>OY744567.1:0-130960 GCA_963556235.1 Cryptophagus acutangulus | reverse complement strand
CAACATAACGAAATGAAAATGTTTCGGAACGGATTTTCTATCAACTTGCGACATACGTTTGACTAATAATATTACAATACAAATAAATACGCAATAAACACAAGCGAAAAAACTCGGTAAAAATAAATGCGTCAGCACAACAATTAAACTAAAATGACGTCAAGGCTAGTAAAATTTTAGCCGAAATTGAACAGAGATCCGCAAGTTTTCAAATCTAAAATGCCCGTACCGTATCTATGATTGTAAATAGACTTTGAGATAACAAAGGAGTATGCGCACTCGCACAGTGTATCCTATTGGCGGTAAAACCCAACAGAACCCCGATTGCGCAACAATGCTGCATTTTTCTACATATATATATATATATATATATATATATATATATAGTATATACGTCGGTATAAATTTATATTATATATAAAAATATGTGTTTTTTGTTCACTTAGCGCGCTACCGCAAAGTTACAATTAAAACGTCTTTATTGTCATCTGTTAGCACTTTCTTACGTTGACCTTGGCTTGCAAATGAAATACGCATTTAGAAAGTATCGACAAATAAAAATACGCATCATATAGCTAAAGCAGGAGCTTTGCAGTTTTACGAGTGTCGAGTATTTTTAACAGTTACATAATTGCACTAGCAAATAACTTACATATGATTGTCATGTGCCAGTCTTGTGAAATTGAAAATGAACCTGAAAAGCCGGCATACATTTTACGAACAAGCAATGCAAGTGAATACTCATCTTGTTTAGGTTAGTGAGCTCTGTGACTGTTGTCGCACAATTATTATGTGAGTGTGCTCAGCGGCTGTGCTGTGGCTATAGCTCGACGACGAAGAGTCATCATCATGCTGCAAGACTTGGCAACGCTGTCTGCCCTCTAATACAACGGCACTGTTGTCAAATCTGCGATATTATGGAATGAAACAGATTTGAGCGCTGTCGAAGGATATGGCAACACTGTGTGATAAGCCCGCTCCCGCTAGCCTGCATTCTAGCTCCTGATTGGCAGACTCTTGAATCGATAGGCCAGTGGAAGGGCAGGGAACCGGACGTACCAAGCGCTATTGCCAACAATTGCGCTCGCACGTTAGGTCGAAAGTCGCGTCTCCATGCCTTTGTCAGTAAACAAATAACAAAATGCTCTCCTACAAACCGTTTCGTAATGTATTTCACGTGAAAAAATTAATCAGGCTTACATTTGGCCCAGATGCACTACGGAATGCTCTTTTTAGGCTGAATGTTGGTAATATTTGGAATTGAAAATAGGCTCATCTTTGCAGCACGCTTTTACGCGGTTGCCAGGTCAAGTGTTCCCGACTAACAAACACATTTTCGCTGCAGCTTGTTCATTTTCAATCGAGGCATAATAAAAAGTATTTACAAATTTTAAATGACGGCACTAGGCAAGAAAGGATCATACCTCCCACTTTGATTCATACACTAGCTACTAATTTTGGATCGACCAACAAATATTTTTATGAGTCAAAACACGCGCAAATTGATTCCATACAGGTAAATTTGAGAGATTTCATTTAGTAACGCAAGAAATGGGCTAACCATAGATTTGGTACAGCTAAAATATGCCACTTACCTCATATAAGCCTGAACGGTAGAGTTTTGTCCAAATTTGAACCTTTCCACAGATGCAACTGTATTTTCCGGGCACTGTGCGGACTTTTCACAAAGAAAGGCCAAATTTACACATAAATTCATCAAAAGAAAATTGTGACACATTCTGTTGACAACCTCACAGAACGATGACCGATTGGCGACTGGCTGCTTTAAAATCTCCGAAGCTTGTTTGGACTAGTCCAATATCAATATGGTTACGTCCACGTCTTGTTTATTTCTTGCAAAATTCAAAAACTAACTAAAAAACTACCGAATTCTTTAAACACTGCATTTTGCTTAATAGTACGTTGTTGATTCGGTCATATTTTAATGCCAAAGTTTGCTACAGAATTTAATTTCACTTCTGACAACACTACCTCACTTCCCTTTCTTTTTAAGATTGGATCTTACCAAGGACAGTTTAGTTTCTGATAAATATATCGATACTAGCGCCATAAAATAGCGGCAAATTTTCAAATTTTGTTGAAAGTTTAGATTATTTTAATTAATATTAAAATTAATATTCAAAGAATAAATTTAATTCTCAGTTAATCTATCACATGAATTACTAGTCGACTGAGTTGTTTTGCAGTAAAGTACAATATATTTATAAAAGTGTGGGTACCACTATTGTTTAAAAATAAAATTAATTTTAACCGAATGGATTATTCACTACTTACTTCTAGGCCTAATTGCAAAACGAAGATTAAGTTTTACAAATATAACATAAAGGTATATTTCGATTTGCCACCATAATTTGTTATTTGAGATCATGAGCAAAGTTAAAAATTTAACCCTGTGTTAACAATTAACCCGTTTCTGCAAATAACTCCTAATAGTTGAAATTCAAAAAAAAATTAGAATAACCATGGCAATTATTATTTCGAATATTTTATCTTGTTTTTAGCGATATACTACTTTAATTACAAATGAAACGAAAATACAAAAAAAAAAACGAAGATAGAATATTCATTCTATTAACAAATCTTAAATAATTTGTAATTCCAATAGTACATATTCTGACCGAAAATTATAGAGATTTTTTTTGTAATTATATTACAATTTCTGCAATCAAACTCTAGCTCCCGATTGTGCACGACGCGCGATCATATTATACCTCCAAATTAGGTACAAAGTTTTAAATTTGTTGACTGGATTTTGATGTAGATATTTTACATTTTTAATTAAGTTAACAAATATTGTTGCAATCTGCAGTAAGAATTTCTAGTTTTTTCACTACTGTTAATTGTTTGTTACACAAAATTCAACACTTACGATTTTTTATTGTAACATTTCTCATTTTATTTGTAAATGATCTATAGTATAAGAAGATACCTAAGCAATCTACAGCTAAACTAATCTTTTCTATAGTCGTAGAAAGAGAACAGTATTTTACTCGCGAGTAATGGCCATTACTCGCATTAATCGGAATTATCAGATAATTATCCTTTCTTTATAAGTGTTATTGCAATAATTAGACACTCAATAAATAATATACTATTTATGGTATACTAATTATTATTAGTATTATTTAATTAATTACGGGAAAAAAATAATTTTTGAACAAATTTACGAATATACAAAGTGTAATGAAACATTCTTTGAAATAGGAATGAACTGTACAAACTAACGATTCTCGACTTGAAATCGCCACCTATCATCCAACGGTTGTGTAGGACTTGCTGTTACTTGGATGGAATGATGGAAACCACATGAACCTTGTTATAGTTTTGTTATTTCTGTGTTACTTGTACTTCAACGAAAGTAAACATAAAAAATGAAAACATCAGACCTCTAATTGAACAAGCATAATGATATTGATAGCAAATATTCACGCGGGTAAAATTTGCGACACGAGACGCAGGCGATAGTGTCGCAAATCATCCAAGGGAATAATTGTCATTATATGGGAGTACAATATACTGTATTTTATCCACCTTTGCTGGCTCTTAAGAGGGGCATTTCGCAAAGTAAATGACCCCCATTATAATTTTTCAGCTGCAATTGGTAAAAAGTTATTAACCCAATATTATTTTTCAAAAACAATAGATAAGCAAGAACGTGATGTATTTTGTTTGTAAAATTGGATAGTGATATGGTTACTTATAGTTATTGATTTCTAAAGTTTAAAATTTATTTATCAGAACTCATGTTTCTAAAATGCATAAGAATTTAAACAAGCATGTTAGAATTATCCACTAAATTTTGAAACCATATTGTGCACTAATTAAAATAAAAATTACAAATGAAGATTGCAATTTTACATACAGATTGATAAACACAATAGATGGCGCTAACAAATATTCCAACTTTATTACTTTAAATTTATTTATTTGCAGGAGTACCTATTTTTGCTTTGGACCAACAGACAACGCTGTTCTAAAATTATACTTGTAATGTGGGTCATCTACTTTAAAAAACCCGTCTTCAATGATTATTTTTATAAGAAATTAGATTACACTACCAGATGGCGCTAGTGATATTCTCATCTCTAAAGTTTTGTCTATGCCTTTGATAATAGAGTGGACTGGATAGCTTATACAACTTTGTAACCATGAGATAAACAGAGATACCCCTGTCGCCCCAAAGAAAGTGAATCGAGTACGGGACCTAACCAATAGAATTACTAGAAAATCATAGCTCCTCCTAGTTCCGTGTGTCAAAATCTTAGTCAGTTTCTTACGTTATGATAGTCGCTTTCTTATGTCTAACGGTTAGACATTTTTTAACTAATGTGACGTCATAAGCCACGTGACATTGATATATTAAAAAATTATGTAGTAAAGTCCATTATAATTAATTTGATTAACAAATTAATAATATATTAAGTTAATTTAACTATAATTTACATTTATTATACGGTTCTTTGTTATATGTTATGCTCCCAGTGTCAATTTTATCTGAGCGCCCTCTCGGGAAGGGGGAACACACTCGGATTCTCAAACCGCAATTCAAAGTAATATACACTGCGATTGCTACATATAAAAATTACCGGATTATATTAATTATTGTGCAAAACAAATAAAAGTATTTCAAAACATTGTAAAATTGATTTAATAGTTCAATATTTGATCAATTTACCACTAATTAGATTTGAAATTTAAATTTAATTGCCGCCAGGAAGTGGATGGTAGCAGAGGACGGAGCTAATGGAATATAGGAGGGGCTACATGAGGGTCCCGTGCTATGTCTCGTTCTGTTTATGGTCAACCGAGTCTCTCTCTCCTTTACAACTCCATTCTACTAGATACTCAAAGGTCTATGCTATAATGATTTGACAGTAAAATATTAAACGTCAAAACTACCTATTGCAAAATTTTGTTCTGATTTGGGTTTGAGATGTTTAAAATGATGTTGCAGTCTGCAAAACCTGTACAAAATCCTTGCAATACTTCCTCGAACCTTGCAGAAACTGCGTTGAACCTATTTATCCAAAGCCATCTCTTGTCGAGCGTTGTCAATGCGAAACATATTTTCATATAGCATAGCACATCTGTAAAACCTTATGTGGCATCACGAAAAAAAATAAAGTGTTTATATATTAAATTATAGTGTAATAAATTTTTAATTCGTTTTTCCGACTTAGTTTTGTAAATTTATATCCAAATGTGTGATAAAGTCTTCATTTTTTCATGTCATCATTTTTTCAATTATATGTCATCAATTTTGCACTTTTAAATATACTTTGTGAAATCACAGCCCAATTTTTTTCATTTCTAACACAATGGCAGCAAGTCACATTATGACATTAGTTTTGCTCAACTTTAGGCTCGACTTTAGGCGGCCGTACAACCGACTCAAAAAGTATTGTCCCATGTGAACTCAGCAATAAAATCAAGAATCAACCATAAAAATATTCAATTATTTATAACTTTTATAAAAATAATCGTACATAACAAAGGGTCTTTGGTACATAAATTAAAGTTATTTTGCAAACTACATGCCAAAATCTTCACAATAGTGCACAGTTCATAAAAATTGGCCCATTATTAAACCTGTTATTTTAGTTATTAGTTTTTGTAATCGGTCCTTTTTGATTTAAATACACAACATTAATTTTTTTAAAACTTTAAGACTTTTTTTTTCTTGCCCTGAAAAAGTCTTAAAGAACATGCGCGCTACACATAACCCGCCGCCAGCAAACCTAGATTTTTTTTTACTTTAGTACGTTATCCCCGTTTGAAACTCAAATGACACTTTTAAGGGTCTATCATTCGATGGTCCGCAACCAACATTGCATCAAATTTGTAATAATTTGCTTCAATTTTAAACTATCATAACTTTTATATCAATAATATTGACGTAGAAGTTTATGCATTTTCTTAAAGTAAAGTTATTTACAATTGTAAAATGATATTATGTACCCCCATAATTAATTTGATTGTCTTGAATTTAATTTAATTGTGGAGACTCATTAATTTTAAATTTTTACCTATTTCATTGTTATTTGTACACGTATTTTAAAGTTTTATATCTTAAAATGTTCAGAATTAGATTTCCAAAACGAACATTATTGAATATATATAAAAAAAAAATTGTACTATAAATTACATTAATTAGAATTTTTGAATGACAATTTTACATAATATTAAAAAAAAATATTGAAATTTTTCAATAATACTTATGAAGAGGATGTATTTGCGCATCCGTTGACATTTTAGTTATCAAAATCGGTTTAATATTTAATCATTAATAGGGGTTTAAAGAAAGTATTGTTTTTAGTTACACACATTTCGACCCAGGTGTCGCGTCGATTTATAAGAAAATGCGCCGTCCTATTTGGGCGGAGTCAAATTCAAATTCAAAAAATCAGATATTTGTGAAATCATGCAAATATTTGTTGCTGTTTTGACAATTAAATATTTTTATTCTTATAATGCTTTGTATTTGTATTATATTGATATTGCTATTTGACACAAGTACATATATAATGCAAGTACGGAAAGACAAATCTCGAAGCTTCATGCGGTCTCTGTCATCTCTCTCTTACATATTTGGGCCCATGAATTAAAGAGAGCTAAACGACTGTTTATGTATTTGAACTCTTTTACACAATTTTTTTGGATGTTTATAGATATTTTGCGTTTGGCATTATTTGACTTGTGTCTAAGATACTTTTTACATATTGTGTATTTTATTGTTTCGGTCGGTTTTCTTAATCGGTTAATTCTTTAATCAAATATACAATGGGTAGACTTAGTAAAACGAAGTTAACTATGGCAAAAGCTCGTGGTATGAGAAGGTAAGTTTCATCAATATGATAGATAAATTATTTTAGCAAGTGGTTCAATTACCGATTATTTGAATTTATAATCAAAAGGTTTCAAAAGATGATTTTAAAAATTTGCTAATTTTTTAGAAAACGCGCTTCTGTCTATCGCAGCATGAATACTAAAGTCACTAGCCTCCAAATAAGATACGTTTTTATCTCACATCTCTTTTTATTTTCTTAGTTAAAAAGAGAAGAGTGATAAAAACACTTTTTGTTTGGAGGCTAATGTGACGTATACTCGTATACATGCTGCGGTAAAAAGAAGCGAGTTTTCTGAAAATATATATAAAAGTATCACAAACTTCAGAGCAAACTTCTAAAATCTTTATAACAAAAATTACTGCAATTTTTTCAAAAAACTTTCATACATATATTTATTTACATTTCATTATACATTAAAAAAAATTATTTACAATTTATTTAATTGTATTTATTTACATTTCATTATACATTTTAAACAAATTCTACATTTGCAGTAAATGTGTGTAATAGAAGAGGAAGAAGGCGATGATTTGTACCAAAATTAATAAAAATAATTTTATAAAGTACCATTTAATAATTAAATTTTACTTATTTTATTATTTATAGTAAATTTTAAGTATTGTGTTAATTAATAAATATTAAAAAAAAATGTTAAATTAATTACAAATAAATTTTTTTAAGTTATATGTAGTTTTAAATGCGAGAGTAGCGCGCCAAACAAATTGATCTTTTTTATCGGATACGAATTCGTTTTTTTGACTTTTGGGCCAGCGAACAATTTTAATTTGAACCCATGCTAAACAGTTTGCATGTTTGTAGTTTTCCCCTACTAATATCAATTTCTCGCTACTACGCTCAGAGTGGGGAATATTTGGACTGCCTTCTTTTCGTCTGACTTCTATCTTCCGCTTGCCCCCCAAAAAATTCTACCGCGGATTAACCGTAACTATCAAGCCTTAATATTATATGTCATCTTTTAATTTCAATAGATTCTATTGACATTTTTCACTTTTAGGCGATTGTTTTTCGTGCAATAAAGATGTAATACATATGTTAAAATCTATTATATTAAAGGGTGTAAAAATATTCAAAGATGCCGCCAATACACTTTATTTCGATAAAGACTGGATGATCTTGATAAAACTCGATATTAATTATTCTCCTCGGAATGGCCTCGCTGTGTCTTTTTTTTGCCCGTCTCAATCTATCTTCTATTCTTTTTCATTCTTCTTCTTGTTCCTAGATGGCGCAGGCCCCACATATGTGACTGACTTCAACTCAAACTGTATTGAATTCTAGCGGGAAATTCAAATAGCTTATTTTATTTGTAACAATTATTTTTGGATAACATTTTACATCTCTTTTAGTTGACATCCATCCATCCATCAGTGTTAGTTTTAGTATTTGTCATTTTTCGTCAACATCCACAGAACTTATAGTTGCTTTTCTCGAACTGTAAAAAAAGTGCTCAAGTTTAATACTCAATTTCTCATTAAAATGGCAGTTTTAATTTTTGTACTAACAAAAAAGTAAGAACTTGCTAGGGAACAAGCAATATTTTTTAGGAGAAAAAAATAAAGTATTAGCTATATACATATATTTTTAGTATTAAGACTATTTTAGAAATTATTATTTATCGGCGAATTTGTTAATTCTTCAAGCTCACTAGAGTGACAACTAAATGTCAAAGGCTAAATATCGATTTGACAGATTAAATCTAAAAAGTCATGGCTAATTCAAATATTATCCTGTAGCATGTCACTAAAACTACCTAGACATTTTTTAGTTATGCAAACTTATTGCTCATCAAAAAGTGAGACTTTTAATCCTAAAAGATACAATATACTATTTATCTATTTTCTATCTAGTCTTAAATGATGCTATAACAGCACCAAAAGTAGTGTCGAAATATAAAAAGGAGTGGGTTGTGGGTTATTTATTTTTGTAATGTTGGTAGAATACAATTATTCAATATGTCAAAAAACTAAAGGTGTTTTCGGAAACTTATAATAATTTGTCACTTGGTTCATCAATGTAATGTGAAATAAATTTGTGTTATACGCTGTCCGTTTATGATAGGCTATTACGTCACTGCTTAGCAGTTATGACGTAGTTAATACCAACTGCTAAAATAAAAATTAAAACGATAGAATCCAATTAATTTTAGGCATAAATCCGTTAGTAATTAATAATATTAATATTGCGATAAAAATTAGGCGATAATATGAGGTATTAACTGAGAAAATGGGCGAGAAAGATTTTATTTTTAGTGACATTTAGTTTATTACCAACGTTTTGTTGGTCACGCATAAAGTATAATTCACATTCGCCAAGACAAAAGTGCCTTTCTAGTGAAGTGAAAAACATGGTTGTAAATTTGTTCGGCGAATCTTGGTGGCGAATGCACTTAAAATAAGTTTAACGAGTGTTAATAGAGTGGCTGCTGCCAAAAACAAAGACCTGCCAATTGTAAGGCCCTCAAAACGAACTCATAAAAAACCGCTGGTGACTCGGAACCGCAGGTTAATCGGAATATACCTTTAGATTGCGTCATATACAATTGATGACGTAATAGCCTATCATAAACGGACAGACTATAGCATTTGTCGATCTGTTATCAAAACATGTTGAAAAAAACAAAGATATATTCAGTGCGCACTAATGCAACATATTGAAAATCGTCATTATTGTTTATCGGGTGCAGAAGTGAGGAATTTTAATTTCGCTAAATGTTCATCAGTTTTTGACTCCTATTTCACTATTATTTTTTAACCAATTTAGATGTGTTATATATTAATGTGTTCAAAGAACATGTGCGTTTAAGAAAAGAGAAAAAAAGTTTTTTAAAATAATATATATTTAATAAGAGATGGTTAAAATTTTAATGACGTAATAAACTTCATCCTTTTAGCTTGAACTATTTCTTATTATATACATGTTATTTTAAAGGACTTTTTCCATCATTTTCATTCAAATTTTCCCCCAATAATCAAATTTGAATTATATGCCTAGGTGAACTCCAGCGATAACTTTTGCAGTGTTTCCTCATTGAACTAACCAACTCTAAGTGACGGTTGGTAGCAGAGATAATAGAGGGAGTAAGAGGCAGCCAAAGAAGTAGCGTATATCTTCTTTGTCTATGCCACAGTGCAACTGTGCAACAGTCAAGCGCGTGCGCGCCTTAATTTGAAAACTGGCTCAGCCAACCAGACCCTAGATACGTGTCAATGAGCAAAATATGAATATTTGTATTATTTAGTTTTCATTCATCATAACTTGAACTTCAAATCGTCTATATTTTAAAAGGAGTCATGAACCGCATTTTACTGGTTTCACTAATACTAACTATTATTAATGCAACTAAAATAGACAGCAATCATTTAAAATGTTTAGGTGAGTTGAAATGGCCATGTTCCAAACCAATATAAATATTCCACTTTTATTGTAGTTTGCGAAGCGAGCATAGAAGAATTGAACAGAGCGGTGTTTCTGTTAGATCCGTCTAAAAACGTAGATGTGGGTGGCTACAGATTAGATGCTGATGGCAACTACAAGCAAAAAAGCGTTCCTGAAGCGAAATCTGAGCTAAAATTGAGTGAATTGATAGAAAATGTTTGCGAAAAAATGGATGATTATGTTAGGGCCACTTATAAATCGAATGGAACGTTGTCTTTGCTGCGTTTGATGGATGAGCATGGTGGAATGAATAGTGCGATGAGTGATTTTGATTTGATACAAGACGATGATTTAAATAAAAGTCTCAAATATAATGTAAGTGGTTATTTGTTTTCGATGCTTGAACTTGAAATTAAATTGCTGCAGAGGCTGCACTAGTGCACAGCCAGTGAAGCTATCATATGCTATCAAGCCAAGTTAAAGAGTAGACAGATCAATATAATTGTGCACCTAGTGGTTTGCTGCAGCTTATTGAATTTGGCGTAACATATTTGAACTTTGTTGCAGTGTCAAGCTATTATGGAAGAATACGAAGAAAACATAATTAAGCTATATCAAAAAGGTGTTAAAGATGTAAAGAATGAAATTTGTTTAAAAACAGCAGAACTTTGCCGGCAATTCCAGCCTAAAAATGATGAACTGTGATAATTGTTAATATCATATAATAAATAGTATTGTTTCATATGTTTGTTTTCCTAAAATCAGTGACATTTAAAGTAAGTGTCAATTTTCTTTTCATTGACATAAACATAACCTCAAACAAACCACATCAACTACAGCACGCCTTTTTATACAAATTCATTTAATTATGAGTGTAATTTAAGGTAAGAACTAGATTTTGATAATAAACGAATACTCAGTTAATTCTTTAGAACATTTCAAGGTTATGTAGAAGATTTGGGAAATATGGCATTTGAAACAAACATCTCTGCTTATAAAACGATTTCGATATTGGGGCAATGCTTTCAACGAAACGCAGTGGTGCATCTTGCACAGCACACAAAATCAGGGGCAATGATTGCGTTGAAAAAGTTTGACATGGATAAGATCAAAGAGGAATCTTATTTGGTTGAAGTAAGATTAAAATCACACATATTTAGGCATTTTACAGTTGTTTACTTAGTGTTTTTTATACTGCTGTTTAGTAATATGTACTGCTTTTGCAACACTCGGTGTGAGTTGACCGGTTTGACCTCGGGTTTGACTCGTTCGCACCTCGATCCTGGGTTCGTTGATTGTTCCTGGGTAGGTTTTCATCTGAACTTGTGTATTGCATTTAAAGCGTCGCATTCACGCAGTGATTTATTGAAGGCAATATATTGCGTCCATATCTCGCTTCGATTCATCGAGTTACCAAATTTAACCGTATACTTTCGAATGCAACATCAATTAATTGCTATTGTATTTTCTGAATTCTGTAAACCCGTACTTAAGTAATACTACTGTAGCGTGCCATACTCGCAATGATATTACGAAGCGATTTACAATGAACCGAAAATTGATGCGACTAATCGGTTTTCAGTGGTTATTATTTCATGCTTTTTATGGCTCTATGCTTAAATTTTTTTTAAAGCTTTTGCAACTAAATATCGGCCGACTGAACCTAGAAAATCTTGTTTTCAGTTTTGTCCAAAGAACATTTAAATCCTGTATAAATTGGTCGTCGGTGGTCTACATGATAATTTGTTGCTAATAAATCGACTTCTGCGCAAGTGTAAATTACTTGACTACGTGTTTACAGAATATAGACATTTTCTTTTCGAATTTTTTATTAGATACTACATACTCAATGTATCACGAATGTAGACATTAAATTGCTTTCGGTTTAAGGCTCTCTTAGTCGAGTGTTTGCAACCAGTACTGCACCAAAAAATTTAATGTGAAATCAATTTTTATTAGCGTTTCTCGATCTTTTGTTATCAAAAGATATACTCAATGTGCACTAGTGCAACCTATTGAAAATTCTTATTATAGTTTATCTCGTGCAGGAGCTAGGAATTTTCATTTCGCTAAAAATTCATCAGTTTGGCTTCTATTTCACTTTTATTTTTTATCCAATTTTGATGTGTGATACATCATTGGGTTAAGAAAACATGTGCTTTTTGGGAAAAAAGAAAGAAAAAGTCTTTTAAAATGTATATTTAATAATAAATAGTTGAGGTTTAAGAGATGAACTTCATTATGTTATTAAAATTTTAACCATTTCTTTCTAAATATATATTATGTTAATGGACTTTATCTTTTTCTATTTTTAAAGGCACATGCTTTCTGAACCCATTGATGTATCACACATCAAAATTGGACAAAAAAATAAAAGTGAAATAGAAGCAAAACTGATGAATTTCTAGCGAAATGAAAATTCCTATCTCCTGACGCGATATACTATAGTGGAGATTTTCAATAGGTTGTACCTACTAGTGCACACTAAGTATATCTTTATTATGTTTAACATGCTTTGATAACAAAAGATCGACAAACGCTAATATAAATTTATTTCACATTAAATTTTTTGGTGCATTACTGGTTGCAAACGCTCGACTAAGGGAGCCTTAAAAATGCGTTAAAAATGTGCTTAGCTGAGAGCTGAACATAAAGTGTTACACACGAATACCAGTAAGATTTTTGTTTTGTTTTTTGAAGATTCAAATCAATTATATTTTTTGTTATTTTGTTAGATAAAATTTCATGTTAGATAATGCCACATTAATATGTTATTAACATTTTAACAGTGTTTTGACTTAATTTTTGCCATCTATGATCAGATGATAGAACTAAAATAAATACTGTTAAAATAACTAATTAACGCTGTCATCTATGTACAGTGCCGGTCATTGAATTTCGGGCAGAACTTTCACTGTCAGTTTAAAATTACATTGTTTTACAATGCTATAAATGACAGTGACAGAGAAGTTTGCCCGAAATTCAATGACCGGCACTGTACTATATTGAATTTTGCTATAAAAAATCGAAAAAAAAAATCAGCTATACGAATCTTTTAAAAACAAAATGTAGATATGTATGGTATTCGTGTTATTCTCATTTTGCCCAGCTCTTTGCTAAGCGTGGCTTTAACGCAGCCCTAATCGAATGGGCAAATTTAGCGATTCGATAAATCGGTACGATCTTTCGACACAATATCTCGCTCCGTGAATTCATCTGCGGACAAATATGTCGAAGATGATGTATATATATTACGAGTACATTTAAGGATAGTTTTATTTTGCCGAGCACTTTGATAGATCCTAGGTGAGTTCGAAAAGTTCAAGACAAGTGCGAACAATTGAGATTCAGATTACGTGATACTAAACGTGAAACATGTTGCGATTACTTATTCAATCATATTTATTACTTAATTAAAATTTGATTTTCATAATTTGTCGAGACACATTAATTAATTTATATTCATTTATAATGAACTCCACTTTAAGAAAATGGACAACTACTACAACTACATATACATTTGATCTGTGTTAACAAATATGATCAAAAACGAAATAATTAATGCAGCTTCCCTATTTTTAGATGCGAGTTACATAGTTTTATGTGAACAGAAAGATGATAGAGTGCGCTCAGAGAAACTTGGCCTCTTATGCTTGAGTGTCCGATCGAATTTGAACATTTTCAGGGTGCAGTTTTTTTCTACCAGTGATTATTGTAGTGGGCGTGACCTTGAACGGGCCTGTACCACCGAATAGTAGCCGAATTGGGAAATACAATACAATTTTTGTCAAAAATAATATTATAACTCGCATCTAAAAATAGGGAAACCGCATTAATTATTTCGTTTTGGATCATATTTGTTAACACAGATCAAATGTTTATAGTTGTAGTAGTTGGTCCATTTTCTTAAAGTGGAGTTGATTATAAATTAATATACTAGACTACGATGGTCGATTTTCGACTTGATTACCACGGTAATGTGATCCTTTCTTGCATGTCCACGTTCTGGCCACCACATTAAACCAGAATTTTTAAGTTTTTACAAAACAATTGTCCAATTAAAAAAAATAAATGTTGTAGAGTCTACAACATTTATTAAAAGATTTTTTTTTATTATTGAAAGAGTTCTCGAGTTAGAACGAGTTAAAGGTATTACTAAATATGATATTTGAGGGTGAGGCCCGAAGCGATAAAGCACTCCATATAAAAGAATTCCTTATGCTATTTTTAAAACTAAATATAAAATATTTCCAATTAATGTATTGATTTAAGTCTTCACACAAATTCAGCCTCGATTCAAGCCCTGGTTAAGGCTTGATAGTTACGGTTAATCCGCGGTAGAATTTTTTGGGGGGCAAGCGGAAGATAGAAGTCAGACGAAAAGAAGGCAGTCCGAATATTCCCCACTCTGAGCGTAGTAGCGAGAAATTGATATTAGTAGGGGAAAACTACAAACATGCAAACTGTTTAGCATGGGTTCAAATTAAAATTGTTCGCTGGCCCAAAAGTCAAAAAAACGAATTCGTATCCGATAAAAAAGATCAATTTGTTTGGCGCGCTACTCTCGCATTTAAAACTACATATAACTTAAAAAAATTTATTTGTAATTAATTTAACATTTTTTTTTTAATATTTAATAATTAACACAATACTTAAAATTTACTATAAATAATAAAATAAGTAAAATTTAATTATTAAATGGTACTTTATAAAATTATTTTTATTAATTTTGGTACAAATCATCGCCTTCTTCCTCTTCTATTACACACATTTACTGCAAATGTAGAATTTGTTTAAAATGTATAATGAAATGTAAATAAATACAATTAAATAAATTGTAAATAATTTTTTTTAATGTATAATGAAATGTAAATAAATATATGTATGAAAGTTTTTTTAAAAAATTGCAGTAATTTTTGTTATAAAGATTTTAGAAGTTTGCTCTGAAGTTTGTGATACTTTTATATATATTTTCAGAAAACTCGCTTCTTGTTACCGCAGCATGTATACGAGTATACGTCACATTAGCCTCCAAACAAAAAGTGTTTTTATCACTCTTCTCTTTTTAACTAAGAAAATAAAAAGAGATGTGAGATAAAAACGTATCTTATTTGGAGGCTAGTGACTTTAGTATTCATGCTGCGATAGACAGAAGCGCGTTTTCTAAAAAATTAGCAAATTTTTAAAATCATCTTTTGAAACCTTTTGATTATAAATTCAAATAACCGGTAATTGAACCACTTGCTAAAATAATTTATCTATAATATTATCATATTGATGAAACTTACCTTCTCATACCACGAGCTTTTGCCATAGTTAACTTCGTTTTACTAAGTCTACCCATTGTATATTTGATTAAAGAATTAACCGATTAAGAAAACCGACCGAAACAATAAAATACACAATATGTAAAAAGTATCTTAGACACAAGTCAAATAATGCCAAACGCAAAATATCTATAAACATCCAAAAAAATTGTGTAAAAGAGTTCAAATACATAAACAGTCGTTTAGCTCTCTTTAATTCATGGGCCCAAATATGTAAGAGAGAGATGACAGAGACCGCATGAAGCTTCGAGATTTGTCTTTCCGTACTTGCATTATATACCGGGTGTTTGATAAAAACCGCCGCACGCTATATTTTTGTTATTAATGGACTAATTTAGTTGAATAAAAAAATGTATGCAATGATTGTTTCTGAACTACAAAATGGATTTATTTTTCATTTTTTTTGCAATTGATTTCATGGTAAACGGATGGACAACTTTTTATTTAAGATAGAAAAGTAATTTTTTTATTTTATTTCATGTTGAAAAATATTTTTCTGGATTCAAAAATGTATCACAACTTGCTTTTTTTCTAGAACTAATCAGAAAAAAATAAATTCAAAGAACTTTTTTCTTAAGTTTTTCTCAGATCAATATTGCTTTGCAATATTATTCTGATTGCAAAAAAAAATTGACAAAAATCAAATTACAATTTACGTAAATGTCACTGTCATCGTATTTTTCACTGATTGTGTATGAATTTGTATCAATATGAATATATGAATACAACCGTACAGCTGCACCAGAATTTTTACGGCGCTCAAGATACACTTGCATCATATCAGTCATGTGTTGGTAATTCATATTGGTACAAATTCATACACAATCAGTAAAAAATACAATGACAGTGACATTTACGTAAATTTTAATTTGATTTTTGTCAATTTTTTTTTGCAATCAGAATAATATTGCAAAGCAATATTGATCTGAAAAAATTAAGAAAAAAATTCTTTGAATGTACTTTTTTCTGATTAGTACTAGAAAAAAAGTAAGTTGTGATACATTTTTGAATCCAGAAAAATATTTTTCAACATAAAATAAAATAAAAAAATTACTTTTCTATCTTAAATAAAAAGTTGTCCATCCGTTTACCATGAAATCAATTGCAAAAAAATTCAAAAATAAATCCATTTTGTAGTTCAGAAACAATCGTTGCATAATTTTTTTTATTCGACTAAATTAGTCCATTAATAAGAAAAATATAGCGTGCGGCGGTTTTTATCAAACACCCGGTATGTACTTGTGTCAAATAGCAATATCAATATAATACAAATACAAAGCATTATAAGAATAAAAATATTTAATTGTCAAAACAGCAACAAATATTTGCATGATTTCACAAATATCTGATTTTTTGAATTTGAATTTGAATTTGACTCCGCCCAAATAGGACGGCGCATTTTCTTATAAATCGACGCGACACCTGGGTCGAAATGTGTGTAACTAAAAACAATACTTTCTTTAAACCCCTATTAATGATTAAATATTAAACCGATTTTGATAACTAAAATGTCAACGGATGCGCAAATACATCCTCTTCATACGTATTATTGAAAAATTTCAATATTTTTTTTCAATATTATGTAAAATTGTCATTCAAAAATTCTAATTAATGTAATTTATAGTACAATTTTTTTTTTATATATATTCAATAATGTTCGTTTTGGAAATCTAATTCTGAACATTTTAAGATATAAAACTTTAAAATACGTGTACAAATAACAATGAAATACGTAAAAATTTAAAATTAATGAGTCTCCACAATTAAATTAAATTCAAGACAATCAAATTAATTATGGGGGTACATAATATCATTTTACAATTGTAAATAACTTTACTTTAAGAAAATGCATAAACTTCTACGTCAATATTATTGATATAAAAGTTGTGATAGTTTAAAATTGAAGCAAATTATTACAAATTTGATGCAATGTTGGTTGCGGTCCATCGAATGATAGACCCTTAAGTAGATGCGAAAAATGCAAAAAAAAATGTTTTGCTAATTTTTACAAAACCACCCTTTGCACCGTACGATTTTTGGACAACGTGTCAATTTTACCTTGTTATGAGATGAGGACTGATTTGAATTAGGTCTTTCACAACAAAATGTTTACCGGAAATTTTCTAGAAGACTTTTGCTGTCTGACAAACTCTACTATATAAGTTCCAATGTTCCTGCAAATGAAGTCAAAATGTTTGTGGAGTCGTTGTTAACCCAATTTTAGAGACACCATCAAATTTTTTCACTTTTGTTTCACACAGTTAGATATTTCATTGCTAAAAAGTAACGCTTGCCAGTTTGATTAATGTAAATGCGAAATACAAATGCCAATTTCATTGTTTTATCACGTATTATGTTTTTTTCAAAACTGTAAAATTTTAAATAAAATTATTTATATTTATATAAAACGAAAAGATAGTAAATAAAATAGTACAGTATACAAACCTCCATGGAAACTTTAACAACTGTCTCGAGATATAGTTGGCCGAGGCGCGACATCTATCGACAGTAATCAAACACTTTACACGTCGGTTTTTAATCTACTATTACACATTTTTTTTGATAAAGAAAAATATTAAATTTTATATTTACACTGCTTTTACATGCCTATTTTTAGTAAGAATTTTTAATGATTTTTGGACCAATAAAAAGGTTATTTTATATAGATTTAGGTTTTGCAAAATTATTCGGAAAATTGTTGTTAATTATAATCAATACATAAACTATTTAAACAAAGCATGCTTATAAACTGCAGTACAAACTTCAGCAACGAGGAATTTTTTAAATTATTGCAGATAGATGCATACTCACAGCGGATGAAATGTGAAGAAAAGATTAAGGAAGTTTTTGAGTAAAAGAATTACATAAATTGCTTTAAAATAGCTGGAAATGAGATCCCACAGCACTTCTACCATTAGGTAAAAATTTCTGATTTAAATTTTTTAATCGGTATCACTTTTGGTAGATATTATCGGTCACTTTTAGTTGACATTTGTCAGTTTTAGTCCATATCTATCAAAGATGCTTAACAAATTATCACGACTTTGTCCAATTTTGACCTTTTATCCCTTAAAAAAATAACCGTTTTCAATGTTTAGTTTTCGAACAAAGTAATAAAATCCAAATCAACAGACCGACGAAAATTAGTGAATACGATTTTTGTGATGTCTTGTGATGCTAAAACATCTAAAAAAAATGAAAATTGTGCATGTCAAATTTTTCTCTATTACAATACTTCCTCTACGAGAGAAGTAAAAATTTGCTGGAAATGAAATTCCACAGTACTTCTCTCGTGATGTACTAAAATTTCTTATTGATTTTTTTTAGAATTTTGAGGCATTTTTTGTGGAATACAATTTATCGGGTTATTTAAAAATGTTTTTTAAATGTTAACTAGAAACCAAATTTGAAACAACACAAAAGTGTGTATGAAGAGATGAAAAAGCGAAAAATGTGCTCTATTTTAATGAAACTATTTGAAGCAAGATTTAAAATTACTAATATAAAACCATGATTGAACTAAATTCTAGAACCATTAGTATAAGGGGTGTCTTAAAAGTTAAAAATATGAATTGAGGATTCTAGCCTATTTTTGATTAAACTAGTTGAATTTATATTTAAATTTATTGATAGAAAACAAATTTGAAAAAAATCTGACAATTCAAACTGTGAGGGGTGTATTAGGTGTATTAACTAAGTAATGATAAGTTAAAAAAAGTTAACATTACTACTGGAATCCAAGTTTGAAAGAATCCGAGCATTGTGACTGCAAAGGGTATATTAAGGGTTGAAGTTGTGAAATAAGGGTCGCTACTATTTTTAATTTGGTTATTTGTAAATATGTTTCGAATGTATAGTAGAAACAAAATTGAAATCCGAACTATATGTGTCAAACGGTATAATTGGGGGGTGGGGGTGTGTGGTAAGGATTGTAAATTATTTTTAATCAAAAAAATACTAAAAATATTTTTCATAAAAAAAAATACCAACTTAATTCGTTTTTTATGGCATTGAGAATGATTATATTAAATAATCGAAACTAGTCTGCCACAATATAAATATTTTTAGTAGAACTTTGTGTCGGATTATTATATTTATATTCTTCACTTCATATTTATATACATCACTCTTTATGTAAATATTACTGAGATAACTGATGTAAAGTTCTGGATAATGCTGCCATATAAGAATCAAAACACCGCCAATTTTAGAACAATTAACTTAAAGGGCAAATGAGCCCCAAGGACTTATTACTTCTCTCGTAGAGGAAGTAATGTATTCATGAAAAAAAAAATTGTCTCCAAATGTCTCCTTTTTTCTACATTATAGAATGCGTAGATTACGAAAATCATATTCACTAATTTCCGTCTGTCGGTCTGTTCGTTTCTTAAACCGCTATATTTCGGAATCTACTGACCCGATTAAAGCAAAATTTGCGTCCTTTTTTTCTACCTGCCCATTGATTAAGTCAAAGCAAAAAAGTTAGGAAATTCTCAAGGACCTGCGCATTATTGGCCAAAAACATGCCAAAAACAGTAAAATCGGTGCATCCACTTAATCTTCTAAAGTTGCAGACCGATTTTGATCAAACATTGAACATATGTTTTGTGTATACCCCAAGTGGTAAATGCTTTTAAAAAACCTGGAGTTTTTAAGAGTTGACTGTTTATTAAGGGTTGAATGGCCAAAAAGTTGTCAAAATGCATAATTCGTAACGTGAATACCTGCCAGGAGGAACATTTTATTTGAACCAAATTTGGCATACATATTAGGAATTTATTGAAGAAAATGCTGGTAAAAGTTTCATCTCCTAAAAATAAGGCCTTGTGGCCTGTTGGTCCTTTAAATTATTTGTTCAAAAGTTGACAGTGTTTTGATCTGCATACGTCAGCTTAACCCACTATTTTCCATCAGTAATTTTATATATATTTACATAATGAGTGATTAAAAATAATTTACGACCCTAACTACACACCTCCACCCCCCAAATATGCAGTTTGAGTCATATGGATCGGATTTTCTTCATATTATATTTCTACTATACATTTAAAGCAAAGTTACGAATAATCTAATTCAAAATAATCTGCGACTCTTATTTTAGAACTTCAACCCTTAATATACCCTTTACAGGCAAAATGCTCAGAATTCTTTCAAATTTGGTGTCCAGTAGTAATTTTAACTTATTTAACTTATCAATATTTAGTTAATTTAATTGAAATTAGGGTAGGACCTACATATTACAATTGTAACCCTTAATGCACCCCTTACAGTTTGATTTGTCAAATTTTTTTCAAATTTGTTTTCTAATAATAAATTGAAATATAATTTTAACTAGTTTATTCAAAAATAGGGTAGAATCCTCAATTCATGTTTTTAACCCTTAACACACCCCTTACACTGATAGTGCTAGGATTTACTTCAAACATTGATTTATATTGGTAATTTTAAATCTAGCTTCAAATAGTTTCATTAAATTAGAGTACCTACAACAAATTTTTCACTTTTTAATCTTTTCATACACATGTTTGAACTTTATCGCTTAAATTTGTTTCAAATTTGGTTCCTAGTTAAAATTTAAAAAGCATTTTTAAATAACCCGATAAATTTTTTTCAATAAAAGATGCCACAAAATTCTAAAAATTTGAATAACAAATTTTAACATAGCAACGAGAGAAGTACTGTGGAATCTCATTTTCAGCGAATTTTTGAAATGTACGATAGTGAAAAGTATCTACCCACTGTTCAAACAGCGTCGCGGGTCGCGCTTTCTATCATACACTCAAAAAAGGCAGTGGATCTCAACAGAACGCCGTACAAAAAAACTCGTAGTTTATATATATCTTGAGCAATATATGTAATCCTTTCACTAAAAGTTTTTTCATTATTTTCTTCATATTTCATTCGCTGGAAGTATGCATCTATCTAGACTAGTTTAGATTATAGTCACCAGGCCCAGGCCCCTTTGAATTTCTGATTACCACATATTTTATACTTTGTGAGGTACTTGCCATGACTAAGTCCGACAACCTCTCGTCGATATTTTTTTCAAATTAGTCTGCTTTTTTGCGCTGGACACCCCTGAACATGGCGATTTCCCGGGGTCACAATTACTGATTACCATATATTTCATTCAAATGGAGTGTGGTGGATATTTGATTTGAAAAACGAATGTAAACTTGTCCTACCAAAATTCGACAGCTTTTGCCACGTCCGACAGCCCAAACATGGCAAAATGACGGGGTAACAATTACTGATTACCACATTGTTCATTGTTACGGAATCGCTTACCAAAAATATATATAATTATTCAGTCATATTGTCCTACAAATTTTCCACCGCGTTTTTCCAGTCCGACGACTCAAAGTCGGAATTTTGGCGGGGTACCGGTTACTGATTACCACATGTCTAATTTTTTTATTTTAGATTTGTTATTATTTGTACAATATCTTTATACACTTGTCCGACAAAAAAATGTCTGCAAAAGCAATAAAAAATTAAATTAACAAATATTACAAAATGTATGTATACAGGGTGTTTCACAACTTCATCAGAAAATTTTAACCATAGATGCAGCTTTAAATAATAAGTAGATTTTACCTTAACAAAATTTCTAAAAGACTAACTAAAAAAAAACTTAAAAATTGTTAAAGTTGGTTGTAGTACAAAACACTATTTATTTGGATGATTGTAATACAGTAGTACAGTAGGCCACACACTATACAGTTAGGCCACACACCATACAGTAGTGTATAGTGTGTGGTCTGTATTACTACAAAAATTTGTTGCTGTTACTGTTCATTTTTTATGTCGGACTCACGTTACGCGGTCATAATATTGTCGGACATCACAGTTTTCTATTATAAAAAATGCTAATTTATCATATGTTTTTTTGTCCGACATGTGGTATTCAATAACCTGTACCCCGCCAAAATTCCGACTTTGAGTCGTCGGACTGGAAAAATGCGGTCGAAAATTTGTAGGACAATATGACTGAATAATTATATATATTACTTCTCTCGTAGAGGAAGTATTGTATTCATGAAAAAAAAAATTTCTCCAAATTTCACTTTTTTCTACTTTATTGAATGCGTAGATTACGAAAATCATATTCACTAATTTCCGTCTGTCGGTCTGTCTGTCGGTCTGTCGGTCTGTTCGTTTCTTTAAACCGCTATATTTCGGAATCTACTGACCCGATTAAAGCAAAATTTGCGTCCTTTTTTTCTACCTGCCCATTGATTAGGTCAAAGAAAAAAAAGTTAGGAAATTCTCAAGGACCTGCGCATTATTGGCCAAAAACATGCCAAAAACAGCAAAATCGGTGCATCCACTTAATCTTCTAAAGTTGCAGACCGATTTTGACCAAATATTGAACATATGTTTCGTGTATACCCCAAGTGGTGAATGCTTTCAAAAAATCTGTAGTTTTTTTAAGGGTTGACTTTTTATTAAGGGTTGAAGGGTCAAAAAGTTGTAAAAATGCATAAGTTGTAACGTAAATACCTGCCAGGAGGAATATTTTATTTGAACCAAATTTGGCATACATATTAGGAATACATTGAAGAAAATGCTGGTAAAAGTTTCATCCCCTAAAAATGAACCCTAGTGGCCTGTTGGGTCTTTAAATTAATTGTTCAAAAATTGGCGGTGTTTTTATTCTTATATGTCAGCATAACTCACCATTTTCCGTCAGTAATTTTATATATTTTCACATAATGAGTGACTAAAAAAAATTTACGACCCTAACTACGCACCCCCCACCCCCAAATATACAGTTTGAGTTATATGGATCGGATTTTCTTCATATTAGATTTCTACTATACATTTAAAACAGATTTACGAATAATCTAATTAAAAATAATATGCGACCCTTATTTTACAACTTCAACCCTTAACATACCCTTTACAGTCAAAATGCTCGGATTTCTTTCAAATTTGGTAGTAGTAATTTTAACATATTTAACTTATCATTACTTAGTTAATTTAATTGAAATTAGGCTAGACCTACATTTTACAATTGTAACCCCTAATACCCCCCTCATAGTTAGAATTGTCAGATTTATTTAAATTTTAGTATATAAACGAGAGAAGTACTGTGGAATCTCATTTCCAGCGAATTTTTGGTAAGCGATTCCGTAAAAATGAACAATGTGATAATCAGTAATTGCTACTCCGTCATTTTGCCATGTTTGGGCTGTCGGACGTGGCAAAAGCGGTCGATTTTTGGTAGGACAAGTTTATATTCGTTTTTCAAATCAAATATCCACCCCACTCCATTTGAATGAAATATGTGGTAATGAGTAATTGCGACCCCGAGAAATCACCATGTTTAGGGGTGTCCAGCGCAAAAAAGCAGACTAATGTGAAAAAAATATCGACGGGAGGTTGTCGGACTTGGTCATGGCAAGTACCTCACAAAGTATAAAATATGTGGTAATCAGAAATTCAAAGGGGCCTGGGCCTGGTGACTATTACCTATCCCTCCCTGCTGAAATTTGCAATGCAGCTTTTGGGCACGCTTTGTTTAAATAATTTGGGTGGAAATTGTTTACCATACCTTTTTGAATAATTTTTCAGCACCTAAATCTACGTAAAATGCCCTTTCTTGTGGTTCAAAAATTAAAAAACGATTGAAAATAATATTGTAAATGGAATGTGAACAGAAAATTTAACATTTTTCTATATAAAAAATGCGTCAAATGTTTTTTTATGGCATTTTGAAAACGCGGATAAATTGGAGCCTTTCGTATTCAGATCCGCAAGATAATTTTCAGTAAAATGAATATTTTTTCAAAAATAGGTCTTTGAGTGCCATATTTTTACATGGTTTATTTCATCTCTAATATTCTTTGCCGCAATATTGTATCAAATTTAGATAAGGATAGTCGAAGGGGTCGAGCGAGTGAGAGTGCTTAAAAGCACATCTGCCAGAAACTCATATATGATATAGTACGCAATTTGTTTACTGATTTTATGCCACTACTATGCAGACCCCATTAAGGTATAATATAAATAATTATTCCAATCCGTCCATATTTGTGTCTACAAGTGGCGCCGCGTAGTGTGTGTCCTACGTACTTGCTGCGTATCGTACCATGCGTATGTCAGTTTTTTAATTATTGGTTGGTGTTTATGTCAAATAATATCGTGTTTAACTAATAAGTAAACCAATCGACAGAGTGTTATGTTAGAGTGTATATTGGAAGTGTTAAAGTGCTATTGGAAGGATTATGAACAAAATTAACTTGCAAACGATATCAAAGCATCAATTATAATGTTTTGCGATTATTGAAAGTTGGCCTTCAAATTCAAAATATTAGTAATTGATAGTGTAACAAAAGTACATATTAAGAAATAATTCAAAAAGTTAAATAGTTTTTCTTAGATTAATTTTTTATTTTAAAATTAGCATTTAGTCTAATAAGTTTTAATCACGGTTATAAGAGTAAACAAACACTTTAATAGGCTAGGCTCCTCATTCGAGAAATGCGTTTATATTAATTTCATGTAATAGTAGGGGTACATAATATACTTGTTAAGTAATAATTTGTTTTAAAATGATTATACTTGTTGAAAAAAAAAATGTTAAAAATGATTCATTAATTATTCATATCATTTCTGTGACGTAGTTTGTTAATATACAAAATTACAGGAATCTGTAAAAAACTAATTTGATTTCTACATAATTTTCCAAAATCATGGTAGCTTGCTTATAAATTAAACTTCAGATTAATTCATATTATCCGCTAGTGTAAAAATATATATTACAGAGACGATGAGTAGCGTCAGCTGCATTCAACTAAAAAAATGCTGTGTTAATACATGCAAGAATACTTCAAGTGCTTGTCCTACCAAGTTATTTATTCGAGTTATTTATTTGGTGACAAATGTGAAAGTAATTATATTAGTTCCATCTAGTGTGTATACAGTGAATTAAATATTAACAAACTACGTCATTAATTTCAAAACATTTTCCCGCCACTCCATCCTTACTCTTTTTTTAGGCTTAATTTAAATGAAAAAAAAAATTGCAAAAATTTTTTATTAGCATTTTTAGATGACCTTTAAACGATAGCATTTTTTTCTCAAATTAGGAGCTGAGCCCTGAAATTGTTATAAATATTTTATTAATGAATACCTACACACAATTGTACTATTAATATTTTATTTATTTGCCTATTTTTTACTTTTGCTAATTCAAAGCATGCTAGAGCTGTAAATTGGTTTACTTATCATTTAAACACAATATTAATTTGACGTAAACACCAATCAATAATTATAAAGCAAGTACGTAGGACACACGTTACGCGGCGCCACTTGTGGACACAAATATGGACGGATGGGAATACCTGTTTATATTACACCGTATCTTAGAAGTTTAAGTTCATGCTAGGCAACATATAAAAAATAATTTTGTATTATTTAAAGTGGTTTTTTAGAGAGAAATTATTTTAACGAAAGAACTAAAGCATTCAAATATAATTCAGTATTTCGTTGCGTTTGTTCATGGGATTCATGTTTGTGTGGTAAGCCCTCTTATGGCTTATGGCTCCTGCCGAGATTTGTTGTCACAACATTTTCCTGAAGGTAAAATGTTTCTCTTCTATTAAATTAATAATTTAAACTTAACTTTATTATATTTTAGGTTTGCCTGAACCAGCAGTCGTAGTAATCCTAAAAGATATTTTAGAGGCGCTAAATTATATTCATAAGAAGGGATATATTCATAGAGCAATTAAAGCGAGTCATATTTTGATTTCAGCAACCGGACGAGCATATTTATCAGGATTTCGCTATGCTTGTCCAATTATACTGAATGACAAATGGCAGCGAAGTATTCATTCTTTTCCATCTAGCACGTCGAATAATTTAAACTGGCTTAGTCCTGAATTACTACAGCAAAATTTACTAGGTAAGTTTTCAACATATAATTGCGTTGTGAGTGCGAGGCTATTTTTGTGATTGAGATAATAAGTTATAAGGGCGGTTACACTCGTTTTGTTTACACATTTTTGAAAAGTAATATTGTACGTTTGCAAGAAATGCAGTGTGTGGTTGAAAACTGTTTCACTCAAATGCTTTCAATGAGCTTAAGGGGCTGTGATACGTGAAAAATCCAAATTTTATATTGGCCTTGTTTTTTAAGATTTTTTTTTAATATTATT
The DNA here is from genome assembly GCA_963556235.1 of Cryptophagus acutangulus. Classification (NCBI taxonomy): domain Eukaryota; kingdom Metazoa; phylum Arthropoda; class Insecta; order Coleoptera; family Cryptophagidae; genus Cryptophagus; species Cryptophagus acutangulus. The sequence continues at coordinate 104,203 of OY744567.1, read as the reverse complement.
ATTTTAATATTTTACATTGTAATGAAAAATTTTTAAATTTTTGTTTTGTTTGATTTTTAAATTAGTGAATTTGAAAAATTCAAAAATATTCTATTACAATTCAGTTAGCAAATTGATTACAAATAACTCTTGCAGTGGTACTTTAAAAAAAAATTCTGGAAATGAGATTCCACAGTACTTCTCTCGTTGCTATATTAAAATTTGTTATTCAAATTTTTAGACTTTGGAGGCATCTTTTACTGAAAAAAATGTATCGGGTTATTTAAAAATGCTTTTTAAATTTTAACTAGGAACCAAATTTTAAACAAATTTAAGCGATAAAGTTTAAACGTGTGTATGAAAAGATTAAAAAGTGAAAAATTTGTTGTAGGTACTCTAAGTTAATGAAACTATTTGAAGCTAGATTTAAAATTACCAATTTATATCAATGTTTGAAGTAAATCCTAGCACTATCAGTGTAAGGGGTGTGTTAAGGGTTAAAAACATGAATTGAGGATTCCAGGACATTTTTGATTAAACTACACTGCGCCAAGAAATTAACGCACCACATAGAAATTATAAAGTTATTAAGTCGGAAAACAAAATTACTTAACAAATCAATTTATAATAGAACATAACTATATAACAATACTATTAACAGTTTAAATTAACAAAATCAACAAGCTAGGAATAGAAAAAATAAAAAATTCTAAAGTTTTCAAATACAAAATTGAAAAAAAAATGTCAATAGCGGGTATTTCCTCCCCTAGCACGAATTACTGCTTGACACCGACGACCCATACTTAAAATCAGTGACCTTATTTGATTTTGGTCAATTCCATTCCAAATTTCAACAAGTCTCTGACTTACTTCTTCAAGGTTGCTTCGAGCTGCTGGTTTTCATGTTCTCTTAAACGTCTACCAAGGATGTTCCAGAGATGCTCAGTTGGGTTGAGATCCGGACTTCGTGCCGGCCACGCCATTGTGCTAATACCCACTTCTTCAAGATAATTTTGAACAATTCTAGCAGTGTGAGGTCTGGCATTATCTTGCATTAACAGAAAATGTTGTCCGACATATGGTGTATATGGGACTACATTTTCTTCTAAAATGTCCATAATGTATCTCTCAGCATTAAGATTTCCATTTAGTACCACAAGTTCAGTACGAGCGGTTTAAAGAAATACGGCCCCAAACCATAACTGAACCTCCACCAAATAAAGTTGTGTTTGCAAAAGTGCATTGAGCGTACCTCTCATTTGGACGTCGATATAGACGTGCTCGCCTGTCACAATTATACAGACAAAATCGCGACTCATCCGTAAACAAAACTCGCTCCCAATCAACTTCCAACCAGTTCACGTGTTCGGTACCAAATTGTAATCTGGCTCTGCGATGATGTACGGTGAAGGCTGGACCTCGGGCAGCAATACGTGGTCTCAAATTTGCTTCTCTCAAACGTTGGCGAATCGTTTCTGTATAAATTGTTAAACGATGTACTTGGCGAAGCTGAATTTGCAAGCTTCTGGTGGTAACAAAGCGTTGTCTCAATGCCGAAAGGGTTAGAAATCGATCTTGAACCGCAGTTGTTGTTCGATTTCTTCCTTGTCCAGGTCTTCGGGAATGATCTCCTGTCTCGCTAAACCTTGCTATCATTCGGGAAATCGTCGTATGGGATACATTAAATCTCTGACCTATTCTGCGGTAACTCCACCCTTCTTCGGCTAATAATAATGCTTGCACACATTCATCTCGATTCAAATTTCTTGTCGCACGTTCCATAACAATAAAACAGATATTCACTTGTTTAAAAATCTGAACTTATACTAACAAAATTTTGTTTCAAACAAATTTACAATCAGTTGATTTTTGCAAAAATTCCTTTATTACAATTTTTTTCAACTTAGACCACAAAAAAAACTATCTCAACAAAAAATATCTAATAAGTACACAATACAAAAAAAGGTTACTTGTATATAAAATTGTAAATCTAACAAACTCATAAAATTAAGCAAGAAATCAGTAAATTATTGAGTGGTGCGTTAATTTCTTGGTGCAGTGTAGTTTAAATTATATTTCAATTTATTATTAGAAAACAAATTTAAAAGAAATCTGACAAATCAAACTGTAAGGGGTGCATTAGGGGTTACAATTGTAATATGTAGGTCCTACCCTAATTTTAATTTAATTAACTAAATAATGATAAGTTAAGTAAGTTAAATTACTACTAGGATCCAAATTTGAAACAAATCCGAGCATTTTGACTGTACATGGTATGTTAAGGGTTGAAATTGCAAAATAAGGGTCGCATACTACTTTAAATTATTTTATTCCTAAATATGTTTAAAATGTATAGTAGAAATCGAATATGAAAAAAATCCGAACCATATGACTCAAACTCTATATTGGAGGGGTGGGGGTGTGTGGTAAGAGTCGAAAATTATTTTCACTCACTCTTTATGTAATTATTACTAAAATAATTGATGGAAAAGTGTGGGTAATGCTGCCATATAAGAATCACAACACCGGCAATTTTTAAAAAATTAACTTAAATGGCAAATGGGTCGTAAGGGCTTATTTTTAGGGGATGAAACTTTTACCAGCATTTTCTTCAATGTATCCTTAATATGTATACCCAATTTGGTCCAAATCAAATATTTCTCCTGGCAGGTATTCACGTTACAACTTATTCATTTTTACAACTTTTTGACCCTTCAACCCTTAATAAAAATTCAACCCTATAATAAACTCCAGATTTTTTGAAAGCATTCACCACTTGGGGTATACACGAAACATATGTTCAATATTTGGTTAAAATCGGTCAGCAACTTTAGAAGATTAAGTGGATCTACTGATTTTGCCATTTTTAGCATGTTTTTGGTCTATTATAACGCGCAGGTCTTTGAAAATGTTATAAACTTTTTTTCTTCGATATCATCTATGGGCAGGTAGAAAAAAGGACACAAATTTTGCTTTAATCGGGTCAGTAGATTCCGAAATATAGTGGTTTCAAGAAATGCACAGACCGACAGACGGAAATTAGTGAATATGATTTTCGTAATCTACGCATTCTATAATGTAGAAAAAAGTGAATTTTGTAGATTTTTTTTTTTTTTATGAAATTCGCTGGAAATGAGATTCCACAGTACTTCTCTCGTTGCTATTCTAGTGGAAATTAAATATTATGAAAATAATTGATCTATGAGTCAAACGGTATATTACGAAGGGTGGGGGTGTGTGGTAAGGGTCCTAAATTATTTGTAATCACTCATTATGTAAATATATATAAAATAGCTGATGGAAAATGGTGGATTATGCTGTCATATAAGAGCCAAAACACGGTAAATTTTTGAAAAATTAAATTAAAGGGCAAATTGGCTACAAGGGCTTATTTTTAAAGGATGAAACTTTCACCAATATTTTCTTCAATGTAACCCTAATATGTATTCCAAATTTGGTTCAAATCAAATATTCCTCCTAGCAGATAATCACGTTACAACTTATACATTTTTACAACTTTTTGATCCTTCAACCCTTAATAAAAATTCAACCCTGCAAAAATCTTCAGATTTTTTGAAAGCATTTTCCACTTGGGCTATACACGATACATATGTTCAATATTTCATCAAAATCGGCCCGCAACTTTAGAAGATTAAGGGGATCCAGCGATTTTGCCATTTTTAGCATGTTTTTGGCCTACAACGCGCAGGTCTTTGAAATTTTTTTGAACGTTTTTACTTCTATATTATCTATGGGCGGGTAGAAAAAAAGGACGCAAATTATGTTTAAATCTGGTCAGCAGATTCCGAAATATAGTGGTTTAAAGAAACGAACAGACCGACCGACAGACGGAAATTAGTGACTATGATTTTCGTAATCTACGCATTTTATAAGGTCGAAAAAAGCGAAATTTTGATATTTTTTTTCATGAATACAATACTTCCCTCTACGAGAGAAGTAAAAGTTAGGAAATTTTTCCAAGACCTGTGCATTATTAGCCAAAAACATACCAAAAACAGCAAAATCGATGCATCCACTTAATCTTCTAAAGTGGCAGACCGGTTTTGACCAAATAATGAACATATGTTTCGTGTATACTCCAAGTGGTGAATGCTTTCAAAAATTTGGAGATTTTTAAAGAGTCAACCCTTTAAAAATCTCCAAATTTTTGAAAGCATTCACCACTTGGAGTATTAAGGGTTGAAGGGTCAAAAAGTTGTAAAAAAGCATAAATTGTAACGTGAATACCTGCCAGGAGGAACATTTTATTTAAACCAAATTTGGCATACATATTAGGAATAGACTGAAGAAAATGCTGGTAAAAGTTTCATCCCCTAAAAATAAGACTTTGTGGCCTGTTGGTTCTTTAAATTAATTGTTCAAAAATTGACGGTGTTTTGATTCTTATATGTCAGCATAACCCATTATTTTCCATGAGTAATTTTATATATATTTACTTAATGAGTGACTAAAAATAATTTACGACCTTAACTACACACCCCCACCCCCCAAATATACAGTTTGAGTTATATGGATAGGATTTTCTTCATATTAGATTTCTATTATACATTTAAAACAGAATTACGAATAATCTAATTAAAAATAATATGCGACCCTTATTTTACAACTTCAACCCTTAACATACCCTTTATTGTTAAAATGCTCGGATTTCTTTCAAATTTGGATTTCAGTAGTAATTTTAACTTATTTAACTTATCATTACTTAATTAATTTAATTGAAATTAGGCTAGGACCTACATTTTACAATTGTAACCCCTAATACACCCCTTATAGTTTGAATTGTCAGATTTCTTTAAAATATGTTTTCTAATAATGAATTTAAATATAAATTCAACTAGTTTAATCAAAAATAAGCTAGAATCCTCAATTCATGTTTTTAACATTCAAGACACACCTTACACTATTAGTTCTAGAATTTACTTTAAACATTCTTTTATAGTGGTAATTTTAAATCTTGCTTCACATACTTTCATTAAAGTAGAGAACCTACAATACATTTTTCACTTTTTCATCTCTTCATACACACGTTTCAATTTTATCGCTTAGAGTTGTTTCAAATTTAACTAGTTCCTAGTTAAAATTTAAAAAATATTTTAAAATAACAAAATTCAAAAAAATTGAATAAGAAATTTTAGTATATCAATGAGAGAAGTACTGTGGAATCTCATTTCCAGCGAATTTTTATATAAATTTTCAAATATAAATTTATAAGTATAAACATGAATTGGAATTGTACTGCCACAGAAATACACAAAACTAAGCCGGAAATTCAAACTAAAAGTTTATATTAATATAATATAAACATTTACAAACAAAATCACACCAATATTAGCACTAAACCACTTTTGGTTGTTGTGCTATGCACAATTGTTTTCTATAAACAGTCAAAATGGTTTGTTGGGCCACCAAATGCTATCAACTGTTTGATGCCATTTTATTATTTTGACATAGATGACGTTTATGACGCAATATATTTTGTTTTGCACAGTCATGTGCAGAAAACAATACATCAACTACCTTCAGCTGGTCCCAAGTGTTATTAACAAGAACAAACAAAAAACGCTTTTTGCGTGCTGCAAAGCTTTCAACACGCTTTGCTTCAAAACATAATTGTTGTAAGTAGGTAAATGTAGTCGTTGTTATTTTCATAACAAATAGAGGTAACAGCTCATATTTCACAACATAATAGAGGTAACAGCTTTTTTGTGGCACCGACTTGATTATTTTATTTAAACTCACAAATAATGGTAGGTAATAATGTCAGCAAGTGCATACTACCGGTGGAGGGTGTGTTTGGAGGTCGAGACGTAGTCGAGGCGTATCTCCAATACGCCCGATACCGGTAGGGCACTACTGACCGCAATGCTCATTAGGTTTTTTGCACGATCGAGGACATAAGAAAATTACTATTTGATTAATAAATTACAAATGTAATCAATTAGTTTTTATCAAATAACATATCGTTTGGTTACTACTTATTAAGCTTACGTTGATAGGATACGAAGTTCAATAAAACAGGGTTGTACCTTGCTGTTATTTAATAAGTTAATTAAGAGTGCTATATAGTCGAGAAAAATTTGCGACGTAAACAAATCGTCCCTTACGTCTTCGTCGATCCGTTACAATTTTACCTCAGCTACGGTCGTCATTCTAACGGTAATAAATTTGGCAACATTTCATACCTACACGGTGAAAGTGAAATCGAATCGAACCCAGACGAAACTTAAAATTGACAAACAGTCCCTTGCTTAAAATAGATATATTTTTATTATCCGATAATTAAATTAATTGGTTCTTAAATTATGATGGAATAATTAATAGAATATAAGAATCATTGGATATTAATAAAAAAAAATAAATAGGATTATTTGGATTATTTAAAATCTTATTACAAAATTTAATTATAATGTGTAATTCATTTTTGAAAATATGTAGATTAACAAACTCAAAGGAACTATAATTATTAAATACTCAATCAAAGTGATATTGTCACGCGTTGGGGGTCGTGAGGGGGTCGAGTGTTTGTATTGTGAAATAAATTTATATTAGTGTTTGTCGATCTTTTGTTATTAAAACATGTTAAAAAAAAATATCGATATACTTAGTGTGCACTAGTGCAAAACCTATTAAAAATCTTATTAATCTTAAAAAATTATTAATCTCTTAGAAAATCATTATAGTTTGTCCCGTGCAGGAATTTTCATTTCGCTACAAATTTATCAGTTTTGCTTCTATTTCAGTTTTATTTTTTATCCGATTTATAAGGGTGGAAAAACGGAATTAAGAAAAGTTTACTATTTTGTATCAGACTATTTATAAATTTACTACTAGAAACAAAATTTGAAGAAAATCCGAGCAAAAATACTAAAAAACTAGAATAAGGGTGGAAAAACAGAATTAAGAGAAGTTTACTATTTTGTATCAAATTATTTATAAATTTACTACTAGAAATAAAATTTGAAGAAAATCCGCGCAAAAATACTTAAGAAGAAGAATAAGGGTAGAAAAATTGAACCAAAGGTAGTTAACTAATCTTTATCAGATCATTTGTAAATTTACTTATAGAAACCAAATTTGAAGAAAATCCGAGCTTAAATACTCAAAAAATAAATTTTCGTGGAAAAACTGAATTAAGGGTAGTTAACTATTTTTTATTCACAATCGTTATTGTAATGTTGTGATTACCAACGATTTAGAGGTCGGGAAGTTGAACATTACATACCTAGGTTCGTAATACTGTCAAATAATAAATATGATTGTTTGACACTTGCAACAGTAGAATTTACACAAGTATTTAAAGTATTTCGCTATTTCCACACTTTTAATTACATTTAAAGATTAATCTAGTCCAACAGCACAACAAATTAATAAACTATCGTAAAAAACAACACGCAACACTGTATTTTTGTTTTGAACTGGAGTTTTGACAACTGCAATTTCACTACAGATTTGCTGATCGAAAAGTGCATTTCCACCACGGTCGAAAATGTGTTTTTATTCATACATTTTTAATTATTTTTTTGATAATAAATTGTTCGATTGTGAATAAAATAGTATACATACCTCGGTGGGAATTTCATTACAGCCTCGCGCTTATATCTGACCTCGAGGCTTCGCCTCTCGGTCAGATATTAGCCCTCGGCTGTAATGAATATCATTCCCAACTCGGTTGTAATATACTATTATCAAATCATTTGTAAATTTAATTAAAATTACTACTAGAAACAAAATTTGATTATTACAATACTATTATTACAATACTTTTTTCACAACATAAGTCAGAATACATTAATTAGTGTTTTAGTAATTTAGAATGAGAAAATAAAACAGAAATTAAATTTAGTATGACTTAAATTTAGTATGCATTTATTAAACATGAACTCGTTACACATTTGTTATATGTACGAAAACAGCTTCCGAGTATCCATAAAAGCAATGTTGCCTTTTCGATTTACCGTTACTTTTGCTTAAACTGTGGGCCAACAGAGGACGCAGTTTTTAATAGAAAATAATGTAAACTAAAAAGTCGTTTTAAATCCTTAATTTTCATTAATTTTGGAAATTTTTTTTACTAAAATGATTTATATAATTTATATATTTGAGCGACATCGGGTTTTTATTTTTTTTTGTATAAATTTTGCATTGATTATTAAAAATTGATAATTTATAAAATAGCCCGATGTACCGCAATACACAAACTAATTATAAAAATATTATCGAAAAACCAGAATTAAAAATATTGGAAACTAAGGTCAGAATATGAATTTTACGGTTTTGTTTACTTTTTGCGCTATATAACGCTCTTAATAATTTCCCATTAGTTTCTTAATTAACTGATCAGAAATGGGAGATTAGATCGATTCAATTAATTGCGATCTTTAGATTTTTCAGAAATAATTGCCGAATATCCTATGTTCCACGCACTTTCAATATCAGAATCATCAATGTCTCCCATTTCTGATCAGTTAATTAAGAAACTAATTGGAAATTATTAATTAACTTATTAAATGACAGCAAGGTACAACCCTGTTTTAGTGAACTTCGTATCCTAGCAACGAAAGCTTAACAAGTGGTAACCAAACCATATGCTACTTGATAAATATTAATTTATTACTTTTCAAGAAAGTAATTAGTGGGAATTAGTGGACTATTATGAATTGAAAAACTTCAAGTCGACTTGAAGTTTTTCATTTCATAATAGTCCACTAATTCCCACTAATTACTTTCTTGGAATCTACAATTTGGACATTATCACTATAATTATTAATTTATTACATTTGTAATTTATTAATTAAATATTAATTTTCTTAAGTCCTTGATTGTACAAAAAACGTAATACGCATTGCGGTCAGTAAGTGCCTTACTGGTATCAGGCGTATTGGAGATCTCGACTACGTCTCGATCTCCCAACAGACCCTCCGCCGGTAGTATACACTTACTGACCTTAATACTTAAATAACTATTTTTTACAATCGCATATAAAAGTAGGCTTTTGCGCTTCCATTTAACAACGAACAGTTTCCGTTTTGTGAATAGTTGTCGCTTTACTATGCATTGCGCTAGATTTTCTTGGTTATTTTAGCGCATGCATGCTCCTTAAATGACATTGTTTACTGTTGCTGATTAATAATCGTTTCCTTGGTTACCAATAGTTTAATCACATTTTTATGATTTATACTTTGAGTTTTTCTTAACGAATAAGTAATCACTACTATTTGAGAATGGACCTATTAAACAAGTTTACATTTTAATTGTTGTTAAAATATTAATTTTCTATTTTTGCAATGTTAATTTAATTTTAAATCGATTGTATGAAAAATCTTGTGTGGATTTCGAGCGGAAATTGTGTTTGTCACTCTCGACAGATTGTCGCGTTCGCTAGGCGTGACCACTTTACTATCACTTTGCGCCCTTAATACAAGGTTAATATTTTTCATTAATTTATAATACTACTAAGATTTATTTTCAATTGCACTATACATAACTTTGAATCGCACTATACAGTATTTGTTACAATTGCACTATACAGTATTTGAAAGTAGTTTGCTGCGAGCAAACGAAATGATTTAGCTTAGTATGCATAAAATTCCAGATAGAAATATACTACTCCGGGGTAAGTTTATTTTAATTCGAATGGTTTGTTGCTATGGAAATATCTCGAGCAGAAAAAAATAGAGACGACCGCAAAGCGGGAGTGTTTTTCTCTTTTGTTTTTTCTGCGAGCGATATTTCCTCAAAGCAACAAACTATGAGTAAATTTAAAATACAATTATCCTGATTAAAATTGAATCTCGAGTGTATTTTAGGAAAATTAATAAACAACTCAAACGAATTTATTATTTGCAATTAATAAACAAAAAATTACAAACCAATAAAGAAAAAACAAAAAATGCAGAAAGAACATAATTTTGAGTTTTGCAAAATACCTCAAACTGTTTCCAAATTAAGGTTCGGCATTGAATAGTATATTTCGGTACACTATTTTGAACTGCATTTATAATTACAGTTTTGGAAGCGCTTCCAAAACGTTCTATATCATTCATTATCCTTTTTGCTTACTTTTCCGTTCTGACAAATCAAATTTGTTTGAAGAAGTCAAACTCAAGGCCTACTTTTTTTTAAAATACCATGTACTATTTGATTTGAAAATTGAAGCTAACTTTTTACTCGCCGAAAATGGCAAGTTGCTAGGCAACAAAAACCGAATGCCCAATTTTGATTGGTTGATTTACAGAGATGTTTATAAATCCTTAATATTAGTAGGAAACTATTCTGTTCGTTTGTGTTACTCTAAGTGCTCCAAGCTGTCACACAATTCGTTCATAGATTATAATGAAGATTTTCAATAGGTTGCACTAGTGTACACTAAGTATATCTTTATTAATTTTAACATATTTTGATAACAAAAGATCGACAAACGCTAATATAAATTTATTTCACATTAACTTTTTTGGTGCATTACTGGTTGCAAACCCTTGACCAAGGGAGCCTTACGATTACATTTACCTACTTGAAACAATTGTGTTTTGAAGCAAAGCGTGTAACAGCCCACAAAAAGCGTGCTGCAATATGACTATAGTCAAACCGTTTTCGTTTTGAGCTGTGTGTTCCCAGCTGATTGCGCCTGCACCAAATCAATTGACGGCCATGTAAAAAGTTTACCAGTAGCGTAGCATATCTACCAAGCACCAGCGACACGCCAATACAAAAATAAAAGATTATATTCATACGACGACACTGAACGACAACAAGACGAAAGACATACGTGCATGTAACTTCTTTGTCATTCATATTGATTGTATTCATAAAATCTGTGAAGTCATGTCGCAGCGATGGCAGATATACGTTGCTGTTATTGTTAGCATATACTGTAATGCGATGGCACAGCGTAGCAATAAAAAAGTACGTCTAGCGCTCCTTCGATACCAGGGACCAGAACGCAAGCAAGTATATGTCGCAAACCTTGATTTTTGCAACTATTTTCTATGGAAAAAAGTTCTGAAAAACCTTTCAATAGTGGTTGTATAAAATAGTTATTTACTTTGATAAATGCGAAAGTTTACTTTTAGGTGTGAGGTGTTTTTTGAATGGCCGAGGCAAAGCCAAGGTCATTCAATACCTCCGAACACCTGAAAGAAGTTTCGTATTGTGCAATGTATTAACCTTTTTCTACTACTAATCGATAGCATAAGATTTAAATATATTACCATTAATAAATTTTTCCACAAATTCAATGACCACAAATTTTTCCACAAATTACTAACTTTTATAATTAGATGGCTATGAAATAGTATATTCTGCAACGAGTGCGGAATGAGAATATTCAGCCCGAGGGGAAATTTGTCACACGAGCCGAAGGCGAGTTTGACGGGTCCACGAGGGCTGAATATTCATTCCGACGAGTTTCAGACTATACTTTTTCTAATACTATCGTCAATTAAAATACGTCAGTTTGAGTCGCTGTCTAGTACCTATCGCTTTTAGGCAATTAGTTCACAGATGTCGCCGCTATAATATACGTATTAATAAACAAAATTAGTTATAAAATGTCATAAAAAATGTTCTAAATATGAATGATTTAGTTGATTGAATTATAATATTACTAATATAAACAATTAATAACTTAAATGAATAATTCATTAATTAAAATACAATCGCTTAATGTTGCGTCAAGTTCCGTGAGATGGCGCCACATGTGGTGATTCTATCACTTGTTGCAGAATGAGTACATTCTCAAATTAAAATTAGTTTAAGAATGTTATTATTCTAAAATAGTATTAGAAAAAATGTTTTCCCAACTAGTACAGCTACGGTCGAATTATTCCGCACGATCCGTTTTCCTTTTGTAATTGGTTTTTAAACCACAGCCGCTTATTTTTCTATTTCTGATATGTCAGTTTAATTTAAAAACTAGCAGATTTGGCAGTTTTATTCTTACTTTTACAAAGTTTCATATGCCGTATCATACGCTAACCGAAGCTGAAAAAAGTTTTGCAATAGCAAAATTAGATGAAGGGTGGTCGTTGCAACGAGTAGCTGACGAAATTCAGTGCGGAAAAAGCACAATTTTTGATTTAAAAAAAAAAGTATATATATTTTATCTGTTGTCTTCGAATGTGAGTCAATTTTGTTATTTGTATATCTAATTAAATTAATTAACCTAATAATTTTCATTAATGTTAAACTTTAAAATAAAATTGTTAATTTTTTATTTATTTTATGTTTTTATTATTTGAAAATAAATTGTACGCCACTGAATTTCTGAATATTTTTTAAAGTTCGATTCACTATAAGAATTTTTTTAAAAAACTTACCCACTTGATTAAAAATCGTGCGGAATAATACGGCCGTGACTGTACATGTCAACAAGGTTTGTCATAAACTTGTAATTTAACTGAATAAAGAAAAATGTTAGTGGATGGACTTGAAGTAGCCGCTAATGGCTAATATAGCGTGTGGTTCACTGTATGCGGTAAAGTCAAAAGTTTTTTGTTCTTGTTAACAATTTTAGTTAGTTTGCACCAAGAAGACTAGAGAAAGAAGCCTTAACTCAATTCTAAGGGTGGGACTGTATACAGGAATACCAGGTGGCGCGGAAGGTGGTTGAAGTATTATTTTCTGCACATGACTGTGCAAAACAATAGCTATTTGTGTATTAAGAGCGCAAAGTGATACTTTGTCGCGCGAGCCAGAATGTTGTCGTGCGACGCGATAGCGGAGCACGACAATCTGGCGAGAGCGACAAAAACACTTTGCGCTCGAAATACACACAAGATTTTTCCTACAATCGATTTTAAATTGAATTTTTGTTGCAAAAATGTAAAATTAATATTTTGACGACAAATAAAAATGTGATTATATCATCGGTAACCAAGAAACACTAATTTCTAAAAACAAAAACTATTGTTTTACTGCATTGTTTTGATTTAGCGAGCGAGAAAGTCAGCAAAAAGATTAGAGCGGGAAAGTGACAACTTCTCGGAAAACGCCAACTTTTCGTTGTCAAATGAAAGCATAAAGGCCTACTTTTATATGCGATTGTAGGAAATAGTATATTACAACCGAGTTGGGAATGATATTCATTACAGCCGAGGGCTAATATCTGACCGAGAGGCGAAGCCTCGAGGTCAGATATAAGCGCGAGGATATATAGCGCGAGCTTATTTGTTCCAGTTCAGTCAAACAATGTTGTTGTTTTATCACTTTTTGACACACTTTTAGCGTTTTTTAAAATATTGAAAAAAAGTAAAAGTAATGAAAAAAGTAGAAATAGACTGAAAAATAGTTATTTATACAACAAGTTAAGTTGAAAAAATAACTAATGTTCTATAAAAAGAACTAATTCTAGAAAAAATAACTAATTGCTCTTGTTGTATACACTATTTTTTGCAATTTTCGATTAAGACTCCCATAGTCGAGTGTTTGCAACCAGTAATGCACAACAAAATGTAATGTGAAATAAATTTATATTAGCGTTTGTCGATCTTTTGTTATCAAAACCTGTTAAAAATAATGAAGATATACTTAGTGTGCACTAGTGCAACCTATTGAAAATCGCTATTATAGTTTATCGCGTGCAGGAGCTAGGAATTTTCATTTCGCTAAAAATTTATCAGTTTTGCTTCTATTTCACTTTTATTTTTTATCCGATTTGGATGTGTGATACATCAATGGGTTTAGAAAATATGTGCCTTTAAGTAATCAGAAAGAATAAAAAAAATACGAACATTAAAAGAAAATTTATTATTTAAATATATATATTAAAATTTATTTCTATATTGATAGAAATAAAAAACTCGGAAAAAACAAAAGTATCCATAGAAAATTGAGTGTCAAAAGATATTGAGTGTCACAAATATTTTTTTTAAATTGAAAACAGAGGATGATCAACTGTTATCGAAATAAATGTCGTAAAATGCAATGTAATCATCTGAATAACCATAACATTTCAGATAGAAGTGTTGTGGCGTGTGGCAATTTTTTTGTATCGTATGCTAGAAACCGTCTTATATATGTATATAACAAGCCATTCTCTCTTATTCTAATTTTAATATTTATCAAATATATCTTCTTAAACATTAATATTTTATATTTATTATATATTACAGGATATAATGAAAAATCTGATATTTATAGTATAGGAATACTGCTTTGCGAATTGGTGAATGGATATGAACCATTTTCAGAAATGGCAACGACATTAATGTTAATTGAAAAAGTACGAGGTTGCCCTTTGTATCTTTTGGATTGTACGACAGTGCCTCAAGATGAGAATATGATAGAAACAAATGGTATTTTTTTATACTTATGAAGCTATGAATAATATAAATTTTGTTTTATAGGTGACTGTAAAATTAGTAATATTTTAGCAAATAGAAAATTTAGTCACGATTTACATGAACTAACAGCATTGTGTTTATATCGAGAACCATATGATCGTCCAACTGCATTGCAGTTAATTAACCATCCAATTTTCAAGTCAATTCATAAGAAATACATTAGTTTGCCCGATTTGTTGAAGCCTGCTATTCCTTTGAGTGATCGAGTGGCCTTTAATAACGGTATGTAATTTAATAAAAAGCATAATTTATTTTATTTACAAATATATTGAAATGGATTTTAAGTTTTTGAGATAACCCTAAGTTCTTAAAGGGAAGTTCAATGAAGAGAATAAAGAAACAAGGAAGCGACGGTGGACTTTTTGTTTCCTTATTCTCTGGAACGTTATGAGGAAAATATATATTTTGTATTGAGACTTTAAATATCTTTTACTCTCTCTATCTTGAACTGTGTTGCTGAGAATTGATTACAGTTAACTGCTCATGACAGAATAAGATAAAAGAATAACGACATACATCTAAAAGTAGCGAAACGGTAGTTTAAATTTTCTGTATTTTGCAACGAGATCGTAATCGGAATATCTGGCCCAAGTGGAAGTTACACGGGGGCCAGTATTAATTCTAATATCTAAGTTGTATACTATTTGAACTACTTGTTTCTAATACAATTTTAAAATCGTAGCAATTTTATCCTAGTTTTAAATTGAGAATGCTGTTGAATATTAAACTCTTCACGACTAATTAATAAAAAAATATATAAAAAATCAGTAGTTAAAAATGTTGGCTTTCTACAAATATGATCCGATTGTGTGTACTTAGAATGCTTAATACAAAAGATTTCTGCATTGTTAGGATAGGTCCCTGAGCATTTAAGCTGTGTGTTTAACGCAAATCCACTAAGGCTACATACAAGGTGACTCAGAATTGCGAACAGCCTTTAACTGCTGCCACTGTACATTTTAAAGATATTTGTCGTTTAAAAGTCTTGACTTCCATAATTTTCGAGTTGTAAGCAGTTAAAGTTAACCATTCAGAACAAAGCATTTATATTTTCATTAATTTTAATAATCTAGATAGTAACAAATAAATTTTGTTTACTTATTTGTTCAACTATATAATTTTGTATAATATGACGTTGTCAAAATTAAATTATTTTTTTTAAACATTTAATTATTACTACTGATAATTCCATTCATAAATAATTGATGCTGTTTTAGAGCATCTCAGACTTCATAATATGCGTTTTATACTGAAGAACCAATTGTTTTATAAATATAACAAACAAATTTAAATTATAAATAAATTTCAATAATTTATTCATGGAATTATCTTTCTAAATACAATTCGTGGGTATGACTTAAAATGATAAATCTTGGTACAATACTCTATTTGGCAAACAAACGTGCGGCAGAAACGCCTCTAAAATTTAAACTTACGATTGCGATTTGTTGCATATAAAAGACGGTTTTACATGCTACAACTCCGTCATAATTCATATAATTTAAATTGCTAATCCAAATAAACAATTTCAACATATTTTTATTAATATAATTGTTTGAATTAATTACCTCAATATAAGCCATGATCTTGAAAAAATGTGTTTTGAATTTAACAAAGAACACACAAACTGCAAACGTATGGGGGACCTCGAACGTGTTGGACGTCTATAATTGTGAAATTATAAGTATAATTGTGTGTTTTGAGCTTTCAGAAAATGACCAATAAAATAGTATATTCTGCAACGAGTGCGGAATGAGAATATTTAGCCCGAGCGGAAATTTGTCACACGAGCGCTGAATATTCATTCCGACGAGTTTCAGACTATACTTTTTCTAATACTATCGTCAATTAAAATACGTCAGTTTTTACGTTTTTAGATAATTAGTCACTTTTGGCAATTAGTTCACAGATGTCGCTGCTATAATATATGTTTTAATAAACAAAATTAGTTATAAAATGTCATAAAGAATGTTATAAATATGAATGATTTAGTTGATTGAATTATAACATTACTAATATCAATAATTAATAAGTTAAATGAATAATTCATTAATCAAAATACAATAGCTTAATGTTGCGTCAACTTCCATGAGATGGCGCCACATGTGGTCATTCTATCACTTGTATAAGAATGAATATTCTTGCACTTGTTGCAGAATGAGTGCATTCTCAAATTAAAATTAGTTCAAGAATGTTATTATTCTAAAATAGTATTAGAAAAATAGTTTTTCAATTCTAGCGTGCATTTGTGGGGGTGGTTTACGTCCGTTTCTTGGCTAAATATAGTATACAGTGTTTCCGAAATAAGTGCAATAACTTTAACCACACAGTAATAGAACTCGTTGAGAGCTACAACATTTCGTAATAACTTTTTTTTGAAGTCTTCTGGATACTGTGTTCTTTCATCCAAATTCTTTTAACATTTATCAAAAATTTCATTACCTACCAATGGAAATCATGGCCAACACTAATTACTCTATTTTTGAATTTATTTTTATTAATCAAATTTGATAACGCAACTGTGACGCAGAAAGACGAAAGTCCATAGCCAATTGTTTTTATTTACACTAAATATTTAATATATATGTTCCAAGTGGCTGCCGTTTTGCTCAATGCAATATTGAATACGCCTTTGAAATGAATGTTTCACTCGTTCTAGCATCTGTATGTGAATGATTGTAGCTGCATTTTCCACCCGTTCTCGCAATACTTCGATTCTGTCAATTGGAGCTGAGTACACTAAGTTCTTCATGCACCTCCACACAAAAAGTCGCAAGGATTTGAGTCTGACGATCTGGAAGCCACGATACCGGGCCGCTATGTCTTATCCATCGTGGATAGGACGGAACGGACTTGACACGTTGTGTTGCAGTGTTAGCTTCGAGTACTAGTTCCTGGCGGTGCTTTGACACTATCCAAGACAGCTTCTTCAATATTTCTAATGCGGGCAGGATGTAGGATCCATGATCGCGAAGATGTTGTACAGCGTTCACATTATGTGCGAACATTGAGAACTCGCCTATTGGGAAAACGCTGCATGTAAATTTGCCGGGCTTGGGCTGCGCTATTCTTAGCTTTACCATAAATTAAAACAATATCTGTGTATTCCATATGCGAAAAGTTATTCATTTTGCAAAATTGTGAAAACTTTCAAATACAAATTATTAGTTGTCAAACTATTAGGTATTGTCAAAATGCATTAGGTTATTTGATTAATAAATTTGAATTTAAAAATAATGTATCTAATAATCATATCAATTCACTAAGCTTCTTGCTATAAGCAATCTTGCTAAATTTTGGATTTTGTGACGTCATAGCAATATTACTAAACATTTCAATTCACTAACTAAATTTATGACAATACTAGCTGTCAATTGAGCAAGTTTTTGCCCGAACAACATTTGAGCAATAGTTAAACAAAAAACGTATTCTGTATGCCAAAATTAGCAATTTATGATGTCAAACAGTCAATAATTATTGCAAAACTGGCAAGTCACATAAACCTGTTGCTATAATTATAGTTTTAATCTTTTTCAAGTAAAAAATAGTTTTAAAATGTATCCGATTGGTGGTCATTTCCATTTATTATTTGTTAATGAAGCGGAGAATATTGCAATTCGGTAAGTAAAATATTTTAGTGTATTATTCAATGATGTTCAAAAACATCCTATTCAAGTAATAGACTCAGGCTAGAATATAGAAGAATTCGGGACACCAGTGATCCATTTCAAGTTTCTGACTTTTTATTCATTAAATTATATAGACTACCAAAATTATTAGTGGGAAATCTAATAGAAGAAATACGTGAAATTTCGCCACCTCCAGTTCGAAACACTTCAATTCCTCTTCACATACAAGTTTAAAATTAAACATAAATACCAATTTTTTAAAAAACATTTTATATCAATATTTTAGACTTTGATATGCTTAGCTTTTTTTGCAAATGGTTCATATCAGACGGCAGTTGGGCAATGTATAAATATAACAGTCAGTCAACCATCGGTCAGCAGAATTATTAATAACTTAATTAATATTTTTACAAACCACTTACTGCAGAGATATGTTAAATTTCCAAACAGGGAGAACACCATTCAAGAAAAGATTAATAAATTTCACATTTCCCTAAATTTTCCTACCACTATTGGTGCAATTGACTGCACGCATTTGGCTATAAAACAACCTAATGACACTAATGAGACTCCTTCAATTGCATATTTAAACAGAAAAGGTTTTTATAGCATTAACGTTCAAGCAATTTGTGATGCTGATATGCTTTTTTTAAATGTAAATGCTCGATATCCCGGAGCAACGCATGATTCTGCAATTTGGGAAACATCCACAATTAACAGTTTTTTAAAAAGAAGATATGAGAACGGTAGCAGAAATTTTTGTATAATCGGTGATTCTGGGTATCCCATTCAGCCATGGTTAATTACTCCTATAACTGATGCAGTTCCTGATACTCCAGAAGGTGTTTTCAGCGCAAGACATTGCTCAGCACGAAATATCATAGAAAGGACATTTGGTGTTTTAAAACAACGATTTAGATGCTTATTAAAACATAGGGTACTGCATTATGATCATCCAGTGGCAGCTAAAATTTTTTATTCTTGCGTTGTACTGCATAACATATGCAGAAAAAACAAAATTCCAGAGTTAGCTGACGAAATAGTACAAGAAAATGAAATTATTGCAGACAATCCATTTGAAATAAATGTTCCTGTAAACGATAGTAACTTAACTGAGTAATTGACTTAAATAACAATTAAAATAATCATATCAATTCACTAAGCTTCTTGCTATAAGCAATCTTGCTAAATTTTGGATTTTGTGACGTCATAGCAATATTACTAAACATTTCAATTCACTAACTAAATTTATGACAATACTAGCTGTCAATTGAGCAAGTTTTTGCCCGAACAACATTTGAGCAATAGTTAAACAAAAAACGTATTCTGTATGCCAAAATTAGCAATTTATGATGTCAAACAGTCAATAATTATTGCAAAACTGGCAAGTCACATAAACCTGTTGCTATAATTATAGTTTTAATCTTTTTCAAGTAAAAAATAGTTTTAAAATGTATCCGATTGGTGGTCATTTCCATTTATTATTTGTTAATGAAGCGGAGAATATTGCAATTCGGTAAGTAAAATATTTTAGTGTATTATTCAATGATGTTCAAAAACATCCTATTCAAGTAATAGACTCAGGCTAGAATATAGAAGAATTCGGGACACCAGTGATCCATTTCAAGTTTCTGACTTTTTATTCATTAAATTATATAGACTACCAAAATTATTAGTGGGAAATCTAATAGAAGAAATACGTGAAATTTCGCCACCTCCAGTTCGAAACACTTCAATTCCTCTTCACATACAAGTTTAAAATTAAACATAAATACCAATTTTTTAAAAAACATTTTATATCAATATTTTAGACTTTGATATGCTTAGCTTTTTTTGCAAATGGTTCATATCAGACGGCAGTTGGGCAATGTATAAATATAACAGTCAGTCAACCATCGGTCAGCAGAATTATTAATAACTTAATTAATATTTTTACAAACCACTTACTGCAGAGATATGTTAAATTTCCAAACAGGGAGAACACCATTCAAGAAAAGATTAATAAATTTCACATTTCCCTAAATTTTCCTACCACTATTGGTGCAATTGACTGCACGCATTTGGCTATAAAACAACCTAATGACACTAATGAGACTCCTTCAATTGCATATTTAAACAGAAAAGGTTTTTATAGCATTAACGTTCAAGCAATTTGTGATGCTGATATGCTTTTTTTAAATGTAAATGCTCGATATCCCGGAGCAACGCATGATTCTGCAATTTGGGAAACATCCACAATTAACAGTTTTTTAAAAAGAAGATATGAGAACGGTAGCAGAAATTTTTGTATAATCGGTGATTCTGGGTATCCCATTCAGCCATGGTTAATTACTCCTATAACTGATGCAGTTCCTGATACTCCAGAAGGTGTTTTCAGCGCAAGACATTGCTCAGCACGAAATATCATAGAAAGGACATTTGGTGTTTTAAAACAACGATTTAGATGCTTATTAAAACATAGGGTACTGCATTATGATCATCCAGTGGCAGCTAAAATTTTTTATTCTTGCGTTGTACTGCATAACATATGCAGAAAAAACAAAATTCCAGAGTTAGCTGACGAAATAGTACAAGAAAATGAAATTATTGCAGACAATCCATTTGAAATAAATGTTCCTGTAAACGATAGTAACTTAACTGAGTAATTGACTTAAATAACAATTAAAATAATTTATATTCATTTCAGGAAACATTTTACTTGAAGGGCGCTTTGTACGACAACAATTAATTCGGCAGCATTTCACTAATTTATAGCGCGTTTTAAATATAATATAAATAAATATAAATATAATTAAATATAATAGTTTTTAATTACATTAAATTTCTTAATTTCAAAATATCTTTTTTTATTTTAACGAGTTAAACATTTTATACTAAGTTTAATAAATAATTAGATTTAAGTATAGAATCAGCCAATGCACTAATAGCGGCTGCTATATTGTTGTTACTCTCCGCCAAATTATTCATGCTTTGGGAAAGTTCTTTTATACCCTTGCACATTTCATTTGTGGATTCAACATACGAACTGGTTACGGTATCCAAATTTGAATTTTTATTTTTATTCAGGATTTTTTTTTTCTTTTTTGGTAGCTCAGAAATTGGCTCAGATTCAAAGAATACGTTTTCTTCACCAGAAATATTATTGATGTGCACTATCAAAATTGCTATCAAAAAACTGTTTCGTTTATTAAAAAAATGGTAATTACTGTTTTCCGTATTAATTTCGGTTATAGTCTCGGTTATTATAGTGTTAACCGAGGTGTTAACTGAACCAATGATTTCGGGTTCGGCAGCAGGATCAATTTCTGGTGGTAACATTTGAGAACCTGTGATTGAAATCCACCCGCACAAACTCATAAGTCGATTTTCTAAATCATTTAGTGTGGATACATTGCATTCGCCACCCCCAGTTCTTGATAAGCTATCTCGGTTTTTTCGGGCTTTTGCTCGTACTTTTGATTTCCATTCAGTGAAAAACTAACAATATTTATGTAATAAATAATATTACTAAATTGTATTATGTATTATATATTACTATATTGTATTATGTAATAAATAATAAATTACATAATACAATATTTATGTAATTTTTGTTTTTAAATACGTATCTTAAATATTATAAAAATACAAATTACTTTTTTCCAATGATCTACAGTTTTTCTCGAACCATTTTCGATTTTATTTAATTCAGTTCCTATTTCATTCCACAATTTCTCTGATTCTTTAATATCGAACGGATGACTTTTTCCCGATATTAGTATCTTGTACTTTGATAAATATGTTAATAAAAGTTCCATTTGTTGAAAGCTTGTTTTCTTAGATCTGATATTCATGTTTACAAATCGTAATGAGAAGTATTAATTCGTTGTCAAATTTGACATTTTGAAATGCATAAAAATAATAACAAAAGAGAAAAAACAAAACAAACGCACGAAACAACAGCAATATTGCTATTGAATAGCAAGATTGGTGTTGTTATAATTTTTAGCAATATAATTTGAGCAAGCATTTACAGAATTCAAAATACTTTATTGGAATTGCTGTCGATTACGAATGTAGCAAGTTACTTGCTATTAGCAATATGTTTAGTGAATTGAACTGAATGTTGGTTATGGTTTTCATTGGCGGGTAATGAAATTTGTGATAAATGCCCCAAGAACTTTAATACACTATTTTCACGATTTATAACAAAAAGTTATTAAGAAATGTTGTAGCTTTCGACAAGTTCTATTACTGGTTAAATTTAATCCACTTATTTTGGAAACACCCTGTAAATGTCACTCAAAAGAACTGACACAGAAAAATCACTCGGGACTCATGCAGTTCTTTTTCGTGGCATTGCCTAGATTAATTATTTTTATAGATAAAATTATACTCACTCATAGTATTACAGTTGATCAAACAAGTAGTTAGACCTTAACTACCTAGATTATTAAATTTGATCAAAAAAATAATGCTTTGTTGTGATTGGATAACTTTAATCGCTTATAACTTGAACATTATTGAATCACGGCAATTATGCCGTCCACGGTGGACGTGAGGTGCAGACACCGACTCGCAATCTGTTTGTCCCGGGTTAGAATCCCAGTGAAGAGCAAGAGCGTTGTGTGATATTTTCTCACAGCGGGGGAGAAGTTGAATGTGTGTAATGTACGGGCGAAAAGGCGAAACGCAATCGCCTTGCCCACCGAAGGGGCAAAATCCTGAAAAAAAAAACTTGAACATTATTGAATCTTAAAACCCCATTTAAACTACATTCAACTTAGCAAATATCAGAACGCACAGTTCCCGGCTTCTTCGTTCATTCTGTGTCACCCTATATATAACAGTAAATTTTTTTTTACAAAAGTATTCATTTATTATAATAAATAATTAATAATGAATAATTATTCATTAAAAGTGACAAAATTATCGAACTACTATAATTTCATGAATAAATGTAAGTAATTGCGTCCCTGAAATATTTTTAACATATTACAGCAATGTTTTGTATTCGCATAGAAAGATTACTAAAAATTATACTTTTCAGATTGTGAACCAATTATGTATTTTTATTTTTATTTTCTTTTATTTTGAATAAAATTTCTAATTTCTTGTGAGTTGAATAAATAAATATTTTGATATATTTATTTGTGATTTTAGATGAAATGGCAAATTTAGAAGACATCAACCAATTGGCTCAGTTGGAAATCTACTCTTGTGAATGGGATTTTTGAAATAAACGACATAAGACTACCTACTTATTATATTTTATTTATTGATACGTTACAGTATTATCACAGCGATTAATGTTTACTATATTGTTGGGTAATTTTCAAAGTATTTTAATAAACATATTGTACATAATAGTTATTTATGTTATAATGATCGTAATTATAGTAGTACTCGTGAAGAGTGTCAGACCAGGTGGCAGCTACAGCTGATATCATGATGTGAACCTGGATCTTGATTCATTATGATCAATCATTGCCCAATGAATTTTTTTTCTGTTACCTTATATTAACGAAGAAATTTAAAAGAAATTATAATAAAGAAGTTTTAAAGTCCTTCCACTAGAGTTAATTTTCATGAGGTACGGGTCCACCGGTAAAATAGCTGTTTGTTGTTTCCTCCCAGTTGTTTAAACAATTCGAAAAAAGGCCATAGTACCGGGATCCAGTTAAAAGTTGCTTATTTTAAATTGTATCAAGACACAATTTCTTAAAACAATTTATTTACCTGTTGCAAAATTTTGTAATTTGCTTTGTAGCAGCTTCTTAAGAGCAGGTCGCCATATACTTGAAATTAAGGATGGCCCCACTGTAGAGTGTTGTTAAGAATTAATTACAAGAAAACTAAGAATATTTTTCACTTTTGTCATTAGTAACCGATTGGAGATTTTATCATTATTTATATATATTTTTTTGGTGTAAAAAATATAATATGAACAGAAATATTAGAGAAAATCATAAAAAGTAAGTTTTGGACGTATTTCAAAAAATAAGTTTTTTGAATTAGGATTTGCTTACATGATAATTACATCTCATCCAAGCATATGAACAGTATATTTGAGTTTAGTTTTTATTCATATTCTAGTTGGATGTTCCTAAAATTCGTACGTTATCCAAAAATTAGAATACGTTTGACCCCTAAATATTAAAACCAGTACTAGCTTTTTTGCCACCACCGGGTTAATCATGATGTGTCGGCTCTGGGTGATTTTATATCAAATGTAATACGTAATAAAGAAAATAATAAGAAAAAACAATAAACCATAATAATATTACTTCTCTCGTAGAGGAAGTATTGTAATCATGAAATTTTTTTTTTTCCAAATGTCACTTTTTTACTATTTAGAATGCGTAGAATAGGAAAATCATGTTCACTAATTTTCGTCTGTCGGTCTGTGCGTTTCTTTAAATCACTATATTTCGGAATCTACTGACCTGATTAAAGCAAAATTTGCGTCCTTTTTTTCTACCTGTCCATAGATGATATCGAAGAAAAATTCGCTGGAAATGAGATTCCACAGTACTTCTCTCGTTGCTATATTAAAATTTGTTATTCAAATTTTTAGAATTTAGAGGCATCTTTTACTGAAAAAAAATTATCGGGTTATTTAAAAATGTTTTTTAAATTTTAACTAGGAACCAAATTTTAAAAAAATGTAAGCGATAAAGTTGAAACGTGTGCATGAAAAGATTAAAAAGTGAAAAATTTGTTGCAAGTACTCTTAAGTTAATGAAACTATTTGAAGCTAGACTTAAAATTACCAATTTAAATCAATGTTTGAAGTAAATCCTAGCACTATCAGTATAAGGGGTGTGTTAAGAGTTAAAATTATGAATTGAGGATTCTAGAACATTTTTGATTAAACTAGTTTAAATTATATTTCAATTTATTATTAGAAAACAAATTTAAAAGAAATCTGACAAATCAAACTGTAAAGGGTGCATTAGGGGTTACAATTGTAGTATGTAGGTCCTACCCTAATTTTAAGTTAATTAACTAAATAATGATAAGTTAAGTAAGTTAAATTACTACTAGGATCCAAATTTGAAAGAAATCCGATCATTTTGACTGTACATGGTATATTAAGGGTTGAAATTTCAAAATAAGGGTCGCATACTATTTTAAATTATATTATTCGTAAATATGTTTAAAATGTATAGTAGAAATCGAATATGAAGAAAATCCGAACCATATGACTTAAACTCTATATTGGAGGGGTGGGGGTGTGTGGTAAGGGTCGAAAATTATTTTTACTCACTCTTTATGTAAATATTACTAAAATAACTGATGGAAAAGTGTGGGTAATGCTGCCATATAAGAATCACAACACGGGCAATTTTTGAACAATTAACTTAAATAGCAAATGGGTCGTAGGGGCTTATTTTTAGGGGATGAAACTTTTACCAGCATTTTCTTCAATGTATCCCTAATATGTATACCAAATTTGGTCAAAATCAAATATTCCTCCTGGCAGGTATTCACGTTACAACTTATTCATTTTTACAACTTTTTGACCCTTCAACCCTTAATAAAAATTCAACCCTATAATAAACTCTAGATTTTTTGAAAGCATTCACCACTTGGGGTATACTCGAAACATATGTTCAATATTTGGTTAAAATCGGTCAGCGACTTTAGAAGATTAAGTGGATCTACCGATGTTGCCATTTTTAGCATGTTTTTGGCCTATAACCCGCAGGTCTTTTAGAATTTTATAAACTTTTTTTCTTCGATATCATCTATGGGCAGGTAGAAAAAAAGGACGCAAATTTTGCTTTAATCGGGTCAGTAGATTCCGAAATATAATGGTTTAAAGAAATGCACAGACCGACAGACGGAAATTAGTGAATATGATTTTCGTAATCTACGCATTCTATAATGTAGAATAAAGTAAAATTTTGAGATTTTTTTTTTATTATGAATACAATACTTCCTCTACGAGAGAAGTAAAAGTTTAGAAAATTCTCAAAGACCTGCGTGTTATAGGCCAAAAACTTGCTAAAAATGGCAAAATCGGTAGATCCACTTAATCTTTTAAAGTTGTTGACCGATTTTAACCAAATATTGAACATATGGTTCGTGTATACCCCAAGTGGTAAATGCTTTCAAAAAATCTGGAGTTTATTATAGGGTCGAATTTTTATGAAGGGTTGAAGGGTCAAAAAGTTGTAAAAATGAATAAGTTGTAACGTGAATACCTGCCAGGAGGAATATTTGATTTGGACCAAATTTGATATACATATTAGGGATACATTGAAGAAAATGCTGCTAAAAGTTTCATCCCCTAAAAATAAGCCCCTACGACCCACTTGCCATTTAAGTTAATTATTCAAAAAATGCCGGTGTTGTGATTCTTATATGGCAGCATTACCCACACTTTTCCATCAGTTATTTTAGTAATATTTACATAAAGAGTGAGTAAAAATAATTTTCGACCGTTACCACACACCCCCACCCCTCCAATATAGAGTTTAAGTCATATGGTTCGGATTTTCTTCATATTCGATTTCTACTAGACATTTTAAACATATTTTCGAATAATATAATTTAAAATAGTATGCGACCCTTATTTTGCAATTTCAACCCTTAATATACCATGTAAAGTCAAAATGATCGGATTTCTTTCAAATTTGGATCCTAGTAGTAATTTAACTTACTTAACTTATCATTACTTAGTTAATTAAATTAAAATTAGGGTAGGACCTACATATTACAATTGTAACCCCTAATGCACCCCTTACAGTTTGATTTGTCAGATTTCTTTTAAATTTGTTTTCTAATAATAAATTGAAATATAATTTAAACTAGTTTAATCAAAAATGTCCTAGAATCCTCAATTCATGTTTTTAACCCTTAACACACCCCTTATACTGATAGTGCTAGGATTTACTTCAAACTTTGATTTAAATTGGTAATTTTAAGTCTAGCTTCAAATAGTTTCATTAACTTAGAGTACTTGCAACAAATTTTTCACTTTTTAATCTTTTCATACACACGTTTCAACTTTATCGCTTAATTTTTTTTTTAAATTTGGTTCCTAGTTAAAATTTAAAAAGCATTTTTAAATAACCCGATAAATTTTTTTCAGTAAAAGATGCCTCTAAATTCTAAAAATTTGAATAACAAATTTTAATATAGCAACGAGAGAAGTACTGTGGAATCTCATTTCCAGCGAATTTTTTTCAGTAAAAGATGCCTCAAAATTCTAAAAATTTGAATAACCAATTACTTCTCTCGTAGAGGAAGTATTGTATTCATGAAAAAAAAAAAATTCTCCAAATTTCACTTTTTTCTACATTATAGAATGCGTAGATTACGAAAATCATATTCACTAATTTCCGTCTGTCGGTCGGTCTGTGCATTTCTTTAAAACACTATATTTCGGAATCTACTGACCCGATTAAAGCAAAATTTGCGTCCTTTTTTTCTACCTGCCCATAGATGATATCGAAGAAAAAAAGTTTATAAAATTTTAAAAGACCTGCGGGTTATAGGCCAAAAACATGCTAAAAATGGCAACATCGGTAGATCCACTTAATCTTCTAAAGTTGCTGGCCGATTTTAACCAAATATTGAACATATGTTTCGTGTATACCTCAAGTGGTGAATGCTTTCAAAAAAACTGGAGTTTTTTATAGGGTTGAATTTTTATTAAGGGTTGAAGGGTCAAAAAGTTGTAAAAATGCATAAGTTGTAACGTGAATACCTGCCACGAGGAATATTTGATTTGAACCAAATTTGGAATACATATGAGGAATACATGAAGAAAATATTGGTGAAAGTTTCATCTCTTAAAAATAAGCTCCTACGGCCCATTTGCCATTTAAGTAAATTGTTCAAAAATTGCCGGTGTTGTGATTCTTATATGGCAGCATTACCCACACTTTTCCATTAGTTATTTTAGTAATATTTACATAAAGAATGAGTAAAAATAATTTTCGACCCTTACCACACACCTCCACCCCTCCAATATAGAGTTTAAGTTATATAGATCGGATTTTCTTCATATTTGATTTCTGCTATACATTTTAAACATATTTTCGAATAACGTAATTTAAAGTAGTATGCGACCCTGATTTTGCAATTTCAACCTTTAAGGGCACGAAAACGCCTTTCAAATTTATGCGTGAAACGTTGCTTGGCAGCTCAGGGAATTTAACGCGGAAAAGCAGTTTCAGAGGCTATTAATTACCCTAGAAAATATCTAATGGTAGATTTAGAGAGAGAACAGATGAAGCAACAAATGGACGAAAAAAATTTTTTTTTATCTTCTTCCGCTAATTAGCTAGCGAGTGGTTAATATTTGAGCGAGGTTTTTTGTTCATATTTCACTTATTTAATGGCTATTCGAACAAATCTTTCGTCGAAACATAAGTATTTTTTTTCTCTAATTTTTGGTAGCATTGGAAATTTTCTAGGAGTTATAACAAGGCCGCAAACTGCTTTACCAGTTTTTGAGAATTTTCCTCACCTCTCAATCTTTAGTAATGTTCTCGGCTAAAACACGTAGCAAATAAGTCAGATCTTGGTCCATCTATTCTTTAACAGATGTCGCAAAATTTGCAATGAATTTAGATATGCAAAACCATATTTATTATTGTAAATAATCAAGTTTTAATAAATTGGCGTCTGTGAATTTTTGCAGATACATTTTTAAGCGGCTGGCCGCTCGTGCTCTGAACCGTAGAGAACAGTACCTTATTGCCAAAGCAATATTTTTCCTTTACACCGTTCTACTTCCATTATTGTTAATTTAATTAAAAAATACACAATAATACCAGTTTAAGATTGAAGTTTCAGGATTCCAAATCATTTTTTATTTTTTTATTACCGTCAATCAGTAGTTTTTAATACATTTTATTCAGAGCACCTTACAGTGATCTTTTAAGGTTGATTTTTGTTTGTTTTTACATAGCCGGGATTGTGTTACGGTTCACTGTTAGTGTTTATTTCTTCTTTATTTCTTTCTTTATAGAAATAAATAAATAAACAAACGGCTTATTGGCAATTTTTCTTCGTAATACTAATTAATATAGATTCATAAACTATGAATATATACTGGAGTATTATTTTAATAAATGAGTAACTCGATATATAAATTAATTGCTATCTGAATGGGAACATATATATTATCGAAATAGTACCGAGTTTTTAATTTCTTAGAATAAAATGGAAATTTTATTCTAAGAATATTAAGTATTATTAATCAATATTATGAAAAAATTGCAAAAAATGCGTTTGTTTATTTCTAAAATGTGCAACAGTGAACAACGAACACGCAGGGCCTCAAAGTCCCTGTGGGCTTTTTAAACAAAAAGCTGAAATTTTCAGCAATGAAAGCTTATGACCCAAATATAATACATCTTACTTCGCCAAGCAATCGTCCTGTGCTAAAAAGCACTAATTAAAATTTTTGATTTTTTTGAATGAGGTAATAGGTCATTGCATCTGTGACCATTTAGCCAAACAAAGATAGACAATTGCGTGGGCAGTATAGTAGTAATGCGCATGCGCTTGCAGTTTAGAACGCCTTCGAAATGAATAAATAAATAATCAATATTTTTGTCTTTATATTTTTTTCTATAATCGCATATCCGCGATCGATAATTGAGCGTGACTGAGCGGAGAGCATTTCTGACGCATGCGCATGCGTTAGAAATGTTCTATATATTCAAATGATCGAACCCACGTAAAATTCATCAAATTTTCTTGCTTTTTGTAGAATATATCGAATTCTTGGTTATAACTCAAAAATGTTTTTTGGTTAAGTTGCTTCCCTATTATTTGTGATTCATACAGTACCATTATTATTTTTTTGTGAATCCTAATAAACAAGAAATAAAAATAAATGTAAGTTGGTGTAAAAATGCCAAAATCTAGCTCTTGCTGCTTCACTGCCAGATCTTCGATCCTCGTCTCCGTCCCCGTTATACGTCTCTCCTATATTATAATGGCTCGAAATTCAAATATTCTTGTAATAACCAAACGCCCAATAATGATACAATAACGCTATTTTTTGACTTTATTTAAAACTTTGTTTTCTGCGAAATCTTTTTGAATCTGTGACGTACTTGGGGTTGTTTGTTCGTACATAATTGTAGAAGCCAAACATGTGGATTTTTTAAGATTGGACCAAGCTACCAAAAAGCCCTGATTGTGATATTTTATTTC
This sequence comes from Cryptophagus acutangulus, assembly GCA_963556235.1. NCBI lineage: Eukaryota > Metazoa > Arthropoda > Insecta > Coleoptera > Cryptophagidae > Cryptophagus > Cryptophagus acutangulus. The sequence continues at coordinate 74,073 of OY744567.1, read as the reverse complement.
CATACCGTTTTTTACAAAATATACATTTGTTTACATCAAAAGCGTCTTTTCGCAATGATACTGAAGCATGACATAATTCGTGTAGGTGTGAATCCTGATTAAAAATTTCTTCACAACCAATTTTTGGGTCTGCCCTAGTGCGGAGAAATTTAATGTTTCTTTTACTTGTGAAGCTAGAATAAAATTTTGGTCCCAGAAAAGTATAACTATGTATTTGTATAAAAGTATAACTTCTTTCTGCTTTTTTGATAGCTTCGCTTTAGTTTTAAATTTACACATTTGGAAAAAACGTTCTCTAAGATTTAGGGAAAGTTTTATTTGAACTTTGGATAAAACTCTTGATGAATTTTGGCAGAATGAACGTATCTTATATTTTTGCTTCCTTACTTTATAAGATTCACTCTCCGAGCTTGTATCATTTTCTGACATTTTATCTATATTAATATTCTATAATATTGCAAAATATATTAGCTTATAATATTACAAGAATATTTGAATTTCGAGCCACTATAATATAGGAGAGACGTACAACGGGGACGGAGACGAGGATCGAAGCTCTGGCAGTCAAGCAGCGAGAGCTAGATTTTGGCATTTTTACACATTTTTATTTCTTGTTTATTAGGATAGGATTGACAAAAAAATAATAATGGTCACAAACCGGTATTCACGCGTCTCGCAGTGCCCACTCACCAATACCCAAAGTATCTATGGTTGCATGAAATACATTTATTTTTGTTTTAGCCCTACCTATCAGTGACTGACCTTACTAGCGGACTAGCTAGTAAGGCTAGCTAGTAACTTAGGTTTCTACCGTATACCCGAAAATCGCAAGTACACATTCGTTTCCGCCAGTTTTTCCCTGTAGATTCGCTAGCTACCAGAGCGGCTATATATGTACCGGTTTCGCCACCTTAATATACCCTTTACAGTAAAAATGCTCGGATTTCTATCAAATTTGGATTATAGTAGTCATTTGAACTTACTTAATTTATAATTATATACTCAATAGAATCTAAATTAGACTAGGACCTACATTTAACAATTGAAACCTTTAATTTTGCCCCCTTTTCATTTTGATTTGTCCGATTTATTTCAAATTTGTTTTCTATTAATAAATTTAAATATGTAGCGAAACGCGAAGTGTATCGTTGGTTGCCTAATAAAAGTGGTACACCTGATAAATTGTAAAACGTAACAATAAGAAAAATACCCGTCAATGTATGACAGATATTGAGTAGTTGTAATATTGAGACGAACAATAAACTCACAATTTTGTTAGTAGTCAACTTTGTTTGTATCATTTAACAGAACCACACCTAACGATTCTACAAGTGGCAGCCCAACGTGGAGCATCGATGTTTTTTTTGGGAAAAACATTGCAAAGTGTGGTTTTTGTTCTTTTTATAAATGCCTGAGGGCAATGACCTCAACTAGTAAGTTGCAAGTTCAGCTCTTCTCTGAGTTGCTAAGTTTCGCTGAAAGTAGTTAATTCAGTCTGATCGGAAGTGCCGAGTACGTTTTATTAACACAAGCCAAAAGATTTTGTTATTTCTGTCTCAAAGCTTTGGTGAAGTGGCCGAAGTTTTGTTGTGATCGGAAATTCTGCGTAAATCAAGCCTAGTGTTCGGTTGATGAGTAATCACAACGATTCGACATCATCTGCCGAAGAGAACCAAGAAAATTATTATAATCTTGCTACTCATTCTTACAACCTCCGACGCAGAAATACGATGGCAGTCAACAACATTGTTATGACTCAGGAAATGCTGCAGCAACTTCTTGCTGGGGTGACAGGAAACAATCAACCCATGGTTATTCAGACTCCCGCAGTCGCAGGGAATTTTGTTAACTGCAAATCGCGCTTTGCAGGAACAGAGAAGGAATCGGTGGACGCGTTTATCGATGCGATATCGGTATATAAACAGTGTGCAAATGTGGCTAACGAAAATGCGGTTTTAGGACTGTCTATGTTGTTGGATGGTGACGCTGCAACTTGGTGGCAAGATGCAAAAGCAGGGAATGCTACGTGGAATGACGCCATCACATCACTACGTCATGCTTTTGGTAGAAATATACCACCTTATCAAATATACCGAGATTTATTCTCGACAGAACAAGGAAAAGAGCCGACAGACATATTCGTGAACAGAGCGCGGTCTCTATTGTCTAAACTCCCACCTGCCGATGCAGCTATACCAATTAAAAGCCAAGTGGATATGGTCTACGGCCTACTAAATCACCGAATTCGTCGAAATGTGCCACGTGATAGCGTCGGGTCGTTTGAAGAACTAATTAACAAAGCTCGATCGGTCGAAATGAGCTTTGCGGACCATAGCGCGGCTAATCGCGGTCCGGAAATAAAAGAAGAGGAAAGAACAAAATCGGTACGTCCGAAATGTACCTTTTGTAACTTTTATGGTCATACGGTGGCCAAATGCCACAAACGCGCTGCAAAAGAAGAGGCAGATAAGAAAGCCCTCGAATCTAAACCAATGACAGCGCCATCTGTGAAACCACATTCTACCTTGTCATGTTATGGTTGTGGCCTAGCTGGATATATTCGCAGTCAGTGTCCTAGATGCAATCCATCTACTAGTAATCGAAATGACACTGGACATCAATAGACGTCGTCATTCGATCTTTTGAGTCATGATGTTATCGGGAATAGTGCGGAACGACCTCTTTTTGAAGTTGAAATTGAGGGACTGAAGGGATTAGCCACTGTCGATACAGGCGCTAAGTGTAGTGTTGCGGGTGTACGATTATACCAACACTTATGTGAGATAAACTTTCCTCAAACAGAATCCGTCCTAACCGTGGTATTGGCTGATAGTGAGCCGCGACGAGTAAACGCGACTCAATTTGAGACTCAAGTGCGCATTTCGGATAAAATTATACCCGTTCGTTTCATTGCAATGCCTGAAAACAAACAAGCAAAGACACTATTGGGGGTAGACTTTATCAAAGCTGCCAATCTCGTTCCGGATATTCCGAAAATGAAGTGGTTCTTTGCGGAAACCCCAGAAAATATTCGTGCTTTCCCAAAGCTTGCGGCAACAGCGGAAATTAATGCAATATACAGCGCCATCTCCCTTCGGGAAGACGAAGCTAATAAGGCGGTGGTTAACGAATATCAACGAGATCGCCTTGAACAGTTGATCACAGCCAACGAAGACGTATTTCGATCGTTTTTGGAACCTACTCCTTACGCAGAACACGCAATCAACCTGGTGCATGAAAATCCTATTTCGGTTCCTCCGTACCGGCTATCACCTGTAAAGAAGGAAGCCCTAAAATACGAGCTTGAACAAATGATTAGTGATGACATTATTGAGGCATGCGAGTCACCATACTCGGCGCCATTGGTTCTGGTTCCCAAAAAGGATGGCAAATTCCGAGTTTGCGCTGACTATCGTAGTTTGAACAAAATTACGTTAGCGGATGGCTACCCTCTACCCAGGATAGACGACCTGCTACATGCAACTGGACCAACTCATATCATGTCCAGGCTAGATCTGAAATGTGGTTACCGGCAAGTAGCTGTCAAATTTGCCGATCGCGATAAAACCGCTTTTGTTTCCCCTTTGGGTACGTATCGATTCAAACGGATGCCATTTGGGTTGAAAACGGCACCAGCGACCTTCCAGCGACTCATCGACAAGTTCCGTGCGGGATTACCGGGAGTGACCTTACTTGCATATCTAGATGACTTGATTGTGCTGTCCCCTTCGTTTGACGTTCATTTGGAAGTTCGTTTGACGTTCATTTGGAATATTGACCCTACAATAACAAATCCTTTGCTTTGAGCTAATTGTTCCAGATCTTTGAGATTATTCAAGTCTTTAAAAAATCGTATAAAGCAAAGAGATGTTTAATGAAACAACTAGAATTAGGAACTTTCTATCAAAGAACGTTGAAAATTTCATTAAAGCCCCAGCAACACAATCGCATCAAACGAATGCATTAACAATGCTATTGATTGTATATATTTCAATAAAGAAATTCTTGTTTTCATTACTTGTCCATTGTTCAACATTCATAAAATTTGCTATCCATAATTTCAATGTGAATGCAGATAAATTAGTGTTTTGTTCCTAATAAAACCTGGCTAATTTAGCATTTAGAATCTTTAATTTAATTTTGTATCAAGAGATAAATTACAATATGAAACGCTTAATTGAGAATTATTGTATCTATTTTAAACTCAGATTTTAGTTAAAATTTGTAGCAATTTCTATCTTACTAAAGATTTCATTCCGTTAATAAATTCGTGAACAAATTGTTGTTTAGATTTATAAATCTCATTATTAAGTCATTAATCCAAAAAGATCATGCAACTGTAGTGAACGTAATAAACGGCAGATAATTTGCTTTTTTTGCTTTCAGCAGCTAAATGAAGATTTTTTCCTTAGAAAATCATCGTTTAGTGTGCGTAAAAGCTTGTATAATCGTTGTGTGTGGTTTTGTTAAATGATACAAACAAAGTTGACTACTAACAAAATTGTGAGTTTATTGTTCGTCTCAATATTACAACTACTCAATATCTGTCATACATTGACGGGTATTTTCTTATTGTTAAGTTTTACAATTTATCAGGTGTACCACTTTTATTAGGCAACCAACGATACACTTCGCGTTTCGCTACACACTCCCCCTTTGGATTCGAACCGGGTAGGGTTGAATCCAACACACTGACACGATTTATTGGGTGCCGCCCAAAGAACTAAGAGGCTTCTTCCTAGGTCTTCCTCTCTTTCGGATTGGTACAATGGGCTCCGGATCTGGAGTCGAGTCTTCGACAAACTTACGCAACGCAGAAACGTGGTACGTTCCCAGAGGGACCGTCGGAGTGTTGAGGCCCGCTACTTGATACGTGGTAGGCGATACCTTTTTTAGCACTAGATATGGCCCATCTCGACGAGGCGCAAACTTCGCACTAAAACCCAGCGACGCTTTGCTTAAGGCATGCACAAGAACAAGCACTTTATCACCCGGCTGGTAATCTTCCGATATCCGACGATGACGGTCAACTCCGACCTTGGACGAGTCCTGGCGAAGTTCAGCATTCTCCCGAGCGCGCGACAAATTTTCGGTTATACGACGAAGATAAGGCATTATCGCGGAATCAAAATTTTCGTTGTCAAACACTACGCGAATATCACGATGTACCTCCCCGGGTGTACGTAGTTCGCGGCCAAAACACAATTGCGCAGCACTGTACCCCGTACTCAGATTTTTCGCACTATTCATAGCGAAACGAATTGATGGTAAATCCTCATTCCATTTGCGATGATTATTCCCAGCCCAAATTGCCAACTGCGTCTTTAAATCGCGATTTCGTCGTTCAACCGGATTCGCTTCTGGATGATATAAAGGGACCAAATTTTGCGTAAACCCAAGAACATAGGCTACTTGTTGCATAATCTCCGTCACGAATTGCGACCCATTATCGCTTATTATGCGTCTCGGTGTTCCATAACGAAGTATAACTTCGTCTATCAATAACTTTGCACAGGCTTCCGCGGAAGCCATTTTCATGGCAAAGACTTCCACCCATTTGGTGGTAACATCCTCGACAATGTAAATCCATTTTTCTTCGGCATCCGTTTCAGGCAACGGCCCAAACAAATCCATAGACAATACCTCAAAACAGGCGTTTGTAAGAGGCCCGCTGGTTTCAAATTCTCCGGCTTGTAACGTTGGCATTGGACACACTTCTTGATGTGATTGGTGACATCTCGTCGCATGGTGGACCAGTAGTAACGCGAAGCAATTCGACTTAAAGATTTGTCTATCCCGTAGTGTCAAGCCACAGGACTATCATGACACTCGAACAAAATGTCCTGGATCCCCGATTTTGGAATGACTAATTGTGGGTCTTCACTTTCAACGTCTGGCGAATATCGGTACAGAACGCCATTACACACCATAAAACCCCTTTCAGTCCAGCGTTTGTAATCTACCTGGTCAGTGGGATTCTCAAAACACTCGATTATTTTGCGCACCTCCGGATCCTCCAATTGTTTTTCCCTCAGTTCCTTTGGAGAAACCTTAGGTAAGTCGATCGTGATCGAACACAGGCCACATACATCCATGACTTCATCGGTACACGGTGGCCTGGAAAGTGCATCCGCGACTACATTGCACCTTCCCGGAATATAATCAATTTTTAGGTCAAAATAAATAAATAAATATAATTTCAACCAGTTTAATAAAAAATGTCATAAAATCCTTAATTCATGTTTTTAGCCCTTAACACACCCCTTACACCAACAATGCTAGGATTTACTTAAAACATTGATTTATTATGCTAAATTTAAATCTTGCTTTAAATAGTTTGATTATAAGAGGGTATCTACAACCCATTGGTCACTTTTTCAACTTTTCATACATACGTTTCAACCTTATCGCTCAAAGTTTCAAATTTGGTTTCTATAGTAAAAATTTTAAAACTAATTTTAACTAGCCCGATTTAATATATTATACAAACGATGCTTAAAAAATCTAAAAATGTAAATAAGAATTTTTAACGTAACGAGAGAAGTACTGTGGAATCTCATTTCCAGCTAATTTTTTGTTTTCTAAAATGGAAGAAAAATAAATAACATAGTTTATCAAAATTATAAAAATTTACTACCGTGAACAAAGCAGTAGAACACCAGTGATCCTTGGTTGGACGTTCTCATTCCAGCTTTGCATGAGCAAATCATCGAAGGTTTGGTTAGTTGCTCCACTTGGTTTTTATTTATTTGTAAGATCACCTTAATTTTATCACTTGAAAGTTTGGAAGTTTGTAAACAAAGAATCAAAATTTCCAGGATTTATTCTAAAGAAGAAAATAAAAATGTAGTTAGAGAAATTCATTTATGATATGATTAATCATGTTTGATAATTATTTCTAGATATTCATTGGTATTTGCTAATTAAATTGCCTGTGCTTGTAAACGTAGTAATTATCATGCCGAAATCAAAACAAGACAGCAATTAAAGCCTACTGAATACTTTTTTAGTTATTTTAGATAAAATTATATGGCCAGCATTTAGCAGTTCTTCTCGTTCACGAATAGTTTGAAAAGCCGGCAAAGCATTTACAAAACTCATAACCATTACGCACACTTAACGGATTATACATCATCACAGTCCAGATATTTGCTTCCCAGCGCATTATCCGCGAGTTTCAGTACCATTACTGTGGAAACTGATCGGAATATGGATCGCATCGAAATATGGAGGTCGGAAACAACTCCAGAATTGTAAACATGCCACAAAGTCACTTTTTTGCAAACATTTTGATGGTTGATGTTTGATTAATTTTTATACTTATCTTATATTTTCTCTGTAACGAGAAGAGCTAGATGTCTATTTTGAATACGTGAAAGTATCTTGGTAAATATGGCATTGCCATACCATTTTCAAGAATTATAACTTTTTTAAAAAAACTTGTTTATCATGGTATTACAAATTCACAATCTAATTTTTTCACGTATTGGGCAACTATGCTTATTTGTCGAATTCTTTTATATATAGATTTTATGAAGTACGGCCAAATGTCTGAAAAGGTTTTTGATAAAAGAATGAAATTAAAATGTTGTGTTGGGAAAATATTCCGACGATTTAAATGCTTTTGAAAAATCTGTTGTCAAAACGGATTTCGCCTTGCGATAAAGTACTTAAAATAATGATAATTTTTATATACATAATCGAGATAAAAAGTAACCAATAAGTCAGAAAAGTTTTTACCATTTTTTTTTTAATTTGGGGGTATAGTGATACCTATTCTGTTCTGACCTGTGGGCTGTCAGCTGATTCCGCCTGCACCAAATCAATTGAAAGCCATGTAAAAATTTTACCAGTAGCGTAGAATATCTTCCAAGTAGCAGCGACACGCCAATACAAAAATAAAAGATTATATTCATACGACGGCACTGAACGACAAGACGAAAGACATACGTGCATATAACTTCTTTGTCATTCACATTCATTGTATTCATAAAATCTGGGAAGTCATGTCGCAGAGCTGGCAGACGTACGTTCCTGTTATTGTTAGCATATATTGTAATGCGCTGGCACAGCCTAGCAATAAAAAATTAGGTCTAACGCATTCGATACAACAGGTCAGAACGTAGTCGACTTGACTTTAGTTTGCACATTACTACTATTGCTTCAGGGCTTTAGAACACATTTGCTTATTGTTCTTAGTATGATGAACAAAATAAAAAACACCGCAACAAACTGCCCAGAAAATTATTTTTGTAAATAATTATTCATAATTAATAATTATAATAATTAGTAATAATTGAATTAATAATTTTTTAAATTTTTGTTTATGTATTTTATATATTTTTAGACTCATGAGCGCCGGAATCACCAAGCAAGGTGGTTCCGCACCGTCCTCCAAAAAAAAATTTCAAAATTTTTTTCTTTGCTTTCTTTGGCGTATAAATATTATTCCACAATCGCCTACCTCATTCGTTTCATGCAGCCACCCTAATGTGGTATCCTTGAATACCTTCTTGTTTGTGTGGCTTCGGTTTTCCACGACTATTTCCATTCCTGTACTTTTTATCTTCGGTTTTGGGTTGAGGGCCCACTCGCGTCTCGTTATGTAGGAATTGGCCGCCTAAAAATCGTAGTTGCTCAGTTTCGCCGCCTGAAAATCTTAGTTACTATCTATGTTCATTCCGCTTTGGAGTTCCAGTTTCATGGTAATCTGTCTTCTTGGTATTAGGTGCTAGTCCGCCGCCGGTCGTACTTTTAGTTTCTTTCAGTCCTCTGCTGTTTTTATTAGTGTTAATAGGTCCCCGTTTTCAGTATTTTTTCCGAATAATAGTTTGACGCTATCTCCGTTAGTTATAAGCTCAATCATGCTTTTAGAAAGTCTACCCTTAGGATCACCTCCTTGGAGGATTTTTCGATGACCAGCATTTCATGATCGCATGTGAACATGCCAATATTGATTCCTACTTTTGTTTTCCCCAAGGTGGCAATAGTGTGCCTATCTGCTGTGCTTGATACTTCTGGTGAGAATTCCAGTGCTAGATTTTTGGCGATCTTAATATTAATTATACTTACTGAGGATTGTGTGCCTAGTACACTTTCCGTTTTTTTGTTCGATTGTTGGCGGTACCCCTGACAGTCAGGTTCCTACAATATGCCTCCGCTGTTTTGTTTTCCGAGTGGAGAACGACATCTGAATCATTTAGCGTCGCCGCCCTCTTTTGGGTTTGGTGACGATCTTCCACCAAATGATACTCTTCGTTCATTTGTTTGCGCTCTTTCCCGTTCGCTGTTTTTGGGTCTATTGTCATTACGGTCGTAGTTTTGCGCCCCACTTCGACACATTGCTGCTGTGACCAGGTCGGTCGGTACTGCTATGTGACCATGCAGTTGTAGCATTTTGATCTCCTATCTGTTGTCCTAGTGTTCGGTACTGGCTATTCTGATGTCGTCCAGGGTACCTAGTGGTTATATATGCGTTCCTTGGTCTGTACTAACCGCCTCTGACTGTACCCTTTGCATGTGCTGCTCCGTTGGTTAGGCCTAAAGTCATTATTTCTATAACCATTACCTTGATTGTTGAAATTTAGTCTATTGTTTTGGAATCTTGTCTGCGGCTGATAATTTCTTCGAAGGTGGTTCAATTGATCCTGTCCATGATTTTGTGGATGTGGTGGGTTGCGGCTTAATCCCATCGCGGTGATTGCTTATAGGTCTTCTTGCTCCTTTTTATTTAGCTCGCAAAGTTTGAAGACTAGGCTCTTTATCCTTTTTTGCGTCATTTCGTGTCACGACTTTGTCACAAACTAAGCGGCCGGGGGTTGTAGTGTAGGTTTTTATCAAAATAACTCGTAGATTCCGTACTTACTGCGTCATTTATTATAATATCAGCACACTTGCATTCATTTTGGGAACGCCAACGTCATGGTCATCGTCAGAGAGGAAACGTCTTTTTATTCTTTATTAACCGTTCTTATTTTTGCTATTTATAGATCGACCCCTCTGGGTCAATACCAAAACTAGACTAACTCTTAGAAAAGTGACAATATTGCTAATCGTCTCGGGATCCATGTCAACACAGCGATTGACCGGGCGTCCCATTCAATCATCTTGCTGACACCACTGCTTGTATTGCGTAGACTTTGGTTTTAAGTTTTTCTAAGTCTAAGGGTAATAATGAATTAACTTGAAAATTATTGTATAATTGTAAGTAATTTGCGCAATAAGGGTGATTGATTTATGCGTCGCTTATTTTGGCACTGTATGCTGCACGTTCCTTAATCTTTTCTTCTTCGGTTTCACTAAACTTCAACTTTACAATTTGGTGTTAAATTGAAAAAAGGTTTATTTTAAAGTAAAGCTGACATAAGTAATTGATATGTATTTGCTCTAAATTAAAATTTGAGAGATCATGTACTAAATTAGCACATTTTGTAGAAGAAATACTAGTGTTATGTATTTATTTCAAATGTAATTACGCGCGGGTTAATTCAAATACAGAGGGCGCTACCGCAATAAGTGGAGAGGACGCGAGGAGGCGAAACTCGTCCTTGTTTTCACCGACCTACAACCAGACTACACGCATTGGTACCGAATAAACATTTTTATCGCATTACATAGTATTATCGGGGTATGTTAATTAATAAAGTTTAAGTAGTTGAACAACCGTGTTTCCATTCGTCTGACTACACAGCAAATTCAAACCCTTACATTAATACACTACAACTAGGAAAAAGATTGGATACATCACATGTTAATTAAGTTGCGACGTGTGGTATAATTAAAAGTTTTTTAAATAAACTGGGCAAAACATTTAGAGGATATTTTGTAAAAATACGATAAAAGTTTTGGCTTTAATTTTTTTTAATAAAAATAGAACAAAATCATTATTTATGGATGTTACCAATGAAAAGACTCATTTTTCTAATTTTTTCAATTGAATTTAATAGAAAATAACGAAACAATGCTATTGCAGCTGAAAACAAGCAAACGGAAAAAAATAATTTAAACAAAATTTTCGCTATGTTAGTAAAAAATTCGCTGGAAATGAGATTCCACAGTACTTCCCTCGTTGCTATGTTAAAATTTTTTATTACAATTTTTAGAATTTTGAGGCATCTTTTCTTGAAAAAATTTTATCGGGTTATTTAAAAATGCTTTTTAAATTTTAACTAGAAACCAAATTTGAAACAAATCTAAGCGATAAAGTTGAAACGGAAGAGATGAAAAAGTGAAAAATGTGTTGCAGCTACTCCATTTTAATGAGACTATTTGAAGCAAGATTTAAAATTACCAATTTAAAACAAAGTTTGAAGTAAATCTTAGCACTATTAGTGTAAGGAGTGTGTTAAGGGTTAAAAACATGAATTGAGAATTCTAGTCTATTTTTTAATAAACTAGTTGAAATTATATATCAATTTATTATTAGAAAACTAATTTCAAAGAAATCTGACAAATCGAACTGTAAGGGGTGCATTATTCTGCTGCTGTAAGGGGTGCATAATTTCAATTGAATTAAATAATAATGATAAGTTAAATAAGTTAAAATTACTACTGGAATCCAAATTTGAAAGAAATCCGAGAATTTTGACTGTAAAGGGTATATTAAGGGTTGATGTTGTAAAATAAGGGTTGCATAATATTTTTAATTATATTATTTGTAAATCTGTTTTGAATGTATAGTAGAAATCTAATATGAAAAAATCCGATCCATATGACTCAAACTGTATATTTGGGGGGTGGGGGTGTGTAGTTAGGATCGTAAATTATTTTTAATCAGTCATTATGTAAATATATATAAAATTACTGATGGAAAATGGTGGGTTATGCTGACATATACGAATCAAAACACTGTCAATTTTTGAACGATTAATTTAAAGAACCAACGGTCACAAGGGCTTATTTTTAGAGGATGAAACTTTTACCAGCATTTTCTTCAATGTATTCCTAATATGTATGCCAAATTTGGTACAAATAAAATGTTCCTCCTGGTAGGTATTCACGTTGCAAATTATGCATTTTTACAACTTTTTGACACCTCAACCCTTAATAAAAAGTCAACCCTGGAAAAAACTCTAGATTTTTTTAAAGCATTCACCATTTGGTGTTTACACAAAACATATGTACAATATTTGGTCAAAATCGGTCTGCAACTTTAGAAGATTAAGTGGATGCTCCGATTTTCCTGTTTTTGGCATGTTTTTGGCCTATAATGCGCAGGTCTTTGAGAATTTCCTATTTTTTTTTTATTTGATATAATCAATGGGCAGGTAGAAAAAAAGGACGCGAATTTTGCTTTAATCGGGTCAGTAGATTCCGAAATATAGCGGTTTAAAGAAGCGAGAAGACCGACAGACGGAAATTAGTGAATATGATTTTCGTAGTGTACGCATTCAATAAAGTAGAAAAAAGTAAACTTTGTAAAAAAAAAATTTTCATGAATACTTCCTCTACGAGAAAAGTAATAACAATTTTAGTAATGAGTATCTTGATCATCGATCAAGCTGTCAAGGAGTTTTTGAGGAATTCTTCTCCACTCTTCATGAAGAGTAATTCTTAGCTCCGCAATTGAGACAGGAGGCAAATTACGGCGTGCACCTTGTTTTCCTAGAGCTTCGCAAGCATGTTCAATTGGATTTGCATCTGGAGAGCAAGCAGGCCAGTCCATTCTTTCAATTCCAATTTGAATTTCAAACCATTCATCTACTATGTGAACACGATGGGGTCGAGCATTATCGTCCATAAAAACAAAATTTTGTCTTATTGCTGCAGCATAAGGAAGGGCAAGAGGTCAAAGAATCTCATTTAAGTATCGCTGACTATTCAAAGCTCCATTTTCAATGATGTATAGATCAGTGCGACCACCAGTGCTGATTCCTGCCCAAAACATGAGGCCTCCATCTTGATAATGAGACTGCTCTCGAACAAATTGTGGGTTATTACGGGTTCCGGGTTCACGCCATACTAAGGCTCGTCGAGTGTCTGGTTCCAAACAGAATCTGGACTCGTCACAGAACAAAACTCTGACCCAATTTGCATTGGTCCAGCAGTTTACGTGAGTTTGAGCTCATGTTCTCCGAGCTGCCTTATGCTCATTGGTTAGTGGGATGCAAACCAAAGGTCTTCGGGCATACATTCTAACTTTATGAAGTCGGTTTCGGATGGTTTGGGTTGAAACCAGTGTTCCAGTTGCAGCCGCAAACTCGGAGTTGAGTTGCGTTTTTGAGACGATTACGACGCGCTAAAATTGACAGATAATGGTTATCTTGAGCATTGGTAGATGCGGGGCGATTTTGACTCTGTCGTTTTTTTACATTTCCAGTATCCTGGAAATGTAAAACCGATTCCATAGACGCGAAATAACACTTTGCGACACTCCAAGTTCCATGGCGACATCTGATTGTTTACGTCCCACTTCAAGCAGCCCAATTGTCCGCCGTCGTTCATTTTCAGCCAAATCACGTTATGCAGCCATGGCTGATACACAAAAACACAAAAAAGACCTTTAATTATTTTTTTTTATCTGATAAGTATTGTCCACTTAAGAGATTCTCATTTGAATGGTTAGTCTTTTCAAAACATTTACCAATTGCGCTTGTCAGAACAAGACTTATCTTGAAAATGTGTTACTATTCTATATTATTACTATTCTATTTTCAAACAAAAAAAATTAATGCAAAAACTTTTATCGTATTTTTACAAAATATCCCCTAAATGTTTGGACCAGTGAATTTAGTTAACTCAATTGCATTTTCATGCAATGTCATTTGGAAAATTAATGACTGATGTAATAACTTTATTAAGACAAGAGGCTAGCTTGGAACAAGGTGAATTAATATATAAAGCAACAGGTCTAATAAGGCGATCAATCTTATGTATTTAGGGAAGGCTATATGATAAAGGTGTAGAAAGATTCATAGAAGTGAGATGTTTTGTTTTAGAATTAAACAGTTCAATTGTTGTTTTACAAATTTTTAAAGCATTTAAAAAAAAAATTATGAAACAATTTAAAGGATTTTTATTTATGATTTCAAAACTAGGACCATTGAAAAAATTATTAACTTTTTAAATATAGTCGACATTGTCTACCATGTAGTTACTTTTATCTGATTTAGAAATCAATGAATTATTGGTTAAACTTTTAGATCACAACGATTTCAGTAAAGGTAAATTTGGTAAATAGTGGTTTATAATTGTCAATTAAATGATTAATTTTTCTTGAAACAAAACCTCTAAATTCATCTTTATTTACCAAATTAGAGTTATTCAGAATTGTTTCACATCCAACATTAAGATTTTCAAATTTTTTAGTGTTTAAATTAGGTTCATTAAATTTTAAGCTTTTATTTATCCATGTAATTTCATTATTATCCAAATTAGTGTTGCAAATTCAATACTCTAATAGATGAATTTACTTAATCAAAGTTGTTCTATTTTTGAAATTTAATTATGAGAGTTTTTAACTTTTTTAGTTTGTTTGATAATGAAATAATTTGGTTTTTAATTAAATCAGCTACAAATCATCTCATTTTGTAATCTATACAGTCAAATTCTATGTTACTTATTATTTTTACAATTTAAAATAAGGTTAGTGATATCTGTTATGGTTTATTGGCTTTATTTATATTGAAAAATATTTTATATCATAGCCTAATGATGAGTTTATAAAACTTAAAACATGTTGCTAGTAATTTTGTTTAATATATTTTAATTAAATATATTGAAAAAAAATTAGTGGAAAGACTTTACGACTTTTTTTATTGAGGATGAATCACCGCAGCCACCAATTGTTAACTAAATTCATGAGAAACATCAGCACCCTGACGGATTTACATGTTAACATGAGCGTACGAACAAAAGAGTAAAATAGGAGCATAATATTTTTAAATATCTAATATTTTATGTATTTTCGCTATTTTAAATAAGATCTATACTCGAATATCTACATCTCATAAATGTCTCAAAAAACTAAATTAAACGATAAAACACTGGATAATCACTAATAAATACTGCTTTACGATCGCCACTTGTTAGATGTACGCACCTCAGATTCTTTAAGAGCGTGCTGCAGTATACCTGAAAATAAGGATGGCGCCACTGTAGAGTGCATTTAATAATTAATTACAAAAGAACTAAAAATATTTTTCACTTTTTGTCATTAGCAACTGATTGGGGATTCTATCATTATTTATATATATATTTTTGGTAAAAAAAATATAATATCAACAGAAATATTGGAGAAAATCATTCATCAATAGCAAGTTTTTGACATATTTCAAAAAAATAAGTTTTTTGAATTAAGATTATGCTTACAAAGCATATTAAATTCTTCCAAGCATATTAACAGTATAATTAGAGTTTAGTTTTCATTGGTATTCTAGATCAATGTACCTAAAATTCGTCCGTTTTTCAAAACTTCGAATATGTTTTATATCTACCACTACTACAGTAGTGGTTTATAAAACCGCTACTTTTTTTTTTGCTACTATCGGGTTGATCATGATGTTGTGACGGCCCTGAAGAATTTTAAAACAAATCTAATACCTAATAAAGAAAATATTCAGAAAAGTCAATATTAATATTCCATAACCGAATACATAAAAACAATAAAATATTTAAAAAATGTAAATAGATTTATTAAAAGCTACATTTATTAAAAACATACCGTGAAAATTACAAAGCTTACTTTTAATGCGTTTAGTGTTAATTAATATTTTTAATTTATATTGCATGAGAAAATTGGTCATAAATTTTGATCATCGAAATGTATTTGTTCCACGAAAAAGAATTGTTTAACAAGCGTTTAAAAGTTTCAATTTTGTTAATAAGGACCGATGCTCAAAATTTGTTGAACAATCAAAACCAATGAGAATTGATTATTTTTAAAGAATGAATCCAATTGCAAAAAATTAATAATTCAAGCCGAATAATTTTATTTCTATCAATATGTCCATGGAATTTTCAAAATTGGATATATTGGTTTGATTGAAAAAATTCGAATGCGAATCGATATAACTTGTATTCGTATCTTGTAACTTGTATTCGTGTAATTTATTTTATTAGGTAAATATTTATTTATTGTTTATAATTGTATAAGTATATTCTAAATTTCACTAAAATGTCATTGTGGTATTGAGAATAAACCGAATCGGTAAGCTTAGTCCTGGCAGCAAATCAGATGCGTAGTATTTGCCGCCTGTCCCTACAAGAACACAACTAGGTTTCTGTGAAGTCTTTCATTTACTCTCTTTTTTTCTTTTTTTTTAAATGCAAATTCAAAAAATATTTTTATTCGAATTTTTTACTGGGGTACAACAAATATTTTTAATTTGTGATATGTACGGTAGTGAAAAGTACCTACCTACTGTTCAAACAGCGTCGCGGGTTGCGCTTTTTATCATACACTCAAAAAATGCGGCGGATCTCAACAGAACGCCGTACAAAAAAACTCGTAGTTTTTATATAACTTGAGCAATATATGTAATTCCTTCACTAAAAACTTCCTCATTCTTTTCTTCATATTTCATTCCCTGGAAGTATGTATCTATCTAGACTAGTTTAGATTATCCCTCGGTGCTGAAGCTTGTAGTGCAGTTTTTGGGCACGATTTGTTTAAATAATTTCGGTGGAAATTGTTTACAACAATTTTTTGAATAATTTTACAGCATCTAAATCTAGGTAAAATGTCCTTTCTATTGGTCTAAAAATCCTTAAAAAATGATCAAAAATAAGATTGTAAATGGAATGTGAACATAAAATTTAACATTTTTCTATATAAAAAAAATGTTTTAAATATTTTTTATGGCATTTTGAAAACGCGGATAAATTAGAGACTTTCATATTCAGATCCGCAAGATCTTTTTCAGTAATATGAATATTTTTCCAAAATTAGGTCTTTGAATGCAGATTTTTACATGGTTTATTTCTCTAATATTCTTCGCCGCAATTTGTATCAAATTTAAGTCAGTTTAGGAAGAAGCGGGTTGAGCGTGAGTACGAGTGCTTAGATGCCAGAAACCTGCCAGAAACTCATATATAGTCGACTTGCTTGCGTTCTGAGCTGTGTGGTCCCAGCTGATTGCGCCTGCACCAAATCAATTAAAGGTCATGTAAACATTTTACCAGTAGTGTACAATTACAAAAGCAGCAGCGACACGCCAGTACCAAAATAAAAAGATTATATTCATACGACGCTACTGAACGAAAACAAGACGAAAGACATACGTGCATGTAACTTCTTTGTCATTCATATTGATTGTATTCATAAAATCTGTGAAGTCATGTCGCAGCACTGGCAGACATACGTTCCTGCTATTGTTAGCATATACTGTAATGCGCTGGCATAGCGTAGCAATAAAAAGTACGTCTAGCACATTCGATACCAGGGACCACAACGCAAGCAAGTCGACTATATGAGATACTTCGCATTTTGTACGCTGATTTTTGTCCCTACTATGCAGACCTGATATACGAACAAGCCGCAACTAGCGGGCGTTCTTGCAAGTTTTCAATTGCGCAGATGTTTGGTATTAAACTGCGTAGCCGTCGGGGTGCTCTGGACAAATGGCGCGAAATTCACTTAATCAAAACTCAGATTAAGTAAATTATTTTTGTTCTCAATAGTTTGTTTGTCACAATCACTGTCAAAAATAATTTCTCTATAGCAAGGGTTATTGTAAGCTTCGCCAAAATGTAATACATTATTTAAAAAACTTAAGTATATTGCAATTTAAAATTTCAACTAATTTTTAAATTTGTTAAAAGCGTAATAAAAATGTTCAAGTTGTAATTTAAACATGTATTGTAATCGCAAATCGACTAAATAGACGTTGTTACTAAATGAGAGAGACTGATATATTGTTCATTTAATCACCAATGTGTAAATGATGTATTGTACTCACTCATTTTAGTGGATAAAAGTACTTACAGAAGATAAGTAATTACACTGGAGCTTACTTCTCTCGTAGAGGAAGTAAAATCATAATCACTAATTTCCGTGTGTCGGTCTGTTCGTTTCGTTAAACCACTGTATTTTGAAATCTACTGGTCCAATTAAAAAAACATATTTTGCTTCCAAGCGTGCCAAGCAACAAAATTATTAAAAATTGAAAAATTACAAGTTTACGTTTGACAATAAAAAAGGTGTAGTGTATAAAATAGTACACAAACCTCCGTGAAAAGTATAATTACTGTCCCGATTAACTATCTCATCTCTCGACAGTAATCAAACATTTGCCATGTCGGTTTGTAGTCCACTATTTTTGCTTCCTCATAATTTAATCTGCCACGTCAGATTTATTCCAAAAGAAAAGCGATTTCAAATTTGCTGAATTGAACAAAAATCTATAGTTTGCTGAAGGCATGCTTGATCGTTCAAATTAATTTTTTTCATGACAGAAATATCTGTCTAAATCAGAGTCGAAACTCAAGTTGTGCACTAGGTAATTTGGAATTAAAAATTCAAATTGATCTAGTATAAGCAGTATTCCATTCATCGTGCATCAGATAATCAGATAATCAAATAAAGGCCATGCATACTCAATGTGAGAAAAATTTATCAATGATCCCAGAAGCTTTAAAAATATTTCAAACAATCGATTCTACCTGATGACTATGTAACACAAACCCGTATTATATACATTGTATAACTAAACAGAAAGGTAAAATTCAAAAGAAAGCAAGGTAATCTAAATGTTATATCAACTTCATCTATTTTGTATTTTAAAACACAAATTCACAAATTTGTATTTTAAAACGGTTTGAACCTTAAGTTTGCATTTTAAGAATTCATATAATATGTGCAAAACCTGATATCAAACATTCTGATTTTCGTAAATGTTGTGCAAATTTCATAGTTTTTGGCTTAATAATTTTAAAATGGCAACTTTTTCAAATCCAGAGTGCATGATTAGAAAATACTCATGTACTAAATTAGGTCATAAAAAAATAGGAATAACAAAAAATGTCAAAATTTATTAGGTTAGGTATTTGTCAGTGTTAATTTTGTCTGTTTAATTAAGTTTGCACTACTAGTACTTCTGTCGTAGAAGATTGTATTCATAATTTTTTTTTTCAAGTTTTACTTTTTTCTACTTTATAGAATGCGTAGATTACGATAATCATATTCACTAATTTCCGTCTGTCTGTCGGTCTGTTCGTTTCTTGAAACCGCTATATTTCGGAATCTACTGACCCGATTACAGCAAAGTTTGCGTCCTTTTTTTCTACCTGCCCATTGATTATGCCAAAGAAAAAACGTTAGGAAATTCTCAAGGACCTGCGTATTATTGGCCAAAACCATGCCAAAAACGCAGCAAAATCGGTGCGTCCACTTAATCTTCTAAAGTTGCACACGGATTTTGACCAAATATTAAACATATGTTTCGTGTATACCGCAAGTGTTGAATGCTTTCAAAAAATCTGGAGTTTTTTCAAGGGTTGACTTTTTATTAAGGGTTGAAGGGTCAAAAAGTTGTAAAAATGCATGATTTGTAACGTGAATACCCGCCAGGAGGAAATTTGGCATACACATTAGGAATACATTGAGAAAATGGTACTAAAAGTTTCATCTTTTAAAAATAAGTCCTTGTGACCTGTTAGTTTTTTAAATTAATTGTTCAAAAATTGACGGTGTTTTGATTCGTATATGTTAGCATAACCCACCATTTTCCATCAGTAATTTTATATATATTTACATAATGTGTGATTCAAAATAATTACGACTCTAACTACTTACCCCCACCCCCTAAATATGCAGTTTGAGTCATATACACTGCTCAAAAATGAAAGTGTCACCCCCTAAAATTTGGACTGTTTTTGAAACGTAATAACTTTGGAAACCCACAACGGATTTTAATTCGGTTTTCAAAGTTCGATTACGCCATTCTTCATTTACAGGTCATCTTGGTATGAAATTTGAAAGGTCTTAAACATTCTTTTTACATGATGGTATATAAAGCAGTGTAAAATTGGTCTGAGTTCAACCATCTCCCGTTGGCGTAATAATTTTTTTTATGAATTTTAATGAAAAAATCTAAAAATTTGATGTCTTATCTCGAGACGGTTTTGAGATTTTTTCAATTAAAAGCCTAACGACGAAGAGGTAATTATTTTTAACACAAAATGCATTTTTACCGTAAGAGTGGTCACAGCTTTGTTAATTTTAAAGATAAGTACATGCAATTGACCACAATTATTCTTTGAACGGTTCTTGACAATTTCAGATGGAATTCGCTTGAATTTATAGGTAAAGAGTCGACAATAATTTTTTTTCTATTTTTTTGGAAATTTCAACAATAAAATGATATAAAATTTTAATTTTTTTGCTTAATACATTGTTTTTATTGTTTTTAATAAAAAATGTAAAAGTTTGATGTCTTATCTCAAAACAATTTTGAGATTTTTTTAATTAAACATCTAACAACGAAGAGGTGAATATTTTTAACACCAAATGCATTTTTACCCTAAGAGTGGTCAAAGCCCTGTTAATTTTAAATATAAGTATATAAAATTGAACACGATCACTCTTTGAATGGTTCTTGACAATTTGATGTGCAACTCGCTTCAATTTATAGCTAAAAGATCAACAATAAAATTAAAAAGAAATGTTATAAAACACAACAATTAAAATATTAATTATTTTAATTGTTGTGTTTTTTTATTAGTGGCACTTAATAAAAGATTTTAAACCCGGTAGACAAGTGGTTCAATTGTGATTTGTGTTAAATGTTGAATGTTGAAAATAAAAATTAAAAGATAAATGTTGTTATATTGTTATATTGTTAAATAAAGATTGTTATATTGTTAAAATGTTTATTTTATAATTGTTGTGTTTTATAACATTCCTTTTTAATTTTATTGTTGATCTTTTAGCTATAAATTGAAGCGAGTTGCACATCAAATTGTCAAGAACCATTCAAAGAGTGATCATGTTCAATTTTATATACTTATCTTTAAAATTAACAGGGCTTTGACCACTCTTAGGGTAAAAATGCATTTGGTGTTAAAAATATTCACTTCTTCGTTGTTAGATGTTTAATTAAAAAAATCTCAAAATTGTTTTGAGATAAGACATCAAACTTTTACATTTTTTTTATTAAAAACAATGTATTAAGCAAAAAAATTGAAATTTTATATCATTTTATTGTTGAAATTTCCAAAAAAATAGAATAAAAAAATATTGTCGACACTTTACCTATAAATTCAAGCGAATTCCATCTGAATTTGTCAAGAACCGTTCAAAGAATAATTGTGGTCAATTGCATGTACTTATCTTTAAAATTAACAAAGCTGTGACCACTCTTACGGTAAAAATGCATTTTGTGTTAAAAATAATTACCTCGTCGTCGTTAGGCTTTTAATTAAAAAAATCTCAAAACAGTCTCGAGATAAGACATCAGATTTTTAGATTTTTTCATTAAAATTCATAAAAAAAAATTATTACGCCAACGGGAGATGGTTGAACTCAGACCAATTTTACACTGATTTATATACCATCATGTAAAAAGAATGTTTAAGACTTTTCAAATTTCATACCAAAATGACCTGTAAATAAAGAATGGCGTAATCGAACTTCGAAAACCGAATTAAAATCCGTTGTGGGTTTCCAAAGTTATTACGTTTCAAAAACAGTCTAAATTTTAGGGGGTGACACTTTCATTTTTGAGCAGTGTAGATCGAATTTTTTTCATAATAGATTTCTACTATACATTCAAATCGGATTTACGAATAATCTAATTGAAAATATTATGCGACCCTTATTTTACAACATCAACCCTTAATATACCCTTTACAGTCAAAATTCTCGGATTTCTTTCAAATTTGAATTCCAGTAGTAATTTTAACTTATTTAACTTATCATTATTTTTTAATTAAATTAAAAACCCTTAATTCACCCCTTACAGTTTTATTTGTCAGATTTCTTTCAAATTAGTTTTCTAATAATAAATGGTGTATATCCATTTATTATTTCAACTAGTTTATTCGAAAATAAGTTAAAATCCTCAATTCATGTTTTTAACACTTAACACACTCCCTACACTAATAGTGCTAGGATTTACTTCAAACTTTGATTTAAATTGGTAATTTTAAATCTTGCTTCAAATAGTTTCATTAAAATAGAGTACCTGCAACACATTTTTCACTTTTTCATCTTTTCATACACACGTTTCAACTTTATAGCTTAGATTTGTTTCAAATTTGGTTCCTAGTTAACATTTAAAAAATATTTTTAAATAACCCGAAAACAAAATTTCAACAAGAAATGCCTCAAAATTCTAAAAATGTTCATAAAAATTTTTAACATAGCAACGAGAGAATTACTGTGGAATCCGAGATGCAATCTCATTTCCATCGAATTTAAAATGGATTTGAACATTTTAAAAAACGTAGTAGTGTATTTTAAAAAAGGTAGTAGTGTTAACTTAATTAAATAAAACAAAATTAACACTGACAAATAAAAGTTACCTAACCTAATAATGACAATAACCTATTTTGACAATTTTTGGCAATCAAAAATGACATTTTTTATTGAAATACAATTAATAACAACTTATAACAAAATTTTGCTGGAAATGAGATTCCACGATATTTCTCTCGTTATGTTCAATTTTTTATTCAAATTTCAAATTTTTTAGATTTTTAAAGCATCTTTTGTGGAACATAAAATTTTAACTAGAAACTTAATTTGAAACAAATCTGTGCGATATTGTTGAATCGTATCTATAAAAATCTGAAAAAGTAAAAAATGTGGTTGTAATAGTAGATTACAAACCGGAAAGTGGAAAATATTTGATTAAGGTCGAGAGATTAGATAGTTGATAGAAGCAACACACAATCTTTGCGTTTTATATAAATATAAATCATTTTAATTCCACTTTTACGCTTTACGATATAAGATAGTAGGTGAAAAAACAATGAAATTAGCATTTGTATTTTGTATATATGTTAAGGCTGTGTTATAGGGCTACGCTGAGAGCTGAGCTTTATAGTAAATAACACGAACACCACTAAGATTTTTGTTTCGTTTTTTGAAGATTCAGATACATTTTTTATTTTTTACGATAAAATTTCTGAAATGTTATATAGAGCAACATTAACAAGTTATTAACATTTTAACAGTGTTTTGACTTAATTTTAGCCATTTATGATCAGATGATAGAACTAAAATTAATACTGTTAAATCTTAATAACTAATTAACGCTGTCATCTACTATATTAAATTTTGCTCTAAAAAAATCAAAAAAAAAATTAGCTATACGAATCTTTTAAAAACCAAACGCAGATATGTATGGTATTCGTGTTATTCTTATTTTGCTCAGCTCTTTGCTAAGCCTATTTTTAACGCAGCTTTAATCAAACTATCAAGCGTTCTTTTTTAGCAATGAAATACCTGTCTGAACTGAAAGTGAAAATTTCTGATAATGGCGTTGAAATGGAGTTAACAACTACTCCAGAAACATTTTTACTTTATTAGCAGAAACATTGCCACTTTTATTCAGTTTTTGGTTTAAATCCAACTAGCTAAAATACTGATCAGTATTGAATATTACTTAATAGAGTTAATAACAACAATTACTGTCTTAAGATATGCTTGACCTTGGCGCTATCCCATCTCTCGATAGTAATTAAACACTTTCCAAGTCAGTTTGTAATCTACCATTAATCATTCTTTATGTAAATATTACTATAATAACTGATGAAAATTATGGGTAATGCTGTCTTATAAGAATCACCACACCGTCAATTTTTGAACTATTAATTTAAAGATTGTATAAGCGGGGGCTTATTTTTAAGAGATGAAACTTTCACCAGCATTTTCTTCTATGTACCCCTAATATCTTTTGGTATGTACAAAATCTGGTTCAAATCAAGTATTTCTTCTGACAAGTATTGACGTTATAGTCAGGACTCTGAGTCACAAATTCGATCACGGGATGTGCACTCGAAGATTTATGATTTTAAAAATTTGCATTTTATGTGGAATTATCTTCCGGATCTGAATATGAAGGTAACTCGTTTGTCCAAGATTGCAAATAGGCGCAAAAATATTTTTTAATATTCAAAATTTGAAATTTTTAAATAAACTATATGCATTATAAACTTCAGAGCTGAGAAATTTGAAAAACTATTACAGATAGACGTATACTTATATGGTATAAAATGTGTAATAAAGAATGAAGTAGTTTTTAGTAAAAAAGTTAGATAAATTGATTCATTTGTATAAAAGATATGATTTTTTTAATAACGCGCTTTCTTGTTTTTCGCTCAACGTATGTTGATTATACATACGAGTTTAACAGAAAGACAGTCTCGCGCGCATAAGACGTTACAAATGCACAATAAAGTCAAGTCGTTTACGTTCTGACCTGTGGTATCGAATGCGCTATAGACGTACTTTTTTATTGCTAGGCTGTGCCAGCGCATTACAGTATATGCTAACAATAACAGGAACGTACGTCTGCCAGCTCTACGACATGACTTCCCAGATTTTATGAATACAATCAATGTGAATGACAAAGTTACATGCACGTATGTCGTTCGTCTTGTTGTCGCTCAGTGCCGTCGTATGAATATTATCTATTGTTTTTGTATTGGCGTGTCGCTGCTGCTTGGAAGATATTCTACGTTACAGGTAAAAATTTTACATGGCGTTCAATTGATTTGGTGCAGGCGGAATCACCTGTGAGTCCACAGGTCAGAACAGAATAGCTTTTACTATACATTACATTACTAATTTTAAGAATAACTAAATTGTATCTTATGTAATAATTTTAATACATAAACTTAAAAATGATTTATTAATAGCGAATTAATATTATTATTGTGATTGACCCTCACAATATCATTTTATTTTACATTGTAATCCAGCTTTGTTACATTTGCAATTTCTAGAACATTTTTGAAATTTCCATTTACAAAATATATTTTCAGAGATACATTTGGACTAACATTTATAGTTATCAACTTTGGTGAAAGAACATCCCATGCCTATCAAGTCCGAGGTTAAATCCCATCCGAAATTAGTTGGATTCGGAATTTTTGGATTTATTGCAGTAGCTTTTTTGCAATTAATTATTTGATTGCATCAATGAAAAGCTAATATAATAATACTGCGATGTTATTCGTAGCAAAACTGATTAACTAATGCGCGTGAGACCTTCATTCTGTTAAGAGGGGGGAGTCAACAAGGTAGATGACACACATTACAGGTCAGAGCGTTATCTGTTGGTCAAAAGCAAAAACAATATTTCATACGCAAAGAACTCTAACGGCCAACTTAAAAAATATCAATATGGTGAAAAATACTTGTTTAGAAATGCTAGGTGATCATTGGATGCTAATTGGGATATAAAAATAGGTGCTCCTGCAAATAAATAAATTTAAAATAATTAAATTAAAATATTTGTTAGCGCCATCTATCGTTGTTACCAATCTACCTAAATAGACTGAATTTTGAACGAAAACGACGATTATTGAATTTATTAAACCATTGTGACTTGACATGTTTTGTGCATGTTAACAGTGGCTGTCTCTGCTAAGATTTGTGATAAATAAAATTTGCATATAATGTAAAAAAAAAAAAATGAAATATGGTCAAAATAAAAACTCCAACTTCTCATTATTTTTACACATAAATAAAATTAAAATAAATATATTGAGTTCCTAGACAGAACATTCATTTTTAAGGTTCAAATATAGTTTTTTTGTTTATTATTTATGTTAATGCGAAGTTCAATCGGTTTCGCACCAAATTAAAATAAGCAAAAAGACGGCGAATAGCGAGTGAAAATGCACTTACCTTGGCTCTGTGGCTGTTCTCGGTGGTCTTGATGGTGATCGTCCTGGAGGTGCGACAAAACGAAAAGCGAAGCTAAAGAATGGGAAGCGAAAAAAGGAAGGAAAAAGCGAAAGAAAAAATGAAGGAAAATGTAAGGAAATTTTGAGAGCATAGAGGTAGCCTCGTGGTGAAATGCAGCGAATTGCACAAGAAAACGAAAGAGTTGCGAGTAATACGGCGCGTAAACAAATAGCAAAAGCGAACTGCGGAACGTTGACGGTCAAAGCGGGAGAGCGGCTCCGCTGGCCACGAACGCCAAAAACAGTGCAAAAACACAAAATTCGCCGCTTCTCGAAACTAGGAATGTTTAGCAAAAAATCTATTTCTCTCTGTCTCTTCATACAATAAAACAATTAAAACGAAACGAAAACGAACGTACAGAACATACAGCCTACCTAAAACGCGGAACGGTTTTAGACAATCGAAGGATTAGGCAGTGGGCACAACTTGACCACTGGGCGCTTCAGTTCGCCATTAACGGTTTTTACCGTTACAACCCGAACAATACCATCTGGACCCGGATGAGTTGCGACAACACGAGCCAGATTCCAATCCCTCGGTGGAACTAAATTGTTCTTGACCAACACTAACGTGCCAGGTTCAATCGGAGTCGAAGGGGTCGTCCATTTGCTTCGTTGTTGTAGCGTATGCAGATACTCTAAATGCCAACGCGACCAAAAATCTTGGTGGAGACGCTGAAGCAACTGCCACCGACTTAAGCGATTTAGAGCGAAGTGCGTAACATCTGGATCCGGCATGGCAGAAATTGGCTCATGTGACAAGAAGTGACCGGGAGTCAAAATCGAAAGATCGTTCGGATCATTACTCAACGGACAAAGAGGTCTTGAATTCAACAGCGATTCGATCTGGACAAGTACCGTAGACAGTTCTTCAAATGTCAAAACTTGGTCGCCGACAACGCGATACAAATGGGTCTTGACCGATTTAATTCCGACTTCCCACAAGCCTCCGAAATGAGGAGCAGACGGAGAATTAAAATGCCATTCGAAACCTTTTTTGACAGCAGCATCCTGAATAAATTGCACAATCAACTTATTGGCTCCAACAAAGTTTGTGCCGCAATCAAAAAAAACATACGAACAACGGCCACGGCGCGCAACAAAACGACGAAATGCGGCTAGAAAGCAATCGGGCGAAAATCTGACGCGAGTTCAATATGCAAGGCCTTAGTTGCGAAACAAACGAATAAGCAGATATAAGCCTTTGTGATCTTTATCCCTCTACTCTTTCCAAGGGTAACGTTGAAAGGACCGCCATAGTCAACACCGACGCACGAAAACGGTTTTAGTTGGGACAAGCGTAGAGTCGGCAAGTCGCACATCGGGGGTTGGACTACGGAAGGATTCAGACGCCAGCAACGAATGCATTTAGAGACGATACGAGAGATAACGCGCGTAGCAGACAAAATACATAATTGTTGTCGTAAGAGACAGTGAAGCGTCTGGGAACCGGGATGCATGTAACGAAGATGGAAATGCTAAATCACCATCTCAGTCAAACGATGAGAAGCAGAAAGTAGCATCGGATGTTTGGCGTCAAAAGATAGCGAATAGTTGCGAATCCGTCCGCCCACCCTGAGAACATCGGCTGCGTCGAAGAACGCAGATAATTTACGGAAGGGATTATTACGAGGACCAACATGTAACGAAGCGATCTGAACCAAAGCAATGGTCAAAGGTGATCAAATTTTCGGAAGTTTTGACGGTGAAATCCAATAATTTGGCGAGCAACAGCGCTGCACATAGTTCAAGGCGAGGAACGGATATTAGCTTAAGCGGCGCAACCTTAGATCTGGAACAAAGTAAATGAACATTAACTAGGCCAACCGCATCAGTAAATTTAACGTAAACTACCGCGGCGTATCCCGACTCAGACGCAAAAACCATGGAGAACACAAGACGTAAAAATCGAAGCAAAACAAAGGCGCGGTATTTTGAGATTGGCTAATAGAGTTAATTGCGATTTATAATTTGACCATTGATCAACGATCTCAGAAGGAGGTTGTTCATCCCAACTTAAATTCAAATCCCACAAGCGCTGTATTAGAACCTTTGCACAGAACGTGAGAGGAGCGAGAAATCCAATAGGCTCGAAAATACGAGCGAGTTCTGACAAAAAAGTTCGTTTGGCACAGGGGCGATCTAAAGGCTGCACTTTGTATGTGAAACAATCCAGATTTGAATTCCACTGCAAACCTAAAATTTTAACTACTTGTTGTTCGTCGGAATCAAACGAAAGCGGGTCGATTTGACGAGTTTTTAATGAGTTTTGAATGAGTTTTGTCAAGATTATCCAAAACGTCAGGATGATTACTAGCCCACTTGCGAAGCTCAAATCCACCAGTTTGCAAAAGTTGAGTCAACTGATGGCGCAGCGTTAAAGCTTCTTCGATAGAATTGCAGCCGGTTACAATGTCGTCTACGTATACGTCTGATAATAGCACTGAGGATGCTAACGGAAAACGATCTTTTCCATCCATCGCCAGTTGTATTATTACCCGAAGGGCTAGAAACGGAGCGGATGAAACGCCATACGTAACTGTATTCAGCTGATATGTTTCAATCGGTTCTGTTCAGGAAAATCTCCATAAAATCCTCTAATACATTCGATGCTGTTCTGAGACCAAAATTTGCCGATACATTTGACGGACATCAGCGGTAAAAACGACAGGGAAAAAACGAAAACGACAAAGCAAAGTTGCAATGTCTGGTTGAAGTTTGGGACCTACCAAAAGCAAATCATTTAGCGAGAATTGTTCCGAAGTTTTTGCCGACGCGTCAAAGACCACACGCAATTTAGATTCAATAATGCCCGTTTTTATCACACAGTGATGCGGAATGTAATACGAGAAAGGAGTGTCATCCGATTCGACAAGCAGGTGCATATGGCCAGAGTCACGATAGTCTTCCATGAAATCGTGATATTGCTGTTTAATCGAAGGTTCCCTATTTAACCGTTTTTCCAGCGCAATTAATCGACGTTGGACAATAATCTTTGAATCTAAAAAGGCAGGAGGTTCTGCCTTAAATGGTAATGGCACGACATAACGTCCGGACGCTTGACGAAAGTGATTGTTTGCGAAAATTGTCTCAGCGCGAACTTCGTCTGGACAAGCGGGTGGTGGCAGCGCGATCTCTTCAATCTCCCAAAATTTCTTGACAACCAAATCAAGCAAAGGTTCTGATACTAGCGAACAAAAAGTATTTATAGATGGCTGTAGTATCCTTGACTAGTGGACCGATTACAATAGAATAATTACACACAAGCTTACTAAGATTTATTTTAGAGTTAAAGTTACATAGACCGAGCTGACATGACATACACAAAAATGATTGTCCGCTGCCTTCTCCGACCCAGGTGCGCGGTTGTTCTTTCTCGGACCGGTCGCGCACACACTATTAGTTTATTCCACCAAGGCACATAATCGCTAAACCTAGTAATTCTAATTACATAACTAACTTATATTATAAGGTAATATTAATGAATTTAGGATATAACACTTCTCTCTTCTAACAAATTCGATTCGAACTTACTCGTAAATAAACGTTCCTAAATTAACATTAAACAATATTACAAATTTAAACGCACTGGTGCGTTTCGAGTTCGTTGAGATCGTCTCAGAGTAAAATCATTTTCAATTGGTGTATATAATTCAGTTCTGAAATTTGGGGAGGTAGTAAGTGTAGGGCTTGAGGTAGGACTAGGATTTTCTGGACAGGTTTCGGTAGAATTCCCTAATGAAGCGCGATGCTCGACAACAGCATAATCTTCTGGTGCAGGATTTGGAACTCGATTTGGAAATTCCTCGCATTGGGTTGAGTCGGATGATCTTGTGGTAAAATGCTTTTCTTCAGGTAAATGGGACATTCTTAAATCGTCAGCGTGCATTACTCTTGGTTTCCCTTCGATGGCAACTAAATATGTAACCTGGCTCAACCTTTCAATTATTGTTCCCTTTGTCCAATTTCCGCCTTTGTTGTTATTTAACATAACTAGGACACTATCCTTTTCTTCGAATTCTCTTATTCCTTTTTCTTTCCCACTCAATTCCTTTAATCTTCTTGCTTTCCGGTCTTCAATAGTTTTAGAATTTTGTTTTAACATAGAAATTCTAGTTCGGGGTAACTGCTTAAAAATTCTTTCTGCTGGGCTAACTTCAGTTATGGAATGGGGTGTGGTTCGGTATTTAAGTAAAAAGTTGCTGATTTGATGCTGCAGAGACATTTCTATGTTATTTTTTTCGTTTTCAAACAATTGTTTCTTTAAGTTTTTCTTTACTGTGTGAACTTGTTTTTCCGCCATACCATTTGATGCTGGGTGCAAAGGTGGTGAAAAAATGCATTTAATTCCATTTGATTGACAAAATTTTTGATATTCCAACCCATTAAATGGTGGACCGTTATCTGATTCAATTTCTTCGGGTATTCCACAACATGAAAAGGTGATTCTTAATTTTTCCAACGTTCTCTTAGCATCAGTTTTTCCCATAATGTGAAGGTCTAACCATTTTGAATAACTATCCACAATTAACAATATGTGGACTCCCTTATAATCAAGAAAATCTATGTGCACCCTTTTCCAATTTCTCGTGGTTTTTGGCCAGGGCGTAAAAGCATTCTTTTGTTCTTTATTTTGAAAGATTTGACATGGTTCACATCGTCTGACATGTTCTTCCAAATCGTAATCGAGGTTTGGCCACCAAACTTCATTTCGTGCTAACATTTTCATTCTCGTGATGCCGATGTGTTGATCGTGAAGTAACTCCAAAACATTGCTTCTTAAATCATAGGGTATGATTAAACGATTTCCCCAGTAGACGCATTCGTGTTCGATTGATAATTCATGTCGTTTGTTGAAATATGTCTGTAAGCTGGAGTCAGGCACTTTATCTGGCCATCCTCTTTTGGTAAGGTCTAAAACTTTAAGCAGAACTTGATCCTTCTTTGTTCTTTTCGCCACATCGTCAGCAAATAGGGGTAATTCATGAAATGTAGCAAATGAACATGCGGTTTCTTCAAATGAACATACGATTTCTTCTGTTTTCTCATTTATTGGTAGTCTAGACATGGCATCAGCATTTGCGAGGTCTGCTCCCGTACGGTATTTTATATCGTAGTCATACGATGACAGTTCCAAGGCCCAGTGTTGTAAACGGGCTGCTGCTAAAGTTGGTATATTTTTAGTTGGAGCCAGAATGGTTTTTAGTGGTTGGTGATCAGTCAATAAGAGAAATTTCCTTCCATATATGTACTTGTGGAATTTCCGGACAGCAAACATGATACCTAATGCTTCCTTTTGTAATTGTGCGTAGTTTTGTTCGCAGTTTGACAAAGTGCTTGACGCAAACATGACTGGTCTTTCTACCCCATCTATTATGTGACTTAATACGGCTCCTACAGCGTACGGTGAAGCATCAGAAGCAATGACGATTGGTTTCTTTTGGTCATAGTGCACCAAAACTGAACTAGTGGAAAGCATTTGTTTGCTTTTCTCGAATGTCAATTGACAACTTTGGTCCCATACAAATGGTGTATCCTTTTTCTCAAGGTCATACAGACATTTTAAATTTTCCGATGCGTTGGGCAGGAACTTATTGTAGTAATTAATTAATCCTAAATACGACCTTAATTGTTGTAAGTTGGTGGGACTTGGTGCATTTTGAATGGCTTCTAATTTTGATTTCATTGGTCGGATACCTTCACCATCGATGTGATGACCCAAAAAATCAAGAGATGTCTCAAAAAATAAACACTTCTCAAAATTTAACTTGACATTATATTCGGATAGTCCGGAAAGTACTTTTTCAACGTTACTTTTGCATTCTTCGATGGTAGTTCCGCCAATAATTACATCATCAATATAACATGCTACTCTAGGTAAACCTTGTAATATTTTGTCCATGGTGGACTGGAATATAGCTGGTGCTGATGTGACACCAAATGGCAGTCTTGTGAATTGATACAGCCCAAGGTGTGTATTCACGGTTAAGAATTTTCGAGACTCTGCTTCCACTTCAAGTTGAAGGTACGCATTTGAAAGGTCCAAACTTACAAAATATTTTGATCCAGATATAGCTTGGAAGATCTCTTCGATTAACGGTAATGGATAGTGTTCTGTCATGAGCCTAGGATTCAGGGTGTTTTTGTAATCGACGCAGATTCGAACAGACTTCTGATTTTTTCTTGGGACAATTACTGCTGGGCTAGACCATTCAGAGTGTTTGACCGGAATAATTATACCTGATCGTTCCATTTCCATCAATTCTTTTTCAACTTCATCCTTTACCGCATACGGAATATGGTAAGGTTTGTGGAAAACTGGAACAACATTATCTTTTAACAAAATATTTGCCTTGACATACTTAATACTCTGAGATCGATCAACATCAAAAACAGTTTTAAATTTCGTTTGAAAATTCATTACATGAGACTTTACAAGGTCAATGTTTTCTACAAGGGTTAATTGACCGATTGACAGGTTATTTCTCCAATATGGCAACAGAATGTCTAGCCAGTTCCTTCCTAACAATGGTTGAACATTACTTTTTACAACTAATAAAGGTAATTTATAATTATCAATTTTTCCCCCGATACAGTTTTTAGTTTACTATTACATTGACTCAACGGTACGTTACTGAAAATTTCATCGGACAATTGTTTTGATACAATAGAAACACTAGCTCCTGTATCAATCTCGAAAACTACTTTCACATTTTCAACCAACATCATTGACACACAACATTTATTTTTACTCACGTTTACACTGCAGTTACTTATCTGATTTTCGTACTCCACTTTCTTTATGGTGGCCTCCTCCAATTGAGCACGGACGTCATCTACTTCCTCCAGGTGATGAACACGCCGCGATCTACACATTTTAGATGTGTGTCCAGTTTTCTTACAGTTGAAACATTTCCACTCTTTTGCGGGACAGCTGGACACATTGTGGTATCGTCCACATCTCGTACAGGCTTCCTTTCTTCCATGCGAAAATTGATTTTCTTTTTGTCGACTGGATTGGTGTTGTAGTCGATTCACAGAGTCGGGTTGAAAAGACTCTATTCCTTTTCCCGTTAATTCCATATTTAATGCCGTACGGCAAGCTTTTGCAAAAGTTAGGGAATCATCATCATTTAACAGTTTTGATTGAGTATTTCGGCATCGCAATCCCGCGACGAATCGATCACAAAGCGCTTCTTCCAGGAAGGCTCCAAATTTACAAGATTTGGCAATGCTTTTTAGCCGTACCGAAAATTCCGACACGGACTCATTTTCTTCTTGATAGCATTTATTAAATTCAAATCGTTGTGGAATAATAAGCTTTTTCGGTGTGTAATGTTCTTTAAGTAGGAATATTAATTCTCTAAATGTATGCTCACTAGGTGATCTCGGTGTTGCTAGATCTCTCAGGACGTTATATGTGCTTCCTCCAATAAAGGTTAGAAATAAATTGACTTTCTTTTCTTCCTCCACGTTATTACACATAAACAATTGTTCCATACGCTCCACATAGGCTTCCAAATCTTTCCCATTTCCGTTGAACTGCTCAATAGATCCAATCCACGCCATTTTAGTCAAATTTCCGTTGATCTACCAAATACACATGTAACGCACACGACAACTCGACCACTACTTGACTGGGTCGTTGTGCGTTGGTTCACTATACTATTTCGCACTTTCTTCTTACGCTGATCCCGATGTAGGTTCGTTTCGTCGCCAAATGTAGTATCCTTGACTAGTGGACCGATTACAATAGAATAATTACACACAAGCTTACTAAGATTTATTTTAGAGTTAAAGTTACATAGACCGAGCTGGCATGACATACACAAAAATGATTGTCCGCTGCCTTCTCCGACCCAGGTGCGCGGTTGTTTTTTCTCGGACCGGTCGCGCACACACTATTAGCTTATTCCACCAAGGCACATAATCGCTAAACCTAGTAATTCTAATTACATAACTAACTTATATTATAAGGTAATATTAATGAATTTAGGATATAACAATGGCGAAGCAGAGTTGGAGTGGAGATTTATTTTTCCCATGAGAATCCATCCGAAGGTCGTGTTCCAGGCAATTGGTTTCTCTATTTTACCTTTCAATCGGCCGTCTGTCATAATATGCGCGAAAAGTTCAACCCCCATCAACATGTCGATGGTTCGTGAAACGTGATACTCAGGATCAGCTAAGTTAATATTTGACAGGTGTATATATGTTAAGGCTGTGTTAAAATAGGGCTACGCTGAGAGGCGAGCTTTATAGTAAATAACACAAACACCACTAAGATTTTTGTTTCGTTTTTTGAAGATTCAGATACATTTTTTATTTTTTACGATAAAATTTCTGAAATGTTATATAGAGCAACATTAACAAGTTATTAACATTTTAACAGTGTTTTGACTTAATTTTAGCCATTTATGATCAGATGATAGAACTAAAATTAATACTGTTAAATCTTAATAACTAATTAACGCTGTCATCTACTATATTAAATTTTGCTCTAAAAAAATCGAAAAAAAATTAGCTATACGAATCTTTTAAAAACCAAACGCAGATATGTATGGTATTCGTGTCATTCTTATTTTGCTCAGCTCTTTTCTAAGCCTATTTTTAACGCAGCTTTAATCAAACTATCAAGCGTTCTTTTTTAGCAATGAAATACCTGTCTGAACTAAAAGTGAAAATTTCTGATAATGGCGTTGAAATAGAGTTAAAAACTACTCCAGAAACATTTTTACTTTATTAGCAGAAACATTGCCACTTTTATTCAGTTTTTGGTTTAAATCCAACTAGCTAAAATACTGATCAGTATTGAATATTACTTAATAGAGTTAATAACAACAATTACTGTCTTAAGATATGCTTGACCTTGGCGCTATCCCATCTCTCGATAGTAATTAAACACTTTCCAAGTCAGTTTGTAATCTACCATTAATCATTCTTTATGTAAATATTACTATAATAACTGATGAAAATTATGGGTAATGCTGTCTTATAAGAATCACCACACCGTCAATTTTTGAACTATTAATTTAAAGATTGTATAAGCGGGGGCTTATTTTTAAGAGATGAAACTTTCACCAGCATTTTCTTCTATGTACCCCTAATATCTTTTGGTATGTACAAAATCTGGTTCAAATCAAGTATTTCTTCTGACAAGTATTCACGTTATAGTCAGGACTCTGAGTTACAAATTCGATCACGGGATGTGCACTCGAAGATTTATGATTTTAAAAATATGCATTTTATGTGGAATCATCTTCCGGATCTGCATATGAAGGGAACTCGTTTGTCCAAGATTGCAAATAGGCGCAAAAAATATTTTTTAATTTTTTTTTACTATTCAAAATTTGAAATTTTTAAATAAACTATATGCATTATAAACTTCAGAGTTGAGAAATTTGAAAAACTATTAACGCCATCTATAAATACCTTTTGTTCATTAGTATCGGAATCTTCGCTTGATTTGGTTGTCAAGAATGGTTCGTGAAACGTGATACTCAGGATCAGCTAAGTTAATATTTGACAGATGTGGCCACGGCGGCTGAGAAAACGACATATTGGGCATATCTCCACAAATCTTGGGAATAACAACGGCCTCTAGACAACATTCCCGATGCGGCGCATACCGAGAGCGATAAGTACAAGTTATGCCAGACAAAGATTTGGAACTCATTTGATCTAATCCACTGATGCAAAACGATAGCGAATATTTCGATAAACCTAAACGAGAAACGCAACTTTCGGAAATGAAATTTGCCTGACTAGCATTATCCAACAGTACACGCACAGGCTCAAAGACACCTTTGGAATTCTGTATTTCGACAACAGCGGTCGACAACAAGACTGTAGACTTGGCAGGAATCATCGTAGTAAACGAAGTAACCTGACGAGAATTCGAAGCATGGTCCGAAGACGGCGCGGAACTAGTGGAAGGAAGCGAAATATCAGGTCGTTCGGTTTGGAAATGTAACAACGTGTGATGTCGTTGAGAACATATCCGACATCCAGACGTAGACTTACAGTCTTTTGATTGATGTTTTGACCCTAAACAATTCAAACACCACTTCTGCTGTTTGGCCACACTATAGCGATCTTGCGGAGTTTTGGCGAGGAATGCAATGCATTTGTAGACTAAATGATCGGAGTTACAAAGCGAACAAGAATTGTTAGTTTTCACGAAAAACGAAGAACCGCGTTTAGGCAAACCGGAACGAGAAACCGAAGAAGAAACGTTGCGAACCACATTAGAAGGTTTGCGAATCGAAGGAGTAGCGGCATCATTCACATTCTCAAGTGCGCTGCATTGTTGTGAGACGAAAGCGATGAGCGAAGCAAACGTCGGCATTTCCGATGAACCAACACTAGAACCAATTGTGAGTTCGAAACGTGTGATACTTTCTGTGTCAAGCCGTTTTATCAACATTTGGAACATGATAAAGTCCCATTGATCGCAAGCAAAACCGAGATTTTTCAGAGCTGCTAAGTTCTCCAAAAAAATATTTATAAGCGCACGAAGCGACTGAGCGGAAGCCTGGCAATTCGAAAGAGTTGGTGCGCTATCTATGGCTTTCCAATGCGACGAGGCTAATAATCGTTTATTGTCAAATCTTTTCAACAGGGTATCAAACGCGATCGGATAATTATCGTGCGATTTGGGAATGCATTCCAACAACGACAATGGAGCATCTTCGAGACATGAAGTTAGGAAGTTGAATTTTTCGACATTTGACAGCGCGGCGTTTTCATGAATAGTAGCGGTATACATATCGACAAAAGGTTTCCATTTACGGAGATCCCCATTAAACTTAGGTAACTCTAAGCGCGGCAGCCTCACCTGACTCTTAGCCAACGTACCGTCTGGCGTAGTCACTTGGGTCGAAATCCCGTCAAATAAATCACTATACAGTATACACCGCCCTAATTCGATAGTACGAATCATAAAACAATTCCCGAACTTTCAGTTGTTCCTTCAAATCGGCGCCCTCGATGGTAGACATCGCAGTCAAAATGGTCCCCTGGAGTTGAGTAAACTCGTCATACATACCGTCGATGTGAACATATCCTGGTTTTGAACTCAAGGTACAAAAATTCATACGATTCTTCTTCGCTGTGGGCTTATTCTGCAACGCGTCTTAGCTCCGATAAACGCGAGATGACATCTTCACGCAGCGCAATCGCTTGTTTCAATTTAGCAGCCGCGACGGCCACAGTAATCAACAAGTCGACACGAAAAAATAAATTGAAAGTCTAAGAACGAAAGCATAAAAAACGAAAGCGAGTTTTCGAAAAGCGACAGAGAAAAGCCAAAAAATCAAAATCAACGCGTCTAAACGAAAGCAAATTTTCAAAAAGCGACAGAGAAAAGCCAAAAAATCAAAACGAACGCGTATAAAACGATAGCAAATTTTCAAACAGCGACAGAGAAAATTGCGAAATTTAAAATGAAAGCGAATTTTAACTCAACGAGAGAGACAGTTAAAAAACCGAAAGAGACAGAAATAAATTCTAGGCAAAAATTGACAAAATAGATCAAGGTCAGAAACCGACACACAGTGCGAGCGACAAAAAACTGCTGTAAAGCGACGCAAAAAAAACCAGCACCAGAATAAATGCGTAAAACAACCGAAACAAAATGGACTTTTGATAAAGTCAAGCGAAACAATTTTAATTCAATTAAAAATCGGCAGAGAGAGAGAAAAATGGTACGTAAACGATAGAACTGCCAGTACCGGAAAATCCGGCTCGAAGGACCAAAATGTTAATGCGAAGTTCAATCGGTTTCGCACCAAATTAAAATAGGCAAAAAGAGAAAACGGCGAATAGCGAGTGAAAATGCACTTACCTTGGCTCGGTGGCTGTTGTCGGTGGTCTCGATGGTGATCGTCCTGGAGGTGCGACAAAACGAAAAGCGAAGCTAAAGGATGCGAAGCGAAAAAAGGAAGGAAAAAGCGAAAGAAAAAATGAAGGAAAATGTAAGGAAATTTTGAGAGCATAGAGGTAGCCTCGTGGTAAAATGCAGCGAATTGCACAAGAAAACGAAAGAGTTGCGAGTAATACGGCGCGTAAACGAATAGCAAAAGCGAACTGCGGAACGTTGACGGTCAAAGCGGGAGAGCGGCTCCGCTGGCCACGATCGTGAACGCTCGAACGCCAAAAACAGTGCAAAAACACAAAATTCGCCGTTTCTCGAAACTAGGAATGTTAAGCAAAAAATCTATCTCTTTACACAATAAAACAATTAAAACGAAACGAAAACGAACGTACAGAACAATTTATAATATAGACATTAATTCCAGATGTGTTTTCGTTCGTGGCGACATCTCTTGTTTACGAGTAATGGCCCCACCCGCTTAAACTCGTATGTATATACTCAACACACGCTCGGCACCAGTGGAAAACAACAAAGTGCGTTATTAAAAAAATCATATCTTTTATACAAATGAATCCATGTATGTAACTTTTTTACTAAAAACTTCTTCATTTTTTATTACACATTTTATACGCTATAAGTCTACGTCTTTATGTAAGAGTTTTTTCAAATTGCTCGACTGTGAAGTTCTTAATGCAGTTTTGCGGATTAAAAGTACTTTGTTGGATTCGCAATATTTGCATTAGCTCGGCTACGCTGCGCTTCGCCTCGCAAACGCAAACATATTGCTCATCAAACAAAGTGACACTTTTAATCCTAATAACACAATATACTAATTTGGTATTCGAAGTGAAATAGGTTTTTTTCGTTTGTGAATTTGTTCAACTCGCCGCTACGAGGCTCGTTGAAAAAATATTTACTCACGAAAAAAACGGTATTTTCACTTCTTGTTGCAAAATATACTATTGCATTCTCTGTGAGAGAAGGTTTTAATTAGTATTAATATTTCTTCTTATAACAAATAAATGTTATATTTATAAACAGAAGCACTTAAATTTGAATTATACTCTGCCTCATAATAATCTATTTTGAAACAATAATTTTAGTTTACATTACCTATATAATTTTTGCTTGTCTGACCTAATTTTGTAACCAATAGTACCGTTTGTTATTTTATAATGCCAATTTGTGGTGCAAAGTCGCTTAGCCTTGGAGATTTTGTGTAAAATTTCATTTCCTCTTTTCAGTTATGATTGTATTTAGTGGTATGAATAAATGGGATGAATTTAACAAAAAGCATTAATAAATACGTATTTTCACTTTTATTAGTCAAAAGATTTAAACTCCTTATGCATAAAATTGAAAAATATCATCACAAGTTTTCTTCGAAATTTTCTACATAACTGCATATTTTGATTTCAATTAATTATTTAAAAAAAAGTATTGTATCGTTTTTATTCATATGGCTGATTATCCACGATTACATCAATTAATGTACAAGAATACAAATATGTTTAGATATAATACAGTAAAATAGAAAAATTGGATACATAATATAGAATTTCAACAAAGGGACACGGACACGCCAAAGTCAATTAGTATAATCAACTATACTTATATAAGTGACCATTGTTGTACCCAGTGAATATTATCTTAAACTCAGTCAAGTCGATTTTGGGTTGTATTTTACTTGATATTTTATGTACATCTGCGGTAACAACACTAACACAATAATACAAAGCTTGAGTGGGATCGCTGAAGCCGTCACATTTACATAATTTGACAGGGAAATTTACTCCCTGACTAATTTATGACACTCGGGGGTGAGTTTATATAACAGTCCCGTTAAATGTGCCATAAAGCCTTTTGAGACAGGAAATTAAAATTAGAATTAGATTTTTCAATAATAACAAAGCTGCGCCGCATGTCACTCTTTACAATTATCGTTTCATTTTCTTCTCTTTCTGCTGCATACGGATATGATAAAAAAATATCTCAGAGAGCAGTGAGTAAGTAGGGGGAGTAATCATCATCATTGCAGTGACGTTGCTGGAAAAAGTTTGCCACATTACAAAGTCCATTTCTCGCAGCAAATTGGAGGGTCGTAAAAAGTGAAGTTGCGGCAAAATCGGCGGTCACACTTTTGCAATTTGCTGCCGCCACGCCTACCTACACGAGCAGCGAGGATCACGATTCGAAAAGCAGGACCGACGCCAGCTCATCACAATTTTACTAATCCATAACAATGTAAATCTAAATACGGTTTAAACCAGGTGGGTTTTTAATGATTCAATTTTTTATTTATTTCTTAATTGAAGTATCTTTAGAAATTTACAGCTACCGGCCAGCAATGTGCTTGAGGAAACTGTCTTGAAAGTTATAAGTATTTATCAATGTTCGAGGCGTATTCGCTTAGAAATTTTTTTGAGTTTTCTATTGTAAATTATATTGTCAATATCAAAGTTAACTTTATTAAAGCCTATGATATATTCTATTTCCAGTGACGTGTATTAAAAGGACCAATCAGAATTTCAGGGATGTTTTCAATTTGATAACTATCTATGGGATGTTATCAGCCCAAGTGTGTTTTAATTGGTTGTTTTGACACTAATTCATTTAAGAAGAGGTTAAAGTGTTTTACACACAGTCGTAAAATTGCTGGATTGGCATCAAAAATATTTAAAATGTTCAATAAGTTTATACTAACTACGTGCACATCTTTTGTATTATGCACTGTACAGGCAACCAAATATTTTTGGAAGGGTACAAAATTTTGTACCGATTTGCAATTGATGTTTTTTAATTTTTCTTATTAATTAGTTTTGAAAAGTTGAATATTTCACTCTTTATAACTAATCAATAAAAAAATCGAGTAACGTCAGGGTTCAAACTTTTTTTCGTTTTTTAAAAATAAAACTTTTAAAAATATATACATAAATATACGAGTATATCTAATATATTTATTGTCACAAACAACATTGGCTATGGAGTTTCGTACATATAATATATAACATGACAAACTCCACTTTATATTTATACTTCATATCAATCCTGGCAGCAAAGATATTAATTATTATTAAATTTATAAAAATGAAGGTACCTATTTATTTATTTCAAACCAAACATTTGAACATTCAAAACTTAACTAAATTTTATATAAGTTGTACGGTCCTGTAAAGTCCTCCAATATACTCCTGACTAAGCTATTTGCACAGTATTGGAAACCCAGTGGGACCAACCATTATCATAAAATCTAGCTTGATCCTTATTGCTTTTCACTTCTTTTAAATGGCGTTTAGGATAATTTGCCATTTGACAAATATTATCATTAACTCGCACATGGTTTCAAACAAAAATTGTCAAATTTCAATACAATTTTAATTTACAAATGGTTTTGTTGCACATTATTAAGCTGCATTCACCATTTTGAAATTAGTGGCAAAACTAACAAACTAGTGCTAACCAAAATAAAGTGAAACATGTATTTTCTTAATAGACATTTACAATTGTCATCTGGATGACTACTAATTTGTTAATTTTGCTACAAATTTAGAGGCTGTAAATGTAGCTTTACTATTACTTATTAAAAAATTAAGCATACAACCAAAATTGTACAATATAAACCAGGTTTCATTTGTTAATTATTACTATGCTCTATTTGGCGAACAAACGGATGGCAGAAGCGCGATTGCTGTACATAAAAGCCGGTTTTACATGGTACAACTCCTCCATAATTCATAAAATTCAAATTGCTAATAAAAAAAAATCAAAAAATATAGTTTCAACATAATTTGATCAATATAATTACTTGAATTAATTACCTGATGTTACATTATAAAGCAATAATCTTGAAAAAGTCTGTTTTGAATTTAACAAAGAAAACAGAAATCTCGAACGTATGGGGAACTGCAAACGTATTTGACGCCTATAATTGTCAAATTTTCAAATCTAGCGTGCATTGGTGGGGGTTGTTTACGTCCATTTTTTGGCCAAACATAGAATAGATCAATAGATGGCTTAATCAAAGAACATACTAGATGAATCAATAGGCGAGTTAAACTCTTTATACTTTCAAACATCAAGGAAAACAAACTTATGCCGTTTTCATGCAACACTTTTTTTGAAAAATTATCGATAATTTATAAGCACTTGTGATATTATACCCGATTAAAGCCCGAGAGCTTTAGCTCGAGGGCTTTAATCTGATAAAAATTGTCCAATTTTCACGAATTAAATTTGTCCGGAAATAACGATTGAGTAAAAATGTTTGAATAAAATTTAGAGATAAAATTTTCAGCACGAGTGGTATTTGCCAACAGTATTTCACAAAACAATCATCACAATTCAATGCTATTTTATAAGATTTAATTTAAACAAGTAGATACAACTAAAAAATTAACAACTTTGAAATTAGTGTGACAATAAACGTCAAAATTTTATCATGATAAAAGTGCACTGCGATTTCTCAATAAACGTCAAAATTTTATCATGATAAAATCGCACTGCGATTTCTTCACCCTAAAACTGATTTTAGAGCATTTCAGAATCAAACCTGTGCCCTTTAAACAGAAATTTGACAGTTGTGTGACATAATTGGTTGCTGTAAAAATACATATATTTACATTTATTTACATTTTTGCAAGTTAATTTTAATTATATGAAATTAAATTGTGCAGTACCTACAAGTGTCTCGTTAGAGTATTCTACATCACAAGTTGTATTAGTTTCATATTGGTGTTTGGTTTATGATGCCTAGTTCACAAACTTCTGCAGATAACCTCAAACCGGAGCATCTCTCTTGTAAATATTGCAAGAAAAGAGTAGTTAAATCGCAGGATTGCAGCAAATGTGGTGCTAGATACCATCCAAGCTGTGCATTGACTGCCAAGGTTCTGGATGCTGATGATATGGTCGTCTGCTGCTCAGCTGATTCTAATATTTCCGGAGGCAGTTTGGTTGTGAATAGCGATGCAAGCGTGAAACTCAAACTCACTCGTTCGGGGGTGAAACGCTCCTGCAGTGAGTTTGGTGATGAGTCTCATAATATTGACGACATGTACAACATGATGGAGTTCCTGCTGTCCAGATTCGAAACACTTGAGAAACGTTTTGATTTAATAGTAGCTGATAATGCAGCACTTTCAAAGGCAGCTCGTGAGTGCTCCAAATGCTGCGGTGCCCTTGCACCTAGTTTACCTGCTGCTTCTAAATATGCTACTGCTGTTAAAAGGGGAAAGTCGCACTCGATTGTGATTAAACCTGTCGATGCCTCACAAGTAACTCAAGTCACCAAAACCGACCTGTTTCGATCTATTAACCTAGCCGAGTCCAAAATTCCAATCAAACACATTAGAAACACTAGCGATGGAGGCCTTGTGTTCAGTTGCAGTTCTAAGACCGACTCATCTGTATTTGCTAAGCTTGCCACCGAAAAACTTTCTGATAAATACACTATTAAAGAATCTGCTATGTTAAATCCTAGAATCCGAATCTCTGGCATCACCGAAAATTTAGATAAAGAAACAATTGTTAATTTTCTCAAAGTGCAGAATCCACACCTTTTTTCTGATAATAGCATTTGTACCTTAATATCATTTACACATACACGTAAAAACAATAATATTTTTCAGGCATGTTTTCAACTCGACACAAATACCTATAACGAGATCAAATCAGCTGGCAAAGTACTTATAGGCTATGATTACTGCTCAGTGTTCGATGCTATGGATCTGAAGCGCTGTTTCAATTGTTGCGGATTCCACCACATGGCTGTAACGTGTAAGCGTAAACTATGTTGTCCCAGGTGCGCAGGTGAGCATAAAGTCAAAGATTGCGTCACTGAGTCACTCTCTTGCATAAACTGTACTCTTCATAACAAGCGTTTAAATGAAAACAATCCAACAGATCATGCAGCTTGGGAAATGAACAAGTGTCACTCTTATTCGTTAGCCTCTGCCAAATTTAAAGCATCTATTGTTAGTTCAACGTAGCAACCAAAATCTAAGCCAGTTTTCAACACTTTAAGGTGTTATTATCAAAATGCTAGAGGTTTAAATACAAAACTTAACACTTTGTACAATGCGTTTTACTCTGCTGTGTTGCTGTTTGATTTAATAGCTCTTACGGAAACTTGGTTGTCTGATGCAGTTGGTGATGCTGAAATTGTTGATAGTAACATTTACAATGTGTTCAGATCTGATCGTAACTTTGCTGGTTGCGGTAAAAGTCGTGGCGGTGGCGTACTGCTTGCAGTTAAAAGCACATTAAATGCTTGTGTACTGAATCCTAGCTCTATATCCTCGACCTTTTGTAATATTCCTAGTGTTGATTTTCTACTTGTGAAAATTTCCCAAAATTTTAAATACTCCTTCGTTATTGTAATCTATGTTCCTCCTCAATCTTCTAATGATGTTTACGAGCAAATATTTCTT
The DNA here is from genome assembly GCA_963556235.1 of Cryptophagus acutangulus. Lineage (NCBI taxonomy): Eukaryota > Metazoa > Arthropoda > Insecta > Coleoptera > Cryptophagidae > Cryptophagus > Cryptophagus acutangulus. The sequence continues at coordinate 29,916 of OY744567.1, read as the reverse complement.
TCTGTTGAATCGCTGTACTGTTTGTTAGGGCACTCACTGCTGATCTTAGGTGACTTCAACCTTCCAAGCTACTCAGATAGTAATACCCACTGTTCCAATAATGCTATTATCTCGTTAGTACAATTATGCTCGTTTTTTGATCTCAGTCAATATAATGGCGTTTTGAATGTTAATGGAAGATTGCTAGATCTTGTACTTTACAATTTTAACTGTACCGTTATTAACTGTTCTGATCCTCTAGTACCTGAAGACCCGTATCATCCATCCCTGGTCTTAGACTTATATACTGATCTTGAACCTAAACGCTTATTTCCTCACACCTCCTCAACTATTTATAATTTCAAAATAGCAGATTTCTCGTCTCTTTATTGTGAACTTGCAACTGTAAACTGGTCTGAACTTGATTCGATGAGCGACGTGGATATGGCGCTTAACACATTTTATAATATGCTCAATTCTCTTTTCAGTAAATACGTTCCCTTAAAGAAACAATGTGCCAAATCCTATCCACCGTGGTTTAACGCTCAAATAATTCACACATTAAAATTGAAGACTTCTGCATTTCGTAAATATCAACGAGCAAAAAATCCCAATACTTTCAGTATTTTCAGTAAGCTACGAGCTGAACTTAAAGTGCTTATTAAAAATGCGTATTTGCTTTATACTGCCAACATTTCCGCTTCTATCAAATCCGATCCGAAAAAGTTTTGGTCCTTTATTAATTCCAAGCGTCATCTCTCAAATATTCCTTCGTCCATGTCTTTTAATGACACGATCCTTAACACTCCCAATTCCATTGTTAATGCGTTTGCCGATTACTTTTCTGAGTCATTCTCCCGCTCCTCCAGTGACGATAACTTGTTGAATAATTTCTTTTCTGCACCTAACACTAATTCAATACACTGGCATCGAGTTTCTGAGGAGGATGTCTACAAAGAATTGCGTAAGTCCAAGAACAAATTCTCAATGGGTCCCGACTGTATTCCTGCGTTTATTGCCAAAGACTGTGCCTCTGTTTTATCCAAACCTTTGACCATTATATATAATCTCATTCTCAAGCACTCCCATTTTCCTAGCGTTTGGAAAATTACTCGTGTTACACCTATTTTTAAGAAAGGCGATAGAAGTAATCTGATAAACTACCGTCCTATTGCTATAATGTCTTGTTTTGCTAAGTCGTTCGAATCGCTACTATATAAATTAATTTCTTTTAGTACCAAACATATAATATCTACCCACCAACATGGGTTTATATCTGGTCGCTCAACAACCTCTAATTTGGTGTGTAAAACCCAGTTCATTTCGGAATCCCTTGATAATCGTTGCCAAGTGGATGTTATCTACACGGATTTTACCAAAGCTTTTGATAAACTGGATCACAGTATTCTACTTAAAAAATTGAATAATTTTGGCTTGTCGCCATCATTATTACAATTAGTTCAATCTTATCTTGTAGATCGGCAACAATTTGTTCAGTGTCATGGGTTTAAGTCTCGGTCATTTAAGCAGGTTTCGGGTGTCCCACAAGGTTCCATTCTTGGTCCTTTATTTTTTAATTTATTTATTAACGATGTAGTAACTAATTTATCTGTACATCATCTGTTATATGCTGATGATCTTAAAATTTTCTATGATGTTAAAAGCAATTTGGATTGTCTTAAACTTCAGCTTAACATAGATCTAATTCAATCTTGGTGTCTAGTAAACAAACTCCCATTAAACCAGAATAAATGTGTTGTTATGTCTTTTTCTAGATCCAATAATCCTATCTTATTCCCTTACCAACTTAATAATTCCAACCTCAGTAGGCCACATCTAATTTCTGACTTGGGTGTCACTTTTGATCGCAAACTGTCTTTTTTGCCTCACATCCAATCAGCAGCATCCGCTGCTGTCAGACAACTGGGATTCATTTTTCGAAATGCTTACGATTTTGCAGACTGTGATACGCTTAAAGTTTTATATTGTGCGCTTGTTCGGTCTAAACTAGAGTACGCCTGTTGTGTGTGGTCACCTTTGTACCTGGGACATAGTGCCATTTTGGAAACAGTGCAACGCAGATTTTTAAAATTTTATGTTTTTCGTTCCACTGGAATATACCCTCCTAGGGGCTTTCCGCAGTCTGAATTGCAACAGAGCTGTAAGATCCATAGCCTAAGTGAACGTAGACGTTTTAACTTGTTAGTGTTTTTGTCTAAACTTGTAAAAGGTGTTATTGACTGTCCCAATCTTCTAGGCAAGATCTCATTTCAGGTACCTAGGTTTGCCAGCAGATCCAGTATTCTGTTCCATAGCAATGTACCCCACTCCAATTTGCTAATTTCAGCACCTCTTCAGCAAATGTACTCAACTTATGCCAGTTGTTCAAATAAATGCGACATTTTCTGTTGCACTAGAGCTGACCTGAAGTTGGCAATATTGGAGAAGTTTTAACTTTAATTATATGTATATACTCACTTTATCTGTACTTTTTACTGTTTTTGTCTATTATCTGTTGTATTATTATTTTGTCTATTATCTGTTTAATTTCTGTAAATGTGCTTACACCTCACCCGTAATTGGAACTTGTTCTGTGGGTGCTGTATTTATAAATAAATAAATAAATAAATAAATAATCTCAGTTATAACTTTTTCAATAAAAATCTTCAATTTTATAATAAAATTATTTAGATTAGGGTTTTATTTGTCACTGTTAATTTTATTTTATTCAATCGAATTTACACCACTAAATTTTTCAAAATTAGTAAGCAACTAAATATACACATTGTATGACCTAATTTTGTGATTAATAATTCCGACGAGTATAGATAAAAAGTAATTTAAACCAAAATGTTACTTATTTTTAAGCGTAAAACAGAAAATATTTTATTGCCGTTCGAGTATAAAGAAGCATGCAAGTAGAGGAAGGTACAAACACTATATTTTCATAAATATGTATACTTACACCAAGTATGTATATATACAAAAGTTATCAAAATTTAAAGTAATTCAATTTTTGTCACGGTTAATTTATTTCGTTTTAGTTGCGATCGGTAGTATCGATGGAGGCACATTCGGCCCCATCTGTTGATTCATTTTGTAACTAAATAAACCAACAATCTTGAATCTTGATAGACAGTGAATAATGTGAGTTTTTAAAAGTTTTTCCACTGAGTAATCATACTCAGTGGAGAGACTTCAATTCTCTCCACTAAGTATGTTTACTCAGTGGAAAGTAATATGTTTATTCAGTAGAGATTCAGTATGTTTACTTTACTTCAGTATGTTTTATTTTTGAATAAAATGCGTTAAATTTTTAAAAAGTGTAGATTTTTAATTACCCCGAAGTGGCTCAGCCAAGTAGCTTTTTTTTCAGTAGAGGGGAAATCCTTCATGTAGTACACCCAGCTCTGATGTCTATGAGCTGTGTAGTGCCGGACTCGTACCGGCTAAAACCTCTCTTGTCTATCCCCAGCGACGGCGGAATCACCTTTTGGTATTGCTTCACCGCCGCTGGTCACACCATCCACCCCTTCAGCCAAATGAACTGAAGCCTACCGATTGAAACAATCACAAACATCCAAAGCTCTAAGTGGAAATTGAAACCACGACTCACGGATTGCTAATCGGCACACACAGCGTAGTACCACAAGAGTCGGCTTACAATAACTATTTTTACTAACATTACTAATTACTATTTTTTATTACTAAATCAAAAGTATGCATCATAAGTTGCCTTGTCAGGGAATGTCATTTGAAGGGCATGTAAAATTTGTACCAGTGGCGTACCGTAGACCATTTTTTTTCGGTTGCATTACAAAATTATTCATGAACTAATTTAACAAATAGCATTTGTGTATTCAAAATTATCTCAATTGTACTCGATTTTTAATTAATTTTCAATAAGCATATAAATAATTAAATAAGAATTTAAATAATGTCTGTTGACCTTTTTAAACTCATTTATCTCAACAACTACATAACCGATCCAAACCATATTTGGTAATTTTTGTATTGTCGTTAAAAGAATCTAAGAACAAACAAAAAATTGCATTGCCCGATCGATAAATGTATCACTCGAGTGAATTAATATTAATAACAAATATCGAGAGTAATATCTAATAATCAATAATGCATAATAAAAATTCAAAAATAGATAATATGAATAAATTACAAAAATTAATATAATTAACAATAATACATTACTCAAATAATAATAACCAAAATAATAAATGGTTAAATAAAAAATAACAAATTATACTAATAAATGTAATCTATTTAAACGAACTATAGTTAACATTGGGTGTTAACTTTTGCTTTCTTAAAATTCTTATGCCATTAATTAACACCCGTATTTATGAAACACAATATACATATTTTTACTCACATGTGAGCAAAATGCTTACTTTGTTCACTCTTTTGAGTTGTCAATCACATATGATCGCAAAAATTGTAAAACATTTCTACCTCTACATCAGGGAGATTGTTCGAATTGACTTTTAGAAATTCTGGCTCCCTAATTCACCAAAAAAAACGCACAATCACAAAAATTATATCTAATTTATAGGACAAGTGAATTTGAAATGTGATTTAACTGCAGTCATCTAGAGCAGTGATCGGATTATTGCTGTGATCTAATCTAATCCAATTTATCGCCAATTTAAAATGAGCGCGAGATTCAAAATAAGATTTGATTTATTTTATTTTTCCATATAATAAATACATGTTTTAAATTTTTTAATATACATTTTTTAATATTATATATATTATGAGCTTTTCAATTGTGAAATACAAACAAGTGAACAACCCCATTATTTGAAGTTACTTTGACTCGTCGTTTTTCTCCAGTAAATAATTTAGTTTAGAGTATGAGTTAATGTTCTACATTTTTGCTTACTCAAGATAATACGACGTTTTGTTCTATTTTTCAAATGTTGTACTCAGTTTTTCTATATTCTATATTATTCTATTTCTATATTACTAGTTATACAGTATAAAAACTTTACAAATTGTCGTTACATAACTACGAGCATGTATTCGTATCAAATTAAATTTGTGGACTTTTGTAAAACCCAATTAGTAAATCTTGCCTAGAAAAAATAATGAATGGTCGGGTTCTGGCTGACTTCTGGTTTTTTTTAATATTTTTATTTCTCCACCATTGAATCTATTCGATAAATTATATAATGTAAAACGTTATAAGTATTCTTAAATTTACAATTAACATAGGTTGCCATATCTTCAAGTTCTAGTTTGAGAGTAAGCGTATATTTATTTACCAATTGGATTCAAATTTATTTTTATATAAGAACGAGATAATAAATAATAAATATGTCAAAACAGATAAATGCAGTAGTGGAAAGAAGAAGCAAGAAAAAAGAATATCCAGCATATTATAGTAATTTATATATTACATTTGAAAATACTTATACAGATATAAGAAAAGCAAAAGTATAGTTGGAATGTTTATGACAAATGGCAAATCGCCGCCGCCCCCAAAATGATATACTATCTATTATCTGACAAAAACACATGTACGCTTCGGCAATCTTTAACCACAACCCCACGCCCTCAATATACTGACCACTAGGCATTTATTTTCAACTAATTTTTTCTTTAAACAAAAATTCATTAAATTAATTGTTCCTGTTTTATAATTTGTCGAAATTTTGAAATGTATCCATCCCCTAGCTTTCGCTTTGTTTATAATGTTGGTTAGGGATGATGAAAGCGCGCCCCAAATCAGAACGCTTATGAAATGAATACCCTCGGTAGAAAAGCATTTATTATACATTATTCATAACTCTTGGGGTGCAAATCGTTTCGTACAATTAAATGAAATATACATATATAATTTTTGGTCTAGAGTTCTGTTATTATCATGAAAAAGCACTTTATATTGCTTTATAAATATTATATTTAATCAATATTTTCAAAGATTATCATCCAACCTAGTTATTACGAGTAGATATACAGATATAAGACATATAGAGATATGTATTATTGTTTATTCTAATTAAAAAATAATTTCTGAAATAATGTATTTCAATATATTAATAATTCTTGGAAATGTTAATATAATATTTCTCTATTCAAAACAATTATTGCTCGTTTTATAAAACACATTTAAGTTAAAACTAAGAAACAAAAACAAAATAAAAAAGTTGGATATCACTCCAATCAGAGACAAGTTAGACACATTCAACTCAACTAGAGTTTTATTATTTGTCGAGTACTCCACTTTTTGGAAAGGTGATATAGTGCGATTCACCAATATACTCCATTGCGTCATTGACGAAACCATCTGAATCAAACCGGTACTAAAATAGTTGCCATGGGCGGTTCGTTTTTTAGGGGTCTCACTTGTATTGTGAGTTGCCTAATATCAGGCAATATTCTTACTAATTTTGTCCGAACTAGATGAGTCCTCATCTGCTGCTTCAGTTGATTCAGCCTCGTCTGCTTCCTTGGCTTTTTTAGCATATACACTAACAGTTTTCACTGAAATGCCTAAGCCATTTGCCACTCGCTGGAACCAAAAAGTATAAATTATAGTCAACAAAGTTTTTTTTAGAGACATTAAAAGCAACTTACCTCTTGGACACAGTTCAGATTAAGAAGAGGACCCCCATTTGCAAGTTCTCTTTGGAAGTACTCAATAAGATTCACCACAAATTGAGACAAATCTAATCGTTTTCGCGGCATTTTGCGAATACAACAACAATCACAGTACAATTCTCGCTAATAGCACACCAGTAATCACCAGTAATCACTTATAAAATCACTTATAAACACAAGAACGAAGCAAAAACAAATAAACGAAAACTTTAAAACTTATAAAAACCCAGAGAGACGCTGATGGTTTTTAGGTTAAAGTCGTGGTGAAACATAGTTCCGCACATTATTTACATCCTTGTCTAGCACACGTTAAAAGAGCACACGTCGGCATAAAATACGTCATAACTAGAAAAGCGACTGCAGCGCCTTACTAACGCATCGGTCTTTAGAAAGAGAGAATTATGTAAGTGAAATGTGAAAGAAGACAGCGACAAATAGTCATGTGTGTTCATCAATGACGCAATGGAGTATATTGGTGAATCAGACTATAGCAGAGGGCGCGCGTGCATAATAACACTTATCTATAGTGGTTCCTATTCTGTTCTGACCTGTGGGCTCTCAGCTGATTCCGCCTGCACCAAATCAATTGAAGGCCATGTAAAATTATATGTATATTTAATTATATGTATATTATATGTATTTTTAAAACAGACATTACAGCTTTGCTAATAGCACGACGTCCCGCTATCAGTGCCGTTTTTTTTGCGGGGCTATTTCTAGACCTCTGTCTATCATCCACGTGTTTATTAAACTAATTGAAGCGGTCCATTTTGCCTAGGTCGCCTTTAAACTCATGCCAATACAGGTTACGAAAATATTTTCGGTAAATAGTACATTGTTAACCACCTAGGAGATGCCCAACAAACTTAAAGTGGCCTTACGAGCGAAGCGAGTCTGATAACTATGCGAGTTGGGGATCGACTGTTCCCCGCGAGGTCAACATAGAATTTACAGTTTCGGGAGCTGGTCGACAAGCAGCGAAAATGTTTGATGGCTATTACTCATTCGGATATTTGCCACACTCGCCTGCGGCTCGTGTCGCAAACTTTATCCTCATGAGTAATAGCCATCATTACAAGCTTGTTGAATAATATACTAATAAATATTAATGACAAAATTATAGGAATAATAATTGATAAACATAAAACTAAGATCAAGAGTATCTAAACAAGTACTAAAATAAAATACAAAAAAGTAAGGAAGATATTGACCATTTAACTAATAAAACAAATTACATTTTTATAAATATAAACAATAAAAAGCAAAATAAATATTCTAAAATAAAAAATAATTCAAGTATTGATATAAAAAATATTAATTTTATAGATTTAATTTTCAATTTTTCGCTTTGTTTTCTTATTACGATAATTACAGATATATGCACAAATATGGTTGTTGGGAAAACATTATACACATTATGTGTGCCTGTAAGTTGCGAAGTATGAGAATGACACATTGATACACTCTTCAAGTAATAAATTTAAAATTACAAATAAAAATTATATTAAAGATCACTATAAAACATTTAAAAAGAAATATTTAAGAAAAAGAAGAAACCAAATACATTTTTTTTTCAATACAGTAGAAGAAGATTTAGAAGTTATTCATATTAAATATGCAATAAATAATAAAATACAAATTAGTAAATTAATTGAAGATATGGGATCAGATATTTTACTAATAAAAGTAGATAGAATACCAAAAAATTACCAAATTCAAACTGAAAATTTGCTGGAATTGCGAGGAATCTCAAATATACGAGTATCTACAATAGGAGTATGTAGTTTAGATATTCATAAAATAGATACAGCGAATGGTGAAACGTTCACACATCCTTTTCACTTAGTACCGAATAGTTTTCCAATTAAAACTCATGGCATCTTGGGTAGAGATTTTATAAGAAAACATAAAGTTATTTTAAACTATAGTAAAGGAGAAATGAAATTTGAAAATTTTATTTGGAAAATCTATCCAAGCAAAACAAATCTTACATATTTACCAGCGCGATCTAAAGTCATAGTAGAAGTTCAAATAGATTTGGAACCCGGAGATTATATTTGTACAAAGTCACATTTAAATAAAAATGTAATTATAGGCTCTTATGTAACAAAACTATTCAATAATAATTGTATTATTTAAGATATAATCCTACAAAATCTTACAATAGATGCGGAGAAAATTAATTCAAAAATATTTATATAGTAAATTTAAATACAGATCCAAATTATGATAACGTAGATTTTAAAAAACTACAATAAAAAATAAACTTAGAGCATTTAAATAAAGAAGAAAAACAAGTGTAATCGATATTTGTTCTCAATACTATGATTTATTTTTTCTTAACGATCACTCACTCACATGTACGAACACAATTACACATGAAATTCCAACAAACCAGACGCTGGGTGTTTTAATATAAAACCATACAGACTACCGTTTTTGCATAGATAGATTATTAAAGAACATACACAAGATATGCTTAAAAATGGTATAACCAAGTACGAGTCCGCACAATTCACCTCTATTAGTAGTAGTACCAAAGAAAAGCAATGACGAAGAAAGTAAACATAGAGTAGTAGTATGCGTATATGGGTGATGCGTATCCATTACGAAATATTACGGATATTTTGGATCAGTTAGGCAATTCAAAATACTTCAGTACACTAGATTTGGCTAGCGGGTATCATCAAATAAATATGGATAAAACAGATAAAATCAAAACTTTGCATTATGAATGAGACTTGCGCAATAGGATTTAAGCGCCGTACAAGAAGTTTTGCAATTATCTGACTAATCTCTGATTGCTGTCAAGCGTTCAAACAGCGATACACAAACCGCCAGAAATCTGTTTGCAAACTGTAATTTTAGTTTGCATTTATTTTTACAACCACGAGTCAGGCAATTGCGCAATATGTTAGTACATCTATTAATTCTACCTCGGGGGTGCTTCCATTGTGTTTTTTTGTATTGAGAGTGTTATTATGGTAGCTGAATATTCCTCGTCTAGTTCTTCGGATTCTTTCGACTATTTTGAGGAAACTGATGACGAGGTTATAGAAGAACTAATGGAAGATGTTCCTCGACGAAAAAATCAAAATTTTGTTAAAGTAGTTGTGCCGCAGTTCACAAATGAAGTTTTCAAAGAACATTTTAGAATGAGAAAAGATTTAGCTAGAGAAATTTCTGAATAATATGCTACTTCAGTATATTATAACCATCAAAGTTGAAGATATGGAAAGATAAACAGTTATACACATATGTTAATTTAATTATATTTTAAGGGACATCAGACCGCCTCATTTAGAGATGTGGCAGATTCTTGGCCAACAGAAGCTGAACAAATGGAAATTGAGCAGCATTTTCCAGGAAATGATTTTCCAGGTGTTTTAGAAGCAATCGATGGAACACACATAAAAATCAACAAACCTGATAATGATCCAGATTTGTATATAAACAGGAAAGGATACCATTTAATACATGCATGAATATTCTTCATTTCAATCCAAAAAATAATTTAAATAAAATTTGCAGGTCAGCAGTCTGCGATCACAGAAAACAAATACGCCATATTTTTACCGGTTATCCTGGAAGCGTTCATGACAGCAGGGTATTTGCAACATCGCCACTTTCATATAGCTTAGAAGAGAAGTGTGGAGTACAATACATTCTTGGGGACAGTGGATATTCTTGTTTAAGAAATTTATTAACTCCTTTTAAAGATCGAGGCCAACCGACAAGACAACAAATCAGTTACAATAAAAAACTGTCTCAAAATTGATATGTAATTGTAATTGAACATTGCTTTGGAATTTTAAAAACAAAAATGGTGACAATTATATCAGTGCAAACTCAGACAAATTCCAAGAATAGTGCATTTTATAAGAGCTTGCTGCGTTCTGCATAATCTAGCTTTAGATGACCAATTCAATTTGGAAGACACTGAAGTAGTACCCGTTAAAGAAATAGACATAGCACATGTCGATGACAATGTTGAAGATGATAGAAATGGATTTCAAATTAGAAATGAAGCCATGAATATGTTGAGATTAAACTGATATCTATTTATTCATCAAATTTTATTGTTATTATCATTTATGTTTGTGGTTTTGGATTAATAAAACAAAAAATAGAATACAAAAGATGTTTAATTTTTTTTTCAATTTTTGATAAATTATTTAAAGTATTTTTGTTAAACTTTGCAATGTTCAAAGAGGCGGTTTTGAAAATACGCACTCGTCTGTATATAACAAAATAATTATACATATATTTACTACGTATACTTATATAACAAAATTAATTTAAGGTGTTATTTAGTCAGATTCACTACCAATTAATTGGTTAGTCTCAGGAACTTGCACGTTATATTTGACAAGATCTCTCAAAATTTGATTTTTGTCTTTCACAAGTAAGTTGCGTTCTTTTAACAATTTAAGTTTTTGTCTTCTATAACTCTAAATCTAACTTTTGTTTTTTAATCTTCAGATGCTGTTTATAAAAATCACAATTCTCTTTGAAAACATTAATTAACACTTCAATCTTGTTAAATTTTTTTTTTTCGATATCTAGCATTTCGTACAACTCTATTTTCTTTTTCTATTTCTTGATCTGCTGTTGCTTGGACTTGATGCTCTGTATTATCTAGCGAAATTTCTTCAGATATTTCGTCCGCATTCAGTATTATGGGAAATTAAATATAGGCGTTTTATGGGAAATTAAAATTTTATTGCTGGTGGATGGATTTGGTGTAATGGATCCCGCCAAATAAATTTAAATTTGCATCTGTGTTTTAAATTTTGCAGTGAGTTGACCATTATTTACATACTTTTTATATGTCTTTGTGCTTGTGGGACATTTAATTTCTATAATATTCTCCTCGCAAATCCTATCTGGTGAACCAGCTATCATAGGGTAGTCTTTAGAAAGCATGAGCCCACACTTAGTATTTTTTTTTTTCTAAGATGCTGCTTACTGTTTCCCTCATTTTATCTTCTAATACTCTACCACGTTTCATTGCTGAAGTATCTGGAATACTCGCTCCCATTATCAAAGCTGTAAGAGTTCCATCACACTTTTTTACAGCGACTAAATTTGAATGCTAGAGAAGCAGTTATTCTACCGTAACGCATTTCATACCAAAGATTGTTTTGATGATGTTCTCTAGTCTCTTTTTCTATCTTAGCAATAATTTCATCAGACACTAGGAATGTTTCACAGGATTTTTCTTTGTATTTCAATACAATATAATGTATTGATAAACTTTGAGTAGTGTTATAAATAAAATCTGGCTGATATTTTAATAACTCGCCGTCATTTAGTTTTCTTTTTTACCGATGTCTAAGAATTTTTTCAAAACTCTGTTGTTACGTTGTAAACTAGGTGCACCATTTAATAGCTCTTTTACTGTCATGAATTTTAGAGTACTTCAAACCCTGGACAGCTTTGACTTTTTCCAGTAGCATTTCACAGCAGTACACGATGGCTCCTCACTTCTTCGGTGGATCCACATTTGGAATGCTACTGAATGCTTGCAGCCTCCTTGAGAGGCAACGCAGTCGTGACATTGGGACTTATGAATAAAATAGAGTATGAGCTCTGAGTATGAACTCATGAGAATGAGCATAATATGCAAGTTCATACTCCCATTCATATGAATAAAATTATTGCTCTTTGCTGAATACATGCTTCAAATTAGATGGAGTATATACTCTTATGTACTGACCCAAGTGACATTACAGACAATCTGTAAAAGCATTTAGCATTCGTCGAAGCGCTTTTTGTTTACTTGATAAGTTTATATTTATTTATAATCTGCTACATGTCTCAAAAACATTTTCATTTTATCAAGATTTGATATTGCACCGCCTCTTTTTTCTCCTAAATCTTCTCCCAGAAAATGGTTTGATATCCATTCCACATTTTTTTTCGAAAAACGATACAACACTTTGTAGTCTTGATCGCGAGTTCTTCTAGGTTTATAACATTTTTTCTACGCAAATTAAGCATATATTCTGCTATATCAGCGGAGAAACTGAATCTGAGTCTTTTATATAGCACACTTTAAATATGTGTAGTAGAAACTCATTTCCGAGGAGCACAAACAAATGTTATTCATATGAAAGGTAACACTATGCTCAATTTAAATTGTACATAAGGGTATCTACTCTCACTGAGCATCTTGCTATAATTTTTATTCATACAACTTGGAGTATTTACTCGCAAATCTGGAGCATAAATTTATAAGCCTCAAGCCATTTGTTTGTTATATCTTTGTTGTTTTACGAGAATCTAAAATAATGAACATCACTTCCTTTGGTTTTTCTATACGTATTTTTTAACTTCTTACTGCACGAGAAGGCATTATCACTTATTTTCCAATCACAATTATAACACCTAAATGAATAACACTGTTAATGCAAATGTAAACAATACTTTGTCAACTGTCATCGAGGTTGTCATTTAACCTAGATATTAAGGGACCTTTACGTTTATTCCGCGGCTTGAAATCAGTATATTTAAATATTTAATATTGAATATAAATAAAAAAATCTATATCAAGTTGTTCTACGTGATGTTTGAAACAATTTGAAAAATAATTTACATTTATAAACCTTATTAAATTGACTGGTTTTATAATTTTTGCCTCAAGTAACTTGATGACTGAATAGCGCTTAAGCTGTCCCTGTCAGATTATCGGCGCTAAACGGAAAGCATCGTCTGGTCTCGGACATTGAGTTCTGCGCGAAACAAGACGAATTTAATGCATCAGTGGAACAAACCTTATCTTATTTAACCAAGGGTAGAACAATAATTGTAAAACTCTTTGATTATGGAAGACTCGATTGCTAATACAGTTTTCTAGCAATGCATCAGACAAGGAGTAGCCTTCGTAATAAAGGAAGTGAGATAGAGCCAAGTAGTCCAAAACAAGTAACGTATAACAAGCTTCTATTTAAGAAACTCCTCCCATTTCCGTGTGGCAAAGTCCAAAGTAAGTTTTTACGAATAAGTTTTATTGTGTTGTTATATTCTTATGACGTCATATCCGGTTATATGTCAATATTGGGTTATGTTTACTTTTTCTTTATGGCTTTGCTTGTTAAGAACTCGCATTTCGCTGAATCGTCCATCGACCATCGTTGTTTAATTTAGTTTTTGTGATAGTTTTTGTAAATTTAAATTACGCGTTAGGAAGTGGATGGTATAAAGGCGGAGTCAGTATCAAGAGGCGCAGTTTATTTATTTTATCTGACTCTGTTTGAGCCGATTTGAAATCTCACTCTTTTAGCAATCCAGTTTTCCATAATCAAAGGTAAAACTTATTATTTTTTTTTCGTTTTGAAAATTTACAAAGGGTTACATCTCACTTTTTACTAATTAAAAGATGGCAGAGTATCCGCCGTGCTCGCCCCCTTCAGAATTCAACCTTTAATACAACAACAACAAAATCGAATTTATTTGCAAATTTATTTGCAAATTTATCTTCACGACATATCCTATATTTATATATTTTATGTAATGTCATTTTTTAATTATAATAAATGTACAGTGGCATTGGTACCATATTGAAATTTAGTGCATTCTTGATAAAATTAAATTATACTCTGCAATATAAAATTAAATTATACTTGCAATTTAACAATTTTTTTTTGGTCACATTTTCGAAGTTTTTTCACTAAGGATTTATGCCACTAAGTTTAGAATAATCTAAGGAACCCAAATATACATATTTTTAAAAAAAATATTTAGGGTGATTAAGTGTACCAGCAACTAAATTTATTTCAACAAGGTATTTTTATTTTCCAGTCTATAATAAATAATTCCACATTAGTAAAATTTTATATAATTATTTGATATTTATATTATTGTAAGGTTTCTAAATTTGATTTAAAGAAATGTTTTGTTCTCACACACTCTTGCCTATAGATCGCTGGTGGTTTTCTGAAGGGAAGTCCAGTGCTGACTGGTATTGTTGGATAGAGTTGAACTGGAAGTTGAATTTGTGGTTAACATCCTTCGGGACACTAGTTTGTCAGTCCGATTCCGTGTTCAACATTAAATTGTTTAGAATAGCGTTTAACAATAAATATTGAATTGCACAGTTAGGTTATAACATTTATCTTAACCAAAACCGATACACCCAACACGCTATCGTACCGACTGCTACAATAAAATATTTTGATAAAATTATTTCAGAAAAGTTTTATTACCTATTCAAATTACTTAAGTTTTATTTTATTAAAGGTAAAAGCTATATTCAAAAAAGGAGAAAAAAAAAAGATATTGGAAACTATCGCCCTTTGGCCTTACTGCCAGTACTGGGTAAAGTCTTCTAAAGACAGGTGGTTAAGTGATGCGCAAAACGGATTTAGGAAAGGGCGATCTATAACTAGAGCTGTCTATAAAGCACTTCATGACATCATCACAAGCTTGAATGATAAAAAATTTACTTGTGCTGTTTTCATGGACCTTTCAAAGGCTTTTGACAGTGTAAATCATAGTTTGCTGCTTCAGAAGATGGAGCGTATGGGTGTAAGAGGTGTGCCCCTTAATCTGATGACATTGTATCTAATGCAACGAAAGCAATATGTAAGCGAAATAGATTGGAATACCGGGAAAGAAATTGTGTCTGACATGATGACGGTTTCGCAAGGTGTACCACAGGGTTCAGTCTTAGCACCTCTGTTATACATTCTCTATGACGATGACTTGACAAGTGTAGTAGACGTTAATATGTTTGCTGATGATACGTCTATAGTTGTTTCTGGGAAGTCTAACCAAGACCTGATGACAAATATAGAGAACTCACTAGATAAGCTAGACAAATGGTTTATTGAAAACAGTCTTAAACTTAATAAAAATAAAACTCAAATAATAAATTTCAATTTCCAAAAAAATTGTGAACCTTATTTAGTGAAATATAAAAACTATAATTTGGAGTCAGTTAAGGAAATGACGTTTCTTGGAATAACGATAGATAGTCGTTTAACTTGGCAAAGTCAAATAGATAACGTAACAACTGCAGTCAGAAAGCATTGTTACGCATTATTGACGCTTTCCAGGTACATCGGTAAGGAGGTTGCTCTTACTGCGTATTATGCATATGTAGAGTCTAAATTGAGATACGGAATCATTTTTTTGGGACACTCGTCCGAGTCTGTTAGAGTTTTTGTATTGCAGAAAAGATGTATTAGAAATTTATTTAGCATAAATCGATTGGAATCATGCAGAGAGCATTTTAAAAAATGTGGTATGCTTACCTTGCCATCTTTATACATATTTGAGTGCATAATGTTTGCTCATAAACACGGGGATATGTTCGAGGATTGCAAAAGGCTGCATCAACACGACACCCGTTTCAGAAATGATCTTGGTTGTGAATTTCAATACAATTACGAGTATTTACAAAAAAATGCGCATTATAATATAATCAAAGTGTTTAACAGGCTACCAGAGTCTGTCAGAAACTTTTCTACCCCATTACTGAAAAAAAACTGAAAGCAATACTGATTGAAAAATCATACTATTCACTCGAAAAATATCTTCATGATAACTGTTTCATTGTTTAATTGTTGTGATTGTCCTTAAGTTTTAAGTTTTAATCAATTCTAATTTTTATTATGTACTGTCTTATACACAACTCTATTTGTTTTTACTATTTCAACTTGTAATTTTATCATTACTGTCTTTTCTTGTGAACATTTTATACAATATCTTATCAATTATTTTTAGTGTATTACTATATTTTTTCTGACATGTTCTACGCCTCATGGTATTTTTTATGGAACAAATAAACTATTTACTTACTTACTTACTTACTTACTTACTTACTTACTTACTTACTTACTTACTTACTTACTTACTTACTTACTTACTTACTTACTTACTTACTTACTTACTTACTTACTTACTTACTTACTTACTTACTTACTTACTTACTTACTTACTTACTTACTTACTTACTTACTTACTTACTTACTTACTTACTTACTTACTTACTTACTTACTTACTTACTTACTTACTTACTTACTTACTTACTTACTTACTTACTACTACTTACTACTATTATCAATTAAGTTATCTATAAGACCGCAAAACTAAGACTAAATTATCAAACTATGAAGTAAAATGAAATTTTACATATCAGCATTTCGGAAAATGCAATAAGACTCCAGCAATAAGAATCAAGCAAAATCATATTCTGCTGTTTGACGTAATTCGTGTGAAAAATAGTAACATATTAATATATACCCGTGTGAAGTTATCCATAAAATCCATCCATAAAACCGGACATTTGCTCTTACTCCGTTATTCCAATGACTACAGTCAAACCAAATACTGCAATGGAAAGGTCTAATCGTTATCTATCCATTGATATATAAACCATTGCTAATAAGTAAGGCATTAAAATTAATTATTAATTTATGGACCAAATCGGACATTTGCTCAAGCTACTTAATTAACAATTTTTTGACCATTTTATTTACGGCATTATAATCTAAATTTCATAAGCTTTCCAAAAATACCAAAATATATAACCTGTGATTATTAATAGCAAAGATATAGCCATAAATACGATCCGGCTACAAAAATCCGGACATTTCATTTGATTCCAGCCATAAAAGTTGTTTTTTTATTATTTTTAACCCTTCAAAATTGAGATAATTTTATGAAATTTTCACTAATGGATTGAGAATAACTAGTACTTGTATTTGGCGAAAAAATTAATTCAATAAAGCTACAATTATTGTAATTATTCGCATCCGGACATTTCACATAATTCCAGCCATAAAATACTTCTTATATAAATATTTTTTTATTTTTTTTTAATATTTTAATAAATTAAAAACACCATCTAAGAGCATTTCTTATAAGGTATCTAACACAAAAAGAATCATGTTGATCCGATCAAAACTAAGCAAGTTGATTTGCAAAGTGAACTTTGATTAAGGTGGCGAAACCGGTACATATATAGCCGCTCTGGTAGCTAGCGAATCTACAGGGAAAAACTGGCGGAAACGAATGTGTCTTTGCGATTTTCGGGTATACGGTAGAAACCAAGTTACTAGCTAGCCTTACTAGCTAGTCCGCTAGTAAGGTCAGTCACTGATAGGTAGGGCTAAAACAAAAATAAATGTATTTCATGCAACCATAGATACTTTGGGTATTGGTGAGTGGGCACTGCGAGACGCGTGAATACCGGTTTGTGACCATTATTATTTTTTTGTCAATCCTAACGTGATGTGAATATAATATGGTGTGCTACCGAGCTATCCAAATTTCGTTCATTTTCGCGCATGACGTCACGTTGGGACTAGATAATTATAGTATGAAAATCAAGTTACGTTTGGCGGTTTTATTTGATGTTTATTTCAATCAAATATTGGAATAAATACATATACGCTGTCCGTTTATGATAGGCTATTACGTCACTGCTTAGCAGTTATGACGTAGTTAATACCAACTGCTAAAATAAAAATTAAAACGATAGAATCCAATTAATTTTAGGCATAAATCCGTTAGTAATTAATAATATTAATATTGCGATAAAAATTAGGCGATAATATGAGGTATTAACTGAGAAAATGGGCGAGAAAGATTTTATTTTTAGTGACATTTAGTTTATTACCAACGTTTTGTTGGTCACGCATAAAGTATAATTCACATTCGCCAAGACAAAAGTGCCTTTCTAGTGAAGTGAAAAACATGGTTGTAAATTTGTTCGGCGAATCTTGGTGGCGAATGCACTTAAAATAAGTTTAACGAGTGTTAATAGAGTGGCTGCTGCCAAAAACAAAGACCTGCCAATTGTAAGGCCCTCAAAACGAACTCATAAAAAACCGCTGGTGACTCGGAACCGCAGGTTAATCGGAATATACCTTTAGATTGCGTCATATACAATTGATGACGTAATAGCCTATCATAAACGGACAGACTATAGTAAAATATTATTAAGTATTTTGGTGTGGCCGTTTTTGTTAGTAAGTGATCTTATATTTAACTACAGAATTAAAGGGGTTTGTTTTTCTCTTTAATATATTTGTTAATTAATCTAATTTTCGTTGCTATAGACAATTTAATATTACACTTTCAATAGAACCAACGTGACGTCACGAAATAATATAGCAACCTGCGCGATAGCACACCATATTATATTCACATCACGAATCCTAATAAACAAGAAATAAAAATGTGTAAAAATGCCAAAATCTAGCTCTCGCTGCTTGACTGCCAGAGCTTCGATCCTCGTCTCCGTCCCCGCTGTACAGTGGCGGCCAAAAAAAACGCAACACCTAATATTGCCCTTTGTAAATACGACTTTTTAGCATACTTGATATTAGTCACATATTTGTCAGTGTCAAAATAATTTTATAATAAATTATCACAAAAGACTCTAATCCTTCAAATAAATGCCTCAATTAAACACATTTCAAAAATCCAGAGCCATTGCCAAATTAGAAGACGGTTGGTCATTGCGAGAAGTTGCTGCAGGAAAAAAATATATTTTTTGTTTTTTAAATATCAATTTTTTTTAATTTTGTTTTTCAATTTTAATATAAAGTAATTTTACAACACTAAAACTTTTAAAATTACGCCTACTATTCGTTTAAAGGTGTTGCGTTTTTTTTGGCCGCCACTGTACGTCTCTCCTATATTATAGTGGCTCGAAATTCAAATATTCTTGTAATATTATAAGCTAATAAAT
This sequence comes from Cryptophagus acutangulus, assembly GCA_963556235.1. Classification (NCBI taxonomy): domain Eukaryota; kingdom Metazoa; phylum Arthropoda; class Insecta; order Coleoptera; family Cryptophagidae; genus Cryptophagus; species Cryptophagus acutangulus. The sequence goes on along the minus strand of OY744567.1, from coordinate 10,615 downwards.
TTTGCAATATTATAGAATATTATTATAGATAAAATGTCAGAAAATGATACAAGCTCGGAGAGTGAATCTTATAAAGTAAGGAAGCAAAAATATAAGATACGTTCATTCTGCCAAAATTCATCAAGAGTTTTATCCAAAGTTCAAATAAAACTTTCCCTAAATCTTAGAGAACGTTTTTTCCAAATGTGTAAATTCAAAACTAAAGCGAAGCTATCAAAAAAGCAGAAAGAAGTTATACTTTTATACAAATACATAGTTATACTTTTCTGGGACCAAAATTTTATTCTAGCTTCACAAGTAAAAGAAACATTAAATTTCTCCGCACTAGGGCAGACCCAAAAATTGGCTGTGAAGAAATTTTTAATCAGGATTCACACCTACACGAATTATGTCATGCTTCAGTGTCATTGCGAAAAGACGTTTTTGATGTAAACAAATGTATATTTTGTAAAAAACGGTATGGAAATAAAATATCACAATCAGGGCTTTTTGGTAGCTTGGTCCAATCTTAAAAAATCCACATGTTTGGCTTCTACAATTATGTACGAACAAACAACCCCAAGTACGTCACAGATTCAAAAAGATTTCGCAGAAAACAAAGTTTTAAATAAAGTCAAAAAATAGCGTTATTGTATCATTATTGGGCGTTTGGTTATTACAAGAATATTTGAATTTCGAGCCATTATAATATTGGAGAGACGTATAACGGGGACGGAGACGAGGATCGAAGACCTGGCAGTGAAGCAGCAAGAGCTAGATTTTGGCATTTTTACACCAACTTACATTTATTTTTATTTCTTGTTTATTAAGATTCACAAAAAAATAATAATAGTACTGTATGAATCACAAATAATAGGGAAGCAACTTAACCAAAAAACATTTTTGAGTTATAACCTAGAATTCGAGATACTCTACAAAAAGCAAGAAAATTTGATGAATTTTACGTGGGTTCGAACATTTGAATATACAGAACATTTCTAATGCATCCGCATGCGTCAGAAATGGTCTCCGCTCAGTCACGCTCAATTATCGATCGCGGATATGCGATTATAGGAAAAAATATAAAGACAAAAATATTGATTATTTATTTATTCATTTCGAAGGCGTTCTAAACTGCAAGCGCATGCGCATTACTACTATACTGCCCACGCAATTGTCTATCTTTGTTTGGCTAAATGGTCACAGATGCAATGACCTATTACCTCATTCAAAAAAAATCAAAAATTTTAATTAGTGCTTTTTAGCACAGGACGATTGCTTGGCGAAGTGAGATGTATTATATTTGGGTCATAAGCTTTCATTTCTGAAAATTTTAGCTTTTTGTTTAAAAGGCCCACAGGGACTTTAAGGCCCTGCGTGTTCGTTGTTCACTGTTGCACATTTTAGAAATAAACAAACGCATTTTTTGCATTTTTTTATAATATTGATTAATAAACTTAATATTCTCATTAGTAATATAACAAGAGAGTGAAAATAAATTGAAAATAATTTGACAGATTTGCGTACACTTGTTGCCTGGCTATTGCCGTATGGCAACAAGTTTGAGCAATTATCACTTGTAATCTCACAAGAACATGAATTCTATCCGGAAATTTTTTTGAGTGCATTTCAACAACGTATTAATCGGCCCGAGTGGAACACGAGGGCCCGATTACGTTGTTGGAATGCACGATAAAAAATTTCCAGGATATGAATTCATGCTCGAGTGCAGATTCGGTAAGAAAATCGCACCAATACACTTACAAAAATTGATCAGAATTCAAAAAGTTTTTGATATTTTTTAATCAAGTTGCAATAGAATTGCGTATCTATGAGCAACGATTGTTGAAAACAAAATACTAAATCTGTCAAAGTCAAAAATGTCGCGCTTCGGAAAACAGTCATTGAATGCAATTGATAAAGCTGTGGAAGATACGGTACCAAATACTACAAATACGGTACCAAAAAGATACGGTACCAAATAAAACAATTGTGTTTTTAATTTTAATCATTAATTTTGTTAGTTTATTTAATTTTTTAGTTCTAATTAAATTATTTATTTTGACATTTGTTTTGACATAATAATTTCCGCTGAAATTTTCTACTGCTTGGTGTAGTAGGATAAAATTTCCGAAAAATTTTGTTGTTGCCATGGTAATATACTCAAATGCAACGTTTCTATTGGTCGTAAATTAGTATGGTGCGATTTTCTATCAAATTATTTTCTAATTTATTGAACTCTTGAGTGGTATTCGGAAGATTATTTTTTGACAAACCAATAGAAACTACAAAACATGTTAAATTTATTTTTCATCACAAAATGCTTGAAACTGTTTCCATATTGAAGTATTGCTTATATAACGCTCTTAAGAGCGTTATATAGCGCAAAAAGTAAACAAAACCGTAAAATTCATATTCTGACCTTAGTTTTCAATATTTTTAATTCTGGTTTTCGATAATATTTTTATAATTAGTTTGTGTATTGCGGTACATCGGGCTATTTTATAAATTATCAATTTTTAATAATCAATGCAAAATTTATACAAAAAAAAAAATAAAAACCCGATGTCGCTCAAATATATAAATTATATAAATCATTTTAGTAAAAAAAATTTCCAAAAATAATGAAAATTAAGGATTTAAAACAACTTTTTAGTTTACATTATTTTCTATTAAAAACTGCGTCCTCTGTTGGCCCACAGTTTAAGCAAAAGTAACGGTAAATCGAAAAGGCAACATTGCTTTTATGGATACTCGGAAGCTGTTTTCGTACATATAACAAATGTGTAACGAATTCATGTTTAATAAATGCATACTAAATTTAAGTCATACTAAATTTAATTTCTGTTTTATTTTCTCATTCTAAATTACTAAAACACTAATTAATGTATTCTGACTTATGTTGTGAAAAAAGTATTGTAATAATAGTATTGTAATAATCAAATTTTGTTTCTAGTAGTAATTTTAATTAAATTTACAAATGATTTGATAAAAAATAGTTAACTACCCTTAATTCAGTTTTTCCACGAAAATTTATTTTTTGAGTATTTAAGCTCGGATTTTCTTCAAATTTGGTTTCTATAAGTAAATTTACAAATTATCTGATAAAGATTAGTTAACTACCTTTGGTTCAATTTTTCTACCCTTATTCTTTTTCTTAAGTATTTTTGCGCGGATTTTCTTCAAATTTTATTTCTAGTAGTAAATTTATAAATAGTCTGATACAAAATAGTAAACTTTTCTTAATTCCGTTTTTCCACCCTTATAAATCGGATAAAAAATAAAAGTGAAATAGAAGCAAAACTGATAAATTTTTAGCGAAATGAAAATTCCTAGCTCCTGCACGGGACAAACTATAATGATTTTCTAAGAGATTAATAATTTTTTAAGATTAATAAGATTTTTAATAGGTTTTGCACTAGTGCACACTAAGTATATCGATATTTTTTTTTAACATGTTTTAATAACAAAAGATCGACAAACACTAATATAAATTTATTTCACAATACAAACACTCGACCCCCTCACGACCCCCAACGCGTGACAATATCACTTTGATTGAGTATTTAATAATTATAGTTCCTTTGAGTTTGTTAATCATATTTTCAAAAATGAATTACACATTATAATTAAATTTTGTAAATAAAAAAATTTATATTAATATTAAAAATTTATTTAATTTAATTTATTTATTTTAAAATAAATTTTTAAATAATCCAAATAATCCTATTTATTTTTTTTTATTAATATCCAATGATTCTTATATTCTATTAATTATTCCATCATAATTTAAGAACCAATTAATTTAATTATCGGATAATAAAAATATATCTATTTTAAGCAAGGGACTGTTTGTCAATTTTAAGTTTCGTCTGGGTTCGATTCGATTTCACTTTCACCGTGTAGGTATGAAATGTTGCCAAATTTATTACCGTTAGAATGACGACCGTAGCTGAGGTAAAATTGTAACGGATCGACGAAGACGTAAGGGACGATTTGTTTACGTCGCAAATTTTCCTCGACTATATAGCACTCTTAACGTATTTCTGCATGCATTTTCTTTAACTTGCGCATTAATTTCGTCTATGGATGCGCCAGTAAAACGTTTTTCGCTCATGTTTTAAGATTTAGGATACGATTGATGACAATCACACCATAAAAATGTCAAAAACAAATGATCAAAAACAATGTACAGAAATTATTCTCGCGAAAATAATGTAGACACATCATTCCCACTATAATAATGATATGATTGGATAAAATTAATCACATGATCAAAAACACTGCGATTTGATTGGTTAATAGAAACGTCAAAAAATAATCAGAATAAAATTTCCATTTTATTCTAAAAAATTAGAAACTCGGTACTATTTCGGTAATATTTATGTTCCGATTCAGATAGCAATTAATTTATATATCGAGTTACTCATTTATTAAAATAAAACTTCAGTAATATTCATAGTTTATTCATAGTTCATAGTTTATTCATAGATAACCCACTCCACAATCCTTCAAATCATCTTCTTTTTGAACTGACGAACTTGACCACTATTACGGACAGACTTAAGTATCTTAGACAAAAATTTAAAGACAACGAGACAAACTGGACGATTTTGAATGACCTTTGCATTAAACGTGACGACACCAATTCCCTCAGAAAACAACCGACCAAAACACTTTACGAAACATTCACTGACGAAAACTTCCTAACTTAATCCTATCAAACCCTTCCTACCTTCTCTCAATTTTTTATCCCCAAAAGAATCTACATATTTATTAATTTTTTCCCTTTACAAATGTATTTTATCCTAGAACATTTTTTTTTTTTTACTCACTCTTTCAATACCTATGTTTTTTTTCTATTTTTTTTCATCTCTACATGTATACAGTGTTATAATTCTTATTTTATTTATTGTTATTATGCACAGGCAGAAAGACGAAAGTCCATAGCCAATTGTTTTTATTAACAATAAAGATTTAATATATATATATCATAGTTTATGAATCAATATTAGTATTACGAAGAAAAATTGCCAATAAGCCGTTTGTTTATTTATTTATTTCCTTGGTATAAGAAGTTTATACCAAGTTTATTTCTATAAAGAAAGAAATAAAGAAGAAATAAATACTAACAGTGAAGCGTAACACAATCCCGGCTGTGTAAAAACAAACAAAAATTAACCTTAAAAGATCACTGTAAGGTGCTCTGAATAAAATGTATTAAAAACTACTGATTGACGGTAATAAAAAAATAAAAAATAATTTGGAATCCTGAAACTTCAATCTTAAACTTGTATTATTGTGTATTTTGTAATTAAATTAACAATAATGGAAGTAGAACGGTGTAAAGGACAAATATTGCTTTGCCAATAAGGTACTGTTCTCTACGGTTCAGAGCACGAGCGGGCAGGCGCTTAAAAATGTATCTGCAAAAATTCGCAGACGCCAATTTATTAAAACTTGATTATTTACAATAAATATGGTTTTGCATATCTAAATTCACTGCAAATTTTGCGACATCTGTTAAAGAATAGATGGACCAAGATCTGACTTATTTGCCACATGCTTTAGCCGAGAATATTACTAAAGATTGAGAGGTGAGGAAAATTCTCAAAAACTGGTAAAGCAGTTTACGGCCTTGTTATAACTTTAACGGCCTTGAAAATTTCCAATGCTACCAAAAATTAGAGAAAAAAAATACTTATGTTTTGACGAAAGATTTGTTCAAATAGCCATTAAATAAGTAAAATGTGAACAAAAAACCTCGCTCAAATATTAACCACTCGCTAGCTAATTAGCGGAAGAAGATAAAAAAATTTTTTGTCCATTTGTTGCTTCATCTTTTCTCTCTCCAAATCTACCATTAGATATTTTCTAGGACAATTAATAGCGTCTGAAACTGCTTTTCCGCGTTAAATTCTCTGAGCTGCCAAGCAACGTTTCACGCATAAATTTGCAAGGCGGTTTCGTGCCCTTAAATGGATTAATAATAATCAAATTTTATTGAAATTTCTACTATATATTCAGATTAACGCGTATATGCATTTCGTGAAAACAAAATTTCAATATCATTAAAATTAACTTAATTATTCGCATTCGGACATTTCGTTTTATTCCAGCCATAAAAGTTGTTTTTTATTATTTTATTCACAATCGTTATTGTAATGTTGTGATTACCAACGATTTAGAGGTCGGGAAGTTGAACATTACATACCTAGGTTCGTAATACTGTCAAATAATAAATATGATTGTTTGACACTTGCAACAGTAGAATTTACACAAGTATTTAATGTATTTCGCTATTTCCACACTTTTAATTACATTTAAAGATTAATCTAGTCCAACAGCACAACAAATTAATGAACTATTGTAAAAAACAACACGCAACACTGTATTTTTGTTTTGAACTGGAGTTTTGACAACTGCAATTTCACTCCAGATTTGCTGATCGAAAAGTGCATTTCCACCACGGTCGAAAATGTGTTTTTATTCATACATTTTTAATTATTTTTTTGATAATAAATTGTTCGATTGTGAATAAAATAGTATACATTAGGGCTGGGAATCGTATTCGAATAACTCGAGTATTCATACATTTAGTTATTCGAATAACGAATAATTTCTAAACAGTTTATTCAACTTTTCGAGTATTCATGAGTAGTCATGAGTTATCGAGTATTCACGATTAATACGAGTATTCATGATTAATTAACGAGTATTCATGATTAATCAACAAGTATTCATGATTAATCTACGAGTATTCATGATTAATTTACGAGTATTCATGACTTTTCAACGAGTATTCATCTAAACGATTTAACTTTGTGATTCTTAGTATCCCCACTATTTCCATGCCCAGTCGCGACGCAAAACTCCTTATATTTAACTAGTTGCAACTTGCACTAGTGTTCAGTGTTTATTTCCATATTGAACACATTTCAAGATTTTTGCCTCAAAGTCAAAATGAGTGCCTCAATTAAAGGATCGAAAAGTAAAATATGGAAATACTTTAAATTAGAGGATAATAAAGCACAATGTAAACTTTGCAATTACAGTGCTATATTGAAAGGACCTACGAGTAATTTATGGCATCATTTCAGAAATAAACATTCATCAACATGCAGGTAAATTCCAAATAAAGAAGCGCAAAACCTTATCTATTGAATTTTATTGAACTATTGCTTGCATGTGTAAATTCAAAAGTGTTTTATTTTCATTATTTGTGTTCCTACCAACTTACACAGTGGCGTATCGAGAACATTCAGTTCGGCGGGGTAAATTGAGTGAGGGGGCTGGTAATTTAGTCGTAAACTTTTTTTTTTAATGGCAACATTTGCTTTCTCTAGGGGTAAGCACCCCCAGTAGCCCTCCCTTAAATACGCGCTTGAACTAACACATAATTGAATTGATTATTTTTTGATGATCATATTTACTAATCAGTACACCGTATTTTTATCACCAGTTTAATTTCGTCTGATCACATTGTTCTAGTGGGAATAATTCACTGTGGATTATTCCAACCATAATACTCTTTGTACATTGTTTTGTACATTGATTTTATCATGATTTTTTAAATAAATGTCAATCTGACATGTTTTGTAGTTTCTATCGGGTTTTTGGGTCGTCAAAAAATAATCTTACGAATACCACTCAAGAGTTTAATAAATTGAAAAATAATTCTTTAGAATATTTCTTAAACTTGTTATCATAAGGTAATAGCTACTCTTGTGTCTATTGCCGGACAACAAGTTTTCGATATATCTGTTAAAGTATTTTCAAATTATTCTCACTTTCTTGTGATATTACTATTGAAATTATCTACAACATAAAGTTTTTTTCATCGCCTACCCTAATCCATTTTTTGTTGATCACTTTATAGATAGTGAAATATTGCGTTATAAAATGCCTGAATTTTTAATTGTAGAAAAATAGACGATGATGCAGATATAAGTGAAACAGAATCAGATTCAGCTTCAGCAAGTTCGGCATCTCAAGTTCAACCAAAAATTTCTGAAGTATTTGGTTTTCAGAAGCTAAACCAAAAAAAGCAAGAAACAATTACTCAACTCATAACAAGAATGATTTGCATTGATACCCTACCCACTTCATTTGTTGAAAATAAAGGATTTGAAGCATTCATGAAATATATTGCACCTTCGTATAAAATACCAGTAAAGAAAACAATATCTATTAGAATTGATGCTTTATATGACACGGAACAAATTAAACTCATGACAATTCTAAATAGTCCAAAAATATTATATGTAGCTCTCACAACTGATTGCTGGACCTCACGAGCAAGCGAATCATATATATCGTTGACATGCCATTATATTGACCCTGAATGGAATCATACAGCAAAACTTTTAACGGTGGAATTCATGGAAGACAGACACACTAGTCTAAATCTGCAAGATAAATTAGAGACTATGGTAAATGATTGGGGTATTAGACATAAATGTGTATGCATTGTACATGATAATGCCCGAAATATTGTTGGAGCCACAAGAGAATCTTCTTTTTTTACTGAATCGGTGTGCTGTTTTGCTCATTCACTACAACTCTGTTTGAGTGCATTGTTTGAAGAAACCAACTTGAAATCTCTAATTTCTAAATGTAGCAGCGTGGTTGGCCATTTTAAACATTCAAATAATGCTACTATTGCTCTTGCAAATAAACAGAAGCAACTGGAGATTCCACAACATAAATTAGTTCAAGCCGTAAAAACCCGTTGGAATTCAACATATTATATGTTTAAAAGACTACTAGAACAACGAGAAGCTATCATTGGCGTACTATCAGATAGAAATATAACAACAAGAGCTCAAGCTGCACATTTGATGTTGGATGAAAATGAATGGAATCACATTGAAATTGTCAGTGAGATACTACAACCTTTTGAATTAGTAACTACACTGTTTTCTTCAGAGACTGAACCAACCATATCGATGGTAATGCCGATTTTGCAATCGCTAATGGCTAACTTTATTCTGAAAGATATGCATCATGATGAACCAAATAACTTTAAAAAACCCATGAAACAATTGTTAGAACGGGAGTTCAAAAGAAGATTTACAAATGTTTGCAACTTATCTTCAATGACAGGTTCTAATGAAATTGATTTATTGGATATTTGCACATTTTTGGACCCAAGATTCAAAAACACAGAACGGTTTTTGGGGTCAATAATTAAAACCAAAAATTTCTTATATAGTATTATTGAAAATAATACTGATAACGATTTACTTGGTGAAGAAACAATTAGTAATCATGAACAAAAATGTGCATTAGATATGCTGTTTCCTGAAAGTACAACAACGTATTCCAAATCAACTGAACTGGATATATATATTACGGAAACGCTGGTACCAAAATCTGTGAATCCATTACTATGGTGGAAAAGTAATGAAGTAAAGTATCCAAAATTAGCTATTTTAGCTAAAAAATACTTATGTATACCAGCAACATCTACTTCATCAGAGCGAGCTTTCTCTAAAGCTGGAAACATTATTACAGCAAAGAGGGCATGCTTAAAACCTGATAATGTCAAAAAAATCTGTTTTCTATGTGCAAATTTAAGCTAGTTCTGTTCTCTTTTTTTATTTTAACAGTTTTATATTTTGTTTCATCTTGCAGTAGTACCATTTTGATTTTATAATTATTATTTATTTAATAAATAAATACCATAATATAATAAAATGTATTTTTTATTTAAAAAAAATGTGACTATTTATATTCATGAATACTTGTATACATGAGCACTTGTGAATAGTCATGATTACTCTTATTCATCGTATTATGAATACTCATATTCATGAATAATTATGAGTATTCATGAATATGTACTTAGTCATGAGTACTTGAATAATTCGAGTATTCATCAGCATCAAAAGACGAGTATTCGAGTCCAAAATATGTTACGATTCCCAGCCCTAGTATACATACCTCGGTGGGAATTTCATTACAGCCTCGCGCTTATATCTGACCTCGAGGCTTCGCCTCTCGGTCAGATATTAGCCCTCGGCTGTAATGAATATCATTCCCAACTCGGTTGTAATATACTATTTAACCCTTCAAAATTGAAATAATTTTATGAAATTTGCACAATATATTCAGATTAATGAGCACTTGCATTTCGTGAAAAAAAATATTTTAATATCACTAAAATTAACTTAATTATTCCCATCCGGACATTTCATTTTATTCCAGCCATAAAATAAATAAACATTTTATTTCGGACCTTTAGAATTCATATAATTTTACAAACTTTTCACTAATCGATGAAGATTAATGAATTCTTCCATTTCATAAAAAAATATTTTAATATCACTAAAATTAACTTAATTATTCGCATCCGGACATTTCATTTGATTATTCCAGCCATAAAACTGTTTATTCTTTATTTCGGACATTTAGAAATTATATAATTTTATAAATTTTTTAGTAATCGACGGAGATTAATGATCACTTGTATTTGGTCAAAACTATTTTAATATAAGATTATTTATAAAATCTAATTTATAAAATTCTAAAGGTTCAAAATACAAAATAAACAGTTTTATGGCTGGAATCAAATGAAATGTCCGGATGCGAATAATTAAGTTAATTTTAGTGATATTAAAATAATTTTTTTTAC
>OY744566.1:8204545-8374545 GCA_963556235.1 Cryptophagus acutangulus | reverse complement strand
GGGAAAGCGTCACTTTCCCGAGCACAGACAAACACCACAAAACAGCCAGCATAAGCGCTGGGGGCTCGCGAATCCAACGTAAACGACCTGCTCGACTCTGCCCAGTGGATTTTCCGGTAGTGATGCACAACATGAGGCACCATTTCCCGGAAAAGCAAACCAAAGCAGAGTTTTCGCGAAGACGAAAGCACAACACCAAAACAAATATAACAAACAAAGCCAGCATAAGCGCTGGGGGCTGCGAAACTGACGAAAGCTGGCTCCATCCAGCACATTTCCAAGTAGTGAGGCCAACATGAGGCCCCATTTCCCGGGAAAGCGTGGATAGACCGGAATTGCCGCGTTGACGAACACAAAAACCACAAAAACCACAAAAACCAAAAAGCCAGCATACGCGCTGGCAGCTCTCGAAAGACGGATAAAAAGCGGAAAAATAGCACTAATTAATCATTAATTAGTGCTATTCACGTAATAAACCGTGTGGCAAAGCCACTTGCCTCATTTCCGCGGAAATTCGGTGGCTTTTGCACCGATGGTGTGCAAATTGGCGGAGCGGCAGAAAGCACGTCCGCTCTCGACCAGCGCCAGGCCCGAACTCAACCTAACCTAACCTAACCTAACCTAACCTAACCTAACCTATCGGTCACCGCCATCGGATTTCCTCCCTGACCCCTAGGCTGCTGCCTTGCCGCGGCCAGGGCAAGCCTGAAAGCCCCGCACCTGCCGCTCCCAGCAATATGCCCGTCGTTCCCGCAGACCAGGCAGTGCTCCGGTTTGGAGCATCCCCTGGCCTCATGGCCCACTCCGCCGCACCGGTGGCAGTGGCCCGTCCGGTTTGGCCCCCGGCAATTTTCCGATACGTGGTCATACTCCCAACACCGGCTGCACCTGCCCACGTCCACGCGCCTGTCCAGGGTGGCATCCACCAGACCCACCCTCAGCGTTCTGCTCCTCAGCAGCTTCTCCGCCTCCGCTGCACCAATCTGGAGCGTCGCCGCCTGGAGGTCCCTGGCACATGGGCGGAGCTCGCCCAGCCTGGCCCCGTTGTCATCCAGCTCCCCCGTCCGCCTTTTAATGGCTCCCCACAGCTCCTCCTTGGTTGTGACGGCATCCATCCCCCGAATGTAGATTGTCACTTGCCTGCTCCCGCCAGCTTTTCTGGCTACCATGTTCTCACCCCCCTGGGTGATGGCTAGCCTTACCGACTCCAGGGAGGCATGGTCTTTTCTAACTACTACCAGCAGCTTGCCCTCTCTGGTACTCCGTAGCCCCTTAATGGCCGCCCCCGCCGGGTTGTCCCTCAATTTGGTTTTTACACCGGTGAGCAGGGTTTTATATGTCATACCCTGCCCCTCCACCACCAGTGCAAGGTCCTCTCCTCCCTTGATGGTTGGCCTGCCTGCCCCCCCCAGGCTGGTCGCTGCCCCTCTTTGTCCAATTGGCCTGGCAATTTCCACTCGTGTGTCGCCTTCACGGAAGACACACTCCACCATCTTCCGGAGGGTACCGACATCTGTTGCCTTGACTTGGTGCAAGACGACCCACCCGTCGTCCTCCGTCGCCGCCCTGATCGCCACCAACTTCTCCCACAGGTCCTCCAAAGTTCCATCCAGGGTTGCCTTAACATATTTCCTGGTGCAGCGGCCATTCTGCGTTAGACCGGATCTAAACATGGTCGACGTGGTCTGCTCTAGCACCTCGAACGGGCCCGTGTCAATACCAAGCTCAGGGACCGCGTCCCTGTAAATCTTCTGGATCCCGGCTCTCATTTCTGGATCATCTCCCTCCACCAGCACCACCTTTGCCGCCTGGTCCTTGCAGTACAAAGGACTGCCTTCCACCATCTCCGTGCGGCTATATAGCTCCGCACTCCACTTCCTGGTCGCCACCCCCTGGAAGCTTGCGTAGGAGTCCACCCCGGCTATGGTTTCCAGCACCTGCTGCCTGCCCCATACCCCCTTGGCCTCCGCTTCCTCGCATCTCCGCGTCAGCCCAGCTATGTCCAACCGCTGGCTCTCTGACTTGGCTTTGAGCCCTTCAATGGCAGCTCTAGCTTCCTCGAGCTGCGCCCTCAGCTCATTGACCCCCCTTGCCTCCTCCACCGGCTTCCTCTCTCCTTCTTGCAGCTGTTTGCCCATCTGCGCCTTCATCTTCCGCATGGTGGTCAGGATCGTCCTCTCCTTCTCCACTTGCACTTCGATGTCACGCAACTCCTGCGCTTGTACAAGCATGGCCGTCTCATGCCTGTTGCGCGCCATCTCGACTTCTCCCTGCAGGTCCAGGAGCTCCTGGGCGGGGGGTTTCACGCTCCTTTTTGTCTTGTACCTGCTTTTTCCACCCGGCAGGATCTGGATGTTTTGCAGAGTGACCACCCTGCCTACCGCCTCTGCCACTCGCTTATACTCCTCCGCCTTCTCATCCATCCTCTTCCTTTTCAGCGCCTTCTCCTCCGGCGACGAGTCCACCTCAATCGACCCGTCGTGCGTTGTCGCGGGCTCCTCCGGCTCCTCGTGCATACCTGCAGCGGTAGCAGTATTGGTACTCAAACCTGGCCGACCCTTCTGCACTGGTGGGCTACGAAGGGTCTTCGTTCCTTTCGAGAAGTACTGATTTATGTCAGCCTTCCGATTGCTCTTCCCATTGCCTCTAGTAGCAATAAAAGAGGCCCCGGCCTGGTGAACCACCGGGGTCTCAGTTGCGTTGGTTGTGTCCATTTTTTCCCCATCCTCTTTTCCGTTATCCTCCATAGTCGGTATTTCGCTGCTGTTTGCTGCCGGTCCTTGAGGACTGCGCGCAAGCAACGAACTTCTTTGGAAAATCTCCCTTCCTTCCAAAGCACCCTCGTTGTCCTCATCTCCTGTGAGGTCCATGACCACTGGGGTTGGGACTAGCGAAATACTAGTATCCCCGATCATTCTAGTTGATGGTTCTCCACTGGGCATTGAAAATGCTCCTCCTTTCGTAGTAGGTCCTGCGCCCGTGCTGAACGCATAACCACGCGAGTTGTTGCCCCCCCCAGAATCCGTGGGGCTGTCCACCATAGTGGAGGAGGATTCCCCGGCATCGCCGGAACCTCCCTGGGGTAATTGTTTTTTACCGCTCGACATCATAGTTTCTTCAGACCCTTAAGGGAAGGTCACCCTGATTTTTTAACAAGGTTGTCTCCTTCGTGCAATCCTGTTGGTCCGCGGGAGGTATTTTATTTCCCTCCTACCCTCCGAGTGGTTGGCTTACCACCCAGCGAGCATTCCCCTATCCGCCACCTGGGGACGCGCTCTCTAGCGGTTACAGGTGTCCGCCGAGAGAAAGGAACCTAACCTAACCTAACCTAACCTAACCTACATAACAGTGATCATTTTCCCATTATAATACAAACTGACGTACCAATGCCGGTCCAATCAGTTGCAAAAAGATATAACACTGCTAGAGCAGATTGGACCTCCTTCACGAAAAATTTGCATCCTCCTGAAACTGTAAACGTTCAATCAGTTACAAGGGCGATAATTAAAGCTGCAAATAAGAGTATTCCATTTACTAAAGCAAAACCAGTAAAACGGTATGTGCCATGGTGGAGTTATGAAGTTCAAAACGCTATAAAAGAAAAAAAAAACGTTCTACAAATTTAGAAGATTTCCTACCACCGCAAACTTGATAACGTTTAAACGAGCACGGGCAGAGTGCAAAAGGGTTGTACTTGAAAGCAAGAAAAATTCTTGGAACAAATACACCTCTACAATTACGCCTGAATCAGATGTAAAACAAGTATGGAGAAAAGTAAAATCAATACAAGGTAAAAATACTCTAGAACCACTTACCTATATCCAGACGAGTCAGGGAGTGGTGACAGAGAATCCAAAAGAAATTGCAGAAATTCTTGCAGTACACTTTGCAAGCGTCAGCAGCACGGGAAATTACTCTATAGAATTCCAAGAAACATTATCTGAAAGAGAAGAAAATTATGTTAACTTTGACAGCGTAGACACTAAGCAATATAACGTAGCTTTTACATTGGAAGAGTTGGAGTGTGCTCTGATCAGAGCTAAACTATCCTCTCCTGGTATGGATATGGTGTCAAACGAAATGCTGAAACATATAACTCCTGATATGAAACAAGCTCTGTGGACACTTTTTAATAACTTGTGGAAAGAAGGCACATACCCAGAAGAATGGAAAGAAGCTATAGTTGTGCCCATAAAAAAACCAAAAAAAAAGCCACTCTACCAACTAGTTATAGACCTATTAGTCTAACGTGCTCTATGGGTAAAATCATGGAAAGGATGATAAATAATCGATTACAGAACAACCTAGAAATAGAAAAAATATTAGTGCCGTATCAGGCAGGTTTTAGAAAGGGCCGTTCAACGGCGGACCACCTTGTCCTACTAGAAAATATTGTACAAGAAACTTTCAGGAAACGGGAACATGCAATAGCGGTCTTCTTTGATATCAAAGGGGCCTATGACATGGCATGGCGGCTGTTATACTAGAAAAACTTTATAAGTATGGTGTAAGGGGCAATATGGCCTTACTAATCCAGTCTTTTCTTAAAAATAGGCATTTTAGAGTGCGAGTGGGTAGCTCATACTCAAAAGTTAAAGTTTTGGAGAATGGAGTCCCACAAGGCTCAACTCTAAGCTGTACACTGTTTGCCATTGCTATTAACGAGATAGCAAAAAATGTACCCGACGAGATATGCAAATGTCTATATGTTGATGATGTTAGCTTTGTTATATCTGGACAATCAATAGGCTCAGCGACAAAAATAATGCAAGCTGCAATAGATAATTTATCTAAAAATGCAGCAGAAGTTGGTTTTCAATTTTCGAGTGAAAAAACACAATGTGTGCATTTTTGTAGGCTAAGAAAGCCCCACTATGACCCTGTTATATATTTAAACAGAAGGACAATTTCATGTGTTGATCGAGTAAAATTCTTGGGAGTAATATTTGATAGGAAACTTACCTGGATAGACCATATTACCTCTCTAGAGGATAAATGTCGATCAAACATGAATATTATCAAAGTGTTGGCTCACACTAAGTGGGGAGCAAATACAAAAAGCCTAATAAGTATCTACCAATCTCTTGTACTATCACGTATGGACTACGGCTGCATGGCATATTCGTCAGCTCGTGAAAGCGCGCTACAAAAACTTGACAGAATACATCGCCTGGGTATAAGGTACTGCTTAGGAGCTTTTCCAACAACACCAATCGATAGCTTATACTGTGAGTCAGGCCTCCCTGCCTTGGACCTGAGAAGAAAGCAATTAATGACATCATACTTGATACAAGTCAAATCGTTTGTGGACCATCCAAATAACAGATTTCTGCACCTGGAGAGAGACGAGTACAAGAATCGTCCGACTATAACTCGACCACTTGGAGTACGCGCAAACGAGTTTCTTAATGAAATTGATTATCAAATACCAATAAATACACTTGAAATAGCTTTTAGTAAATTACAGTATAAAAACATAATAAAAGAAAAGATCCTGAGTAAATGGCAGAGTAAGTGGAATGATAGGAACACATTACTTGCACTAATAAAACCAGAAATTAAATATGGATATGATAGCCTAGATGACACCAGGGAGAACGCGGTGAAGACTCATCGTCTAAGATCAGGACACACAGCACTTACCCACCAGCACTTGCTAACGGGTGACGATCAACCTAAATGTGAGGAATGTCAGGTCAACTTGACAATAAAACACATTATATGTGAGTGCCCTAAATTTAGAAGTGCAAGGTGTAAACATAAAATACAGCACAACATTGCAGATAACCTGAAAGAAAAAGACAACATTGTTAATACTATAACCTTTCTAAAAGAAATCAAACTTTTTGAAGAACTATAAGATACTATAGGTATCTGTGATACCTACTTGTGAATTCTAACTGTGATACATACCTGTGATAAATAACACGAAGATGTAGCAAAGCTAATGGCATCGGTAGCCGACGCTTACTAGGGGGTGGTTTTTAGTCGGTAAGAATCCGACACTACCTTTTTGGTGTCTTTTGAAGATTTTCCACCGCCTACAAAAAAAAATAATAATAATAATAATAATAATAATAATAATAATAATAATAATAATAATAATAATAATAATAATAATAATAATAATAATAATAATAATAATAATAATAATAATAATAATAATAATAATAATAATAATAATAATAATAATAATAATAATAATAATAATAATAATAATAATAATAATAATAATAATAATAATAATAATAATAGAAGAAACCAGCTGATGATATCATATCTGCTTCAAATAAAACTGAACCGACTTCATCCAAATTACAGTATTCTCTTCAGAGAATCGGACGAATATTCGAGACGCCCAACTATAACCCGACCACATGGAATACGCGCTAGCATAATTCTCCAAGATGTTGATATTCAACTTCCGGAAGTTCTAGCACTTGACTTCCCCGATATTAAGTCTCAAACAGAATTTAAAACACAATTTAAAAACAAAATAAAAGAAAAAATTCTGACTAAATGGCAAATGCAGTGGAATCAGAGGAATACACAACTTGCATTGATAAAACCAGAAGTGAAGTACGGGTATGAAATCATGAATGTTAACGGAGAGAATGCGGTCAAAATACACAGATTAAAAACAGGACACACAACACTTACTCACCAGCACCTGCTGAATGGCGAAGATAAACCTAGCTGCGAAGAATGCCAGGTTGATTTAACCATAATACATATTTTATGCGAATGTCCAAAGTACTGTGCCTCTAGACGTAAACACAAAATACAGCATCGCATTGAAAGAAACCTAAATAATAAAGAAACTATTATCAACACCATTAACTTTTTGAAAGAAATTGAACTCTATAACGAGCTTTAAACTATGATACCTACCTGTGATACTTACCTGTGATATTAATCGCTGAAACTTATTTATTATTTAAAATAACTTTATATAAAGCTAATGACCTTAGAAGTCGAAGCATTTAGGGGGTGGTTTTTAGTCGGTAGAAATCCGACACTACCATTTTGGTGTCTTTTGAAGATTTTCCACCGCCTACTAAAAATAATAATAATAATAATAATAATAATAATAATAATAATAATAATAATAATAATAATAATAATAATAATAATAATAATAATAATAATAATAATAATAATAATAATAATAATAATAATAATAATAATAATAATAATAGGTGCACGTATGAGCGGTGCACGTATGAGCCAATATGTGCCTGTGGAAAACCAAAGCATGAAGGAAACCCTTGTGATGGCAATAAATGCATTAATTGCAAAGGAGACCATAGTGCACGATCCAAAATTTGCCCAGTTTTCAAACAAGAATCTGCAATTCAAGACCTAAAAATAAAAGAAAATTTAAGTTACTATGAAGCCAAAAGTAGAATTATAAATGTTACCCCAAAGTCCTCGTCCACCTACGCTAATATTACCAAAGAAAACAAGTTCAATAATGATAGTTTAGTCAAAGAACTAATACCCGCACTAATAAGTGCTTTAAAATCTGTTTTTGTATTAAATGAAAGCGCAACGTTTGTCCGCCCGGCTGCTCCTATGGCTGTAAGAACGAACAAACCTGCATCTGAATCAGATCGAAAGCGTGATAGGAGCGATGAAACGACATCTGAAGATGAAGAAGTCTCCGACTCATCGCCAAATGCCGGCGATGACAAAACAAAAAAAGAAACAAAAAAAAGAAAAGGTTGGCCAAAGGGGAAGCCCAGAAAACCTCCTGAAAAACCAATCTAGTCAATAGCTGTGATAATTAAACATTCTAGTCATTTTATTTATATATATTATTTATTTTTTTTTTCATATATTATTTATTTATTTTTTCATATATTTATTTATTAATTTATTTATCTATTTATTTATTTGTCTACGTATTTTTAATTTTATCTGTACATATACTCTTTTTTTCTAATTTATATTTTAAAAACATTTAAAAATGACTAACAATAGCATTATTCAGTGGAACTGTAGAGGTTTTATTGATAAATACTGCGACATTAAAATTTTAATTCAAGAATCTACTCCTATGTGTATTTGCCTGCAAGAAACACATTTCAGTATAGGACAATCATATGCAATTCGCGATTATAGCCTAGAAAGGAAAGATGCGCCGTATCGACAGAGAGCTAGTGGAGGCGTTGCTATACTCGTAAGAAAAGATGTATATTATAACTTCGTTGCGGTCAACTCTGGGCTACAGGTGGTCGCAATACGACTTATCCGACCTATTGAAGTTACTTTATGTAATATATACTTGCCACAATACGACTGGAGCATAGAAGACCTAAATCACATTCTAAACCAACTACCTAAGCCTTATTTAATAGTAGGAGACTTTAATGCTCATTGCCCACTCTGGGGATCTACCTCTATCGATACAAGGGGACGCCAAATTAAACGCTGGTTGGAAAGAGATGATTTAGTGTTACTCAACACAGGATCTCCAACAAGCTTTAACACTATTTCCAACAGTTTTGCTGCGATAGATCTGTCGATTGCCTCAAGCTGCCTGGCTAGTCAACTTACTTGGTACACGGCAGACAATCTACACAACAGTGACCATTTTCCCATTTTTATAAAAACTGATATACCAATTATTGCTCAACCTGCAGTAAAAAGATATAACACAGCTAAGGCTGACTGGGTCAGGTTTGCGGAGACGTTACACCCTCCTAAAACTATAAATGTTAAAACCATTACAAGCGCAATAATTAACGCTGCAAAAAAGAGTATTCCACTTACCAAAGCAAAACCAGTGAAACGTTATGTCCCATGGTGGAGCCCTGAAGTGAAAAACTCAATAAAAGAAAAAAAGAAAAAATTTAACATATTTCAAAGATTTCCTACCACAGAAAACCTAGTAGCATTTAAGCGAGCTCGACTAGAGTGTAAAAAAGTTTTAGTTGAAAGCAAGAAAAATTCTTGGAATAATTATACCTCTACAATTACGCCTGAATCCGATGTAAAAGAGATATGGAAAAAAATAAAATCAATACAGGGTAAACACACTAAACAACCACTTACCTGTATCCAAACAAGCTTAGGGCTGACGACAGAAAACCCAAAAGAAATTGCAGAAACCCTTGCAGTTTACTATGCAAGTGTTAGTAGCACTGCAAACTACGATAAAGTTTTCCAAGAAACCATTTCTGAAAAAGAAAAAAATTATGTTAATTTTAAAACGACAGAAATAAAGCAATATAATATATCCTTTAACATGGAAGAGTTAGAGTGTGCTATATTAGGTGCCAAACTCACATCCCCTGGCATGGATATGGTGTCTAACGAAATGCTAAAACATATCACTCTTGATATGAAAGAAGCTCTGCTAATACTTTTTAACAACCTGCTAAACAAAGGTACTTACCCAGAGGACTGGAAAGAAGCTATAATTATACCTATAAAAAAACCAAAAAAAGAAGCCACGTTGGCTAGTAGTTACAGACCCATTAGCCTTACATGCTCTATTGGTAAAATATTAGAACGCATGGTTAATACTCGACTTCAGGACTATCTAGAAGAGAAACAAAGATTAGTGCCGTATCAATCAGGTTTCAGAAAAGGCCGATCTACAGCTGATCATCTGGTATTGCTAGAAAATTTTGTGCAAGAAACATTTAGGAAGCGGGAGCATGCAATCGCAGTCTTCTTTGACATCAAAGGAGCATATGACATGGCATGGAGACATGGTATACTACAAAAACTACACAAATATGGTCTAAGAGGCAATATTGCCCTAATGATCCAGTCCTTCCTTAAAAATAGACGATTCAAGGTGCGAGTGAGTAACTCATATTCAAATGCTAAATTTTTGGAGAACGGAGTCCCTCAAGGCTCAACTCTAAGCTGTACTCTTTTTGCTATCGCTATAAACGAGATAGCCAAAAATGTGGATGAAAAAGTTACAAAATGTCTCTACGTTGATGATGTTTGTTTTATCGTCGCAGACAAAACTGTAGGAGCTGCTTCAAAAATAATGCAAGCTGCAATAGATAAATTATCAAAAAATGCAGCAAAAGTGGGTTTTCAGTTTTCTACAGAAAAAACACAATGCGTGCATTTCTGTAGGTTAAGAAAACCTCATTATGACCCTGTCATGTACCTAAATGGCAAAACAATTTTATGTGCTGATAAAGTCAAATTTTTGGGACTACTATTCGATAGGAAACTCACATGGCTAGATCATATTAACTCGTTGGAGGATAGATGTAGAGCAACCATGAACATCATTAAAGTGTTAGCGCACACTCAGTGGGGAGCTAATACAAAAAGCCTCCTTAGTATTTACCAGGCTCTAGTTTTGTCACGAATGGATTACGGTTGCATGGCATACTCTTCCGCCCGGCAAAGTGTGCTCCAAAAGCTTAATTGCATCCATCATTTAGGTATAAGATACTGCCTAGGAGCTTTTCCGACAACACCCGTAGATAGCCTCTATTGCCTGTCCGGCTTACCTCCTTTGGATCTAAGAAGGAAACAGCTTATGATATCGTACATAATTCAAGTTAGACTGAACGTGTATCATCCAAATAATAATTTTCTTTTTCTGGAAAGAGATGAATATCAGAGATGTGCAACTATAACACGACCACTTGGAGTACGAGCAAGCGAGTTTCTTCAAGATGTTGACATCCAAATTTTAGCTGTCTTAGTAAATGACTACCCAGACGATAAGTCTAAAACAGAATTCAAAACAAGATTCAAAAACACAATAAAACAAAAGGTTTTAACGAAATGGCAAAATCAATGGAGTAGAAAAAATACACAACTTGCATTAGTCATACACGAAGTCAAGTATGGGTACGAAAACATGGATGTTACTCGGGAAAATGCGGTCAAAATCCATAGAATAAAAACAGGACACACAACACTTACTCACCAGTATTTGCTGAGTGGCGAGGATAAACCAAGCTGTGACAACTGCCAGGTTGATTTGACCATAGCACATATAATTTGCGAATGCCCAAAATACTGTACGCCAAGACGTACGCACAAAATACGGCATACCATTGAAGAAAACCTAAAAGAAAAAGAGAACATTATAAATACTTTAAACTTTTTAAAAGATATTAAAGTATATCAAGAACTTTAAACTACGATACTTTCTCTGATACAAAACTGTGATATTTAAAAGTGATCTTTACATTCGATACTTACTTGTGATATCTATATATGATACTTACCTGTGATAGTAACTTCTGATACTTACCTATAATTATTAACTAAATTATACGTGATAAAAGCTAATGGCCTTAGTAGCCGATGCTTCCTAGGGGGTGGTTTTTAGTCGGTAGAAATCCGACACTACCTTTCTGGTGTCTTTTGAAGATTTTCCACCACCCGATTAAAAAAAAAAAAAAAAAAAAAAAAAAAAAAAAAAAAAAAATAATAATAATAATAATAATAATAATAATAATAATAATAATAATAATAATAATAATAATAATAATAATAATAATAATAATAATAATAATAATAATAATAATAATAATAATAATAATAATAATAATAATAAAAATAATAATAATAATGATAATTACTAAATACCAACAACAGAAAAAGCATGTTTTATTTGCTGAATGGTACTGCAAAAAATGTCAATATCCTTTATTTGTCGATAATTTGTACACATTTTATACAATGGTGAATCATCTAAAAGTCGTGTTCTGGGAGTCTTTAATGAGAACGTTAGTGGGTGTCGGGAAGTGGATCTGGGAATATTAAAGGATAGGTTTTCTAGTGTGAATCCGCCATCAAATAGACCATTAACTATTTTGAATAAAAATACTACTGAATGGCACTGTCTTCGAATTGCTAAATTCTGTTGATTGAATCGTTGTAGCAGAACATTTTGCTGGATTCCTTGTACCGGATAAACTTGGTCGACTTTAAATGCCAATGCTTTCAAAAATTTGCGCTGAACGTTTTCTATTTTATTTATATAGATTTGATACGAGGGACACCAAATAATAGAGCAGTATTCAAGTTTAGACCGTATAAATGAATTAAACAATAAAAGTAATGTGTCAATTTTGACAAAGTCCTTGGCGTTTCGAAGAATGTATCCGAGAGTTCGATGAACTGATGAAACAATTGACATTACGTGATTGTTAAACGATAGTTTGGAGTCAAACGTTACACCAAGATCAACAAATGTGTCAGGTCTTAGAAGGGGAATGTTAGATAATTCATAAGAAAATATAATAGGCGAGTGTTTCTTGCTAAAAGACATCACGTTACATTTACTCAGATTTAATGGCAATTTGTTGATGGAGCACCAGGTACTAACTTTTTCTAGACAATGTTGAAGATGAACGCAATCATTAACATTTTCAATTCTAGCGAATAGTTTTAAATCATCAGCATAAAGTAGGTAACTCGAATCTACTCCATCAGTGATATCGTTTACAAATATATTGAATAGAAGCGGTCCAAGTACGGAGCCTTGCGGCACACCAGATGCCACAGGCATTGCATTGGATGTCACTCCCAAGTATTCAACAAATTGTGTTCGTTCAAAGAGATAAGAGCGCAAAAGTTTTACAAGCGAGTCAGATAGTCCATAGTTATCGAGTTTGGAGAGAAGTATTTCATGGTCAATTCTATCAAACGCCTTAGAAAAGTCGGTATAAATTACGTCAACTTGATTATGATCATCAAATGCAGATGATATAAATGGCGTTATGTGTAGTAAATTAGTGCAAGTACTTCGACTATTCATAAAACCATGTTGATGCAAACTAAGTGTGTTTTTTACGTTAAAGAATATGTGATTATGTAGCAAGGTTTCAAATATTTTGCAAAAATTACATATAATTGCAATTGGCCTGTAATTCTTAACATCGTTTTTGTTGCCTTTTTTAAAAACTGGACATACTCTTGCTTCTTTCCACTTGCTGGGAAATTCACTAGTCTTAAGTATTAAGTTAAAAATAAAAGTTATTGGTTGTTGAAAGATGGCGGCTGCATCTCTAATGATAAATGCAGGTATCAAATCGGGACCAGTAGTCATTGAATCCTTGAGTTTTTTTATGGCACCGAATGTTTCGTTTTCGGAGAATTGTGCGACTGTAAAAGAACTCAGAGAGCGACTGGGTAATTTTGACGTTGTTGGTTTGGATTTACCACTAGAAGAAGATGAATAGGAAGAATTGAAACATGTAGCAAACGCTTCAACAATTTCTTCTGAATTCGTAAGAGACGTATCATTAAAAATCATGTTCATAGGAAGATTATTACATTCTTTTTTAGCTTTTAAGTATGACCAAAACTTCTCTGGATCGGATTTTATGTTCGTCTCTATAGTGTGAAGATAATTTTTATGAGCGATACTTATGTTCTTATTTAATTTAGAGCGAAGGATTTTAAATTCGTTAAAAGTAATTTGACAACTAGTGCGATTAAATTTGCGCCATAATATCTTTTTTTGACGAATATCAGATATAATTGGTTTGTCAAACCAGGGAGGATATTGTTTTTTAGAGATTTTTGTTTTTTTGGGAATATACAATTCGAATGCGGAATATATTTTTGCATACAAGATATCACACGCGGTGTTTACATCAATACATGTATAAAGAGAATTCCATTCCATGTGAAAAAAGTGGTCGTATAGTGATACAAAATCAGCTTTTTTATAGTTGTATGATAGCTTGTTGGAGTGAGTAGTTTGGGATATGTTACCATAAAATTTCTTAAGAAATATTACTACAGGTATATGATGCATATCTACCGGAAGCAGAGACATGTCAAGAGCATTAATAAGTGTACATTCACCAATGTTATGTAATACTAAATCAAGTAATCGATTATTGACGTTTAACACATTGTTTATTTGGTGTAGTTGATAGAAATCGCAAAAGTTTAGCAGTTCAGACACTTTAAGACTTTGTGAATTTAAATTGGTACTGCTATATTCAGGTATGTTGAAATCACCTAGTATAGTAAGAAGACTGCCATATAGTATATGCATAGTTTCCAAACCATCAAAAAGAAGCGAGTAATGTTCAATGCTTGTGTTTGGCGGAACATAAATGACTATTATATACATTTTAGTCTTTGGAAATTGAACTTTTACCATACATAAATCTATAAACCTAACAAGTTTAAGCGACTCACAGAGATCATAGGCATTCAGTGCTGTTGAAGAAAACTTAGTTTTAACGGCTAGCATAACTCCTCCACCTTTAGTGCGGTTAGTAGCTACTTGATCTCGATCAGTTCTATGAACGACATAATTAGAGTCAAACAGTTCATTGTTAAAAGTACTACAATTTAGCCATGTTTCACTTAATGCAATTACGTCATAGGGTAAGTTACCACCAGATGAAATATTGTAGAGTTGATTGGTTTTGGAGTTAAGCCCGCGGGCGTTTTGATAGTAAATTGATAAATCATTTTTTTGTGACTTAATAGTTGGCTGGAGTTTAGTCATTTTTTGCTATTTTAAGTTTAAAACACTACTTTTGAACAGTGATAGCTTATGTTTGTATGTAGAACATTTATTGTGATCCCATACAGCATGGTCATAATTGATCTCAGGATTAAGCTGACTGGCATGAAAACAACTAACACATTTTAAAAGAATAGCATCACATGCTTTCGACTCATGATTTTCTGAACATTTAGGGCAAACAGTCTCATTCCTACAAGATTTACTAGTGTGGTTAAAGACACAGCATTTATAACATCGTCGAACTTCGACGGCATCATAAATTTTGCAGTCATCGTAACCTAAGAAAACGGTGCCTACTTCAAGAAAACGTATGTATGACTTAGTATCTAACTGAATTAGCGCTTGGTAAACGGTGGATTTGTTTTTTGTAGCTGACACATCGACACAAGAAATTTCATCAAAGTTGGCAATCAGTTTAGAACATTGTAATTTCAAGCATTGCAAAACTTTATCCTTAGAGTGTTCCTCCGATAAACCCACTATTCGAATTCTTGGATGAAGATTAGAAATTTTCTTAACATTGTACTTATCGGATAATTTCTCAACAGCTAGGTTTTTAAATTTATTTGCATCATCTTTATTTTCATAGCTAACTACTAGACCACCGTTGCTTGTAGACTTCACATTTGAAACACATAAGTTGTTAACATCTGGATTAACATTCGACATAAGATCAGTTTTTGTGACAGAATTAGTTTGAGAAGTGTTCTTAGGTTTGATAAGAATAGATGTTTGTTTAGAGACAACACCTGCAAATGATTTGGTTTTTATATTGTCAGAGACCAGACTAGTAAAATTCGAGATTTGCGGAACTAAATTATCAATTCTTGGTAGAACTACAGATTGTATATTTTCCGAGATAATGGGTGTTAACTCATCTAATTTTGAACCGAAATTTTGGAGTGACTCAGTGTTCAAGTTGACTTTTTCATCAACATAAGTAATTACATCATTTTTATAAGACAACAGTTTTGATTCAAGCTCTTCTATTTTTGTGACAAATTTGGCATCTAAGCTTTTATATAACTCATGCATACTTGTTTTAATTGCTGAAGATATATCATTCGATAGAGATGCAGAGTTCATCATTTGACAATTTAATTTACAAGAATTACATAAATAGAAAACATTTTTGTTAGCTTCGAGAAATTTGAATTGAGCATCCGTAAGGCTGGCACAAGTAAAGTGATACCAACTTTGACAAACTCCTTCACAGCCAATGAACCCTTCATTTTTATTTCGACGACAAGCACCACATTTAGATTCAGCACCCTTTGGGGCACTCATAATTGGAAGTAGATATATTCAATACGGACCTGTAAGAAGACAATCGACCAAGTAGATAAAACACATTCCTAGAGCCACAAAAACTAAGCCGCGAAACAAAAAACTTCCCACGAAATAAATAAATTAATATTATCAAAGATGCACAAAATGCCACAAGATGCACCTATGCTAAACAACAAAAAGTACAGAATTTCAGCAACACATGCTACGAGCCTACCCCAATAGAATATACAAAAATTGCATAAAACCATGAGAAAGACCAGAAATATCGAAGAAAGCCAGAGAGAAACCAAAATAAACGTGTGTTCGCTCTCGTGACCTACGTCGTGTGTTTCTATCTACGTGACCTATTATTATTATTATTATTATTATTATTATTATTATTTTTTTTTTTTTTTTGTAGGCGGTGGAAAATCTTCAAAAGACACCAAAAAGGTAGTGTCCGATTCCTACCGACTAAAAACCACCCCCTAGTAAGCGTCGGCTACCGAGGCCATTAGCTTTGCTACATCTTCGTGTTATTTATCACAGGTATGTATCACAGTTAGAATTCATAAGTAGGTATCACAGATACCTATAGTATCTTATAGTTCTTCAAAAAGTTTGATTTCTTTTAGAAAGGTTATAGTATTAATAATTTTGTCTTTTTCTTTCAGGTTATCTGCAATGTTGTGCTGTATTTTATGTTTAGACCTTGCACTTCTAAATTTAGGGCACTCACATATAATGTGTTTTATTGTCAAGTTGACCTGACATTCCTCACATTTAGGTTGATCGTCACCCGTTAGCAAGTGCTGGTGGGTAAGTGCTGTGTGTCCTGATCTTAGACGATGAGTCTTCACCGCGTTCTCCCTGGTGTCATCTAGGCTATCATATCCATATTTAATTTCTGGTTTTATTAGTGCAAGTTGTGTGTTCCTATCATTCCACTTACTCTGCCATTTACTCAGGATCTTTTCTTATATTATGTTTTTATACTGTAATTTACTAAAAGCTATTTCAGGTGTATTTATTGGTATTTGATAATCAATTTCATTAAGAAACTCATTTGCGCGAATTCCAAGTGGTCGAGTTATAGTCGGACGATTCATGTACTCGTCTCTCTCCAGGTGCAGAAAACTATTATTTGGATGATCCACAAACGATTTGACTTGTATCAAGTATGATGTCATTAATTGCTTTCTTCTCAGGTCCAAGGCAGGGAGGCCTGACTCACAGTATAAGCTATCGATTGGTGTTGTTGGAAAAGCTCCTAGGCAGTACCTTATACCCAGGTGATGTATTCTGTCAAGTTTTCGTAGCGCGCTTTCACGAGCTGACGAATATGCCATGCAGCCGTAGTCCATACGTGATAGTACAAGAGATTGGTAGATACTTATTAGGCTTTTTGTATTTGCTCCCCACTTAGTGTGAGCCAACACTTTGATAATATTCATGTTTGATCGACATTTATCCTCTAGAGAGGTAATATGGTCTATCCAGGTAAGTTTCCTGTCAAATATTACTCCCAAGAATTTTACTCGATCAACACATGAAATTGTCCTTCTGTTTAAATATATAACAGGGTCATAGTGGGGCTTTCTTAGCCTACAAAAATGCACACATTGTGTTTTTTCACTCGAAAATTGAAAACCAACTTCTGCTGCATTTTTAGATAAATTATCTATTGCAGCTTGCATTATTTTTGTCGCTGGGCCTATTGATTTTCCAGATATAACAAAGCTAACATCATCAACATATAGACATTTGCATATCTCGTCGGGTACATTTTTTGCTATCTCGTTAATAGCAATGGAAAACAGTGTACAGCTTAGAGTTGAGCCTTGTGGAACTCCATTCTCCAAAACTTTAACTTTTGAGTATGAGCTACCCACTCGCACTCTAAAATGCCTATTTTTAAGAAAGGACTGGATTAGTAAGGCCATATTGCCCCTTACACCATACTTATAAAGTTTTTCTAGTATACCATGCCGCCATGCCATGTCATAGGCCCCTTTGATATCAAAGAAGACCGCTATTGCATGTTCCCGTTTCCTGAAAGTTTCTTGTACAATATTTTCTAGTAGGACAAGGTGGTCCGCCGTTGAACGGCCCTTTCTAAAACCTGCCTGATACGGCACTAATACTTTTTCTTTTTCTAGGTAGTTCTGTAATCGATTATTTATCATCCTTTCCATGATTTTACCCATAGAGCACGTTAGACTAATGGGTCTATAACTAGTAGGTAGAGTGGCTTTTTTTTTAGGTTTTTTTATGGGCACAACTATAGCTTCTTTCCATTCTTCTGGGTATGTGCCTTCTTTCCACAAGTTATTAAAAAGTGTCAACAGAGCTTGTTTCATATCAGGAGTTATATGTTTCAGCATTTCGTTTGACACCATATCCATACCAGGAGAGGATAGTTTAGCTCTGACCAGAGCACACTCCAACTCTTCCAATGTAAAAGCTACGTTATATTGCTTAGTGTCTACGCTGTCAAAGTTAACATAATTTTCTTCTCTTTCAGGTAATGTTTCTTGGAATTCTATAGAGTAATTTCCCGTGCTGCTGACGCTTGCAAAGTGTACTGCAAGAATTTCTGCAATTTCTTTTGGATTCTCTGTCACCACTCAGTGACTCGTCTGGATATAGGTAAGTGGTTCTAGAGTATTTTTACCTTGTATTGATTTTACTTTTCTCCATACTTGTTTTACATCTGATTCAGGCGTAATTGTAGAGGTGTATATGTTCCAAGAATTTTTCTTGCTTTCAAGTACAACCCTTTTGCACTCTGCCCGTGCTCGTTTAAACGTTATCAAGTTTGCGGTGGTAGGAAATCTTCTAAATTTGTAGAACGTTTTCTTTTTTTCTTTTATAGCGTTTTGAACTTCATAACTCCACCATGGCACAAACCGTTTTACTGGTTTTGCTTTAGTAAATGGAATACTCTTATTTGTAGCTTTAATTATCGCGCTTGTAACTGATTGAACATTTACAGTTTCAGGAGGATGCAAATTTTTCGTGAAGGAGGTCCAATCTGCTCTAGCAGTGTTATATCTTTTTGCAACTGATCGGACCGGTATTGGTACGTCAGTTTGTATTATAATGGGAAAATTATCACTGTTATGTAGGTTGTCTGCAGTAGCCCAGGTTAGTTCTACAGCCAAGCAGCTCGAGGCAAGCGACAGGTCTATCGCGGAGAAATTATTTGAGATAGTGTTAAAGCTTGTAGGTGATCCAGTATTTAGTAACACCAAATCGTCTCTTTCTAGCCAGCGGTTGATCACGCGGCCTCTTGTATCAGTCTTAGTAGATCCCCAGAGAGGACTGTGGGCATTAAAATCTCCTACCACCACAAAAGGATCAGTTAGTTGACTTACAATATGGTCTAGATCTTCGATACTCCAGTTATATTCAGGTAAGTATATATTACATAGAGTTATTTGTATAGGTCTGTTCAATCGTACTGCTACCACCTGTAGGTCACTGTTGACTAATATGCTATCATACTGAACATCATCTCTTAACAAAGTAGCAACGCCACCGCTTGCTCTTTGCTGATATGTTGCATCTTTCCTCTCAATATTATATCCCCTAAGTGCATATGGCTGGTCTGTTTTTAAATGTGTTTCTTGCAAGCAGAGACACATAGGAGTATGTTCTTGTATTAGGAGTTTTATGTCGCAGTTTTTATCTACACATCCTCTGCAGTTCCATTGTATAATTTTATTGTAGTTCATATTATTGTTTTTTTTTGTTTCTTTATTAGATCTAAAAATGTGTATAGGACGGACATAAAAACAGATATAATAAGTTAATTTGTAAATAAATAAATTAATAAATAGTAGGTAATTAGGTAAATAATTAACTAATAGGTACATAAGTATATAAATAAATAAATAAATAAATAAATAAATAAATAAATAAGTAAATATATAAATAAATGAATAAAAAAAAAATAAAATAAAATAAATAAATAAATAAATAATAAACTTAATTAAAAACGTGAAACAAATATATATATACAATGACTAGAAAATTAAATTATCACAGATAAATTAATTTGATAAAGTTTCTGAGGGTGGTGGCTTTCTAGGTTTACCTTTAGGCCACCCTTTTCCCTTTTTTTTGGTTTGAGAGGAGGAATCTCCAGCATGTGACGATGAGTCATCGACTTCATCTCCAGATGTGGTTTCAACACTCCTGTCACGTTTTTTTTGATCTGATGTAGTTTCCAAATGTTTTACATCAGATCCAACTTTTTCCCTCCTTGCAGCTCTAGGAGCATTGGGGCGGGTAAATGTTGAGCTTTCTTTTAGGACAAACACGGATTTTAGTGCACTAACTAGTGCGGGTATCAGTTCTTTGACTAGACTATCACAATTCATTTTATTTTCTTTTCCAGGCGGATTAGCTACCTGGCCGTAGGTCATCGGGTATTTTGAAGAAACGGCAGTTACATTTTTTTTGGCTTCGTAGTATGATAAGTTTTCTTTTACTTTTAGATCTTGGATGGCAGTTTCTTGTTTATAGACTGGACATATTCTTGAACGTGCACTGTGGTCACCGTTGCAGTTGATGCATTTATACGTTTCACAAGGATTTCCTTCATGCATTGGTTTACCACAAGCACAAATTGGTTCATTTGTGCACCTGGTAGACGTATGTCCAAATCGCTGGCATCTGAAGCATCTCAGTGGAGGCGGTATGTATTGACGGATAGGAAGCGGGTAAAATGCAGCAAATACTTTGTTGGGCAGTTTTGTATTACTAAAAGTTAAGATGTGTGTTGTGGTATCAACTAACTGGCCTTCAACACGTTTCTTAATGCGTTTGACTGCTATTACTCCCTGTGGCGCTAATTCCTCACATATTTGCTCTTCGGTGCATATTAATATGCCCTTACATACAACGACTCCTCGAACCGTATTAAGGGTACTATGAGCTGTAACGGTAATTTCATAATCTAGCAGTTTTTTTAGCATTTGTAATTTTGCTGACTGTGCAGCAGAAACAGTTTCAAGTAACAAACCCTCTTTAGTTTTTTTTGTTTGTTTCAGCTCACCGATTATACCAAACAACGACTTATGCAGTAGAAAGGGATTAACTTTATAAAAGTTATCCCCATCATTACGTTTTACGACCAAGAACCGAGGTTGGGGCCCCTTTTCTTGGTTCGCAATTGGTTGGGTTAGTTGAGGAGAACCCACTCCTTTGTTTTTTTGGTCAGTATTTAACATATTGATCCCACGAGTAGCCTAGGAAATAAAAGTCACCTACAGCAGAGCCTGGATACAGCAGGAAGGCTAAATTACAACCAGAGGTCGCCAGGTATTACAACCAGAGGTCGTTCAAGACCCAACTTCGCGGGGCCATTCATCTCCTGGGCACGATTGCTTCCACCACGAGATTGCGGGGTATTCTTAGTTTCCCCGGCGCTACTCAATTCACCACAGGTACTACAAGCCTCCCCACCACGACAAGGTGATACCCTTGGGGAGGTATTATTATTATTATTATTATTATTATTATTATTATTATTACTATTATTATTACTATTATTATTATTATTATTATTATTATTATTATTATTATTATTATTATTATTATTATTATTATTATTATTATTATTATTATTATTATTATTATTATTATTATTATTATTATTATTTTTTTTTTGTAGGCGGTGGAAAATCTTCAAAAGACCAAAAAGGTAGTGTCGGATTCCTACCGACTAAAAACCACCCCCTAGTAAGCGTCGGCTACCGAGGCCATTAGCTTTGCTACATCTTCGTGTTATCTATCACAGGTATGTATCATAGTTAAAATTCATAAGTAGGTATCACAGATACCTATAGTATCTTATAGTTCTTCAAAAAGTTTGATTTCTTTTAGAAAGGTTATAGTATTAATAATTTTGTCTTTTTCTTTCAGGTTATCTGCAATGTTGTGCTGTATTTTATGTTTACACCTTGCACTTCTAAATTTAGGGCACTCACATATAATGTGTGTTATTGTCAAGTTGACCTGACATTCCTCACATTTAGGTTGATCGTTACCCGTTAGCAAGTGCTGGTGGGTAAGCGCTGTGTGTCCTGATCTTAGACGATGAGTCTTCACCGCGTTCTCCCTGGTGTCATCTAGGCTATCATATCCATATTTAATTTCTGGTTTTATTAGTGCAAGTAGTGTGTTCCTATCATTCCACTTACTCTGCCATTTACTCAGGATCTTTTCTTTTATTATTTTTTTATACTGTAATTTACTAAAAGCTATTTCAGGTGTATTTATTGGTATTTGATAATCAATTTCATTAAGAAACTCGTTTGCGCGTACTCCAAGTGGTCGAGTTATAGTCGGACGATTCTTGTACTCGTCTCTCTCCAGGTGCAGAAAACTGTTATTTGGATGATCCACAAACGATTTGACTTGTATCAAGTATGATGTCATTAATTGCTTTCTTCTCAGGTCCAAGGCAGGGAGGCCTGACTCACAGTATAAGCTATCGATTGGTGTTGTTGGAAAAGCTCCTAAGCAGTACCTTATACCCAGGTGATGTATTCTGTCAAGTTTTTGTAGCGCGCTTTCACGAGCTGACGAATATGCCATGCAGCCGTAGTCCATACGTGATAGTACAAGAGATTGGTAGATACTTATTAGGCTTTTTGTATTTGCTCCCCACTTAGTGTGAGCCAACACTTTGATAATATTCATGTTTGATCGACATTTATCCTCTAGAGAGGTAATATGGTCTATCCAGGTAAGTTTCCTATCAAATATTACTCCCAAGAATTTTACTCGATCAACACATGAAATTGTCCTTCTGTTTAAATATATAACAGGGTCATAGTGGGGCTTTCTTAGCCTACAAAAATGCACACATTGTGTTTTTTCACTCGAAAATTGAAAACCAACTTCTGCTGCATTTTTAGATAAATTATCTATTGCAGCTTGCATTATTTTTGTCGCTGAGCCTATTGATTTTCCAGATATAACAAAGCTAACATCATCAACATATAGGCATTTGCATATCTCGTCGGGTATATTTTTTGCTATCTCGTTAATAGCAATGGCAAACAGTGTACAGCTTAGAGTTGAGCCTTGTGGGACTCCATTCTCCAAAACTTTAACTTTTGAGTATGAGCTACCCACTCGCACTCTAAAATGCCTATTTTTAAGAAAG
Source organism: Cryptophagus acutangulus (assembly GCA_963556235.1). Taxonomy (NCBI): domain Eukaryota; kingdom Metazoa; phylum Arthropoda; class Insecta; order Coleoptera; family Cryptophagidae; genus Cryptophagus; species Cryptophagus acutangulus. The sequence goes on along the minus strand of OY744566.1, from coordinate 8,351,608 downwards.
GACTGGATTAGTAAGGCCATATTGCCCCTTACACCATATTTATAAAGTTTTTCTAGTATACCATGCCGCCATGCCATGTCATAGGCCCCTTTGATATCAAAGAAGACCGCTATTGCATGTTCCCGTTTCCTGAAAGTTTCTTGTACAATATTTTCTAGTGGGACAAGGTGGTCCGCCGTTGAACGGCCCTTTCTAAAACCTGCCTGATACGGCACTAATATTTTTTCTTTTTCTAGGTAGTTCTGTAATCGATTATTTATCATCCTTTTCATGATTTTACCCATAGAGCACGTTAGACTAATGGGTCTATAACTAGTTGGTAGAGTGGCTTTTTTTTTAGGTTTTTTTATGGGCACAACTATAGCTTCTTTCCATTCTTCTGGGTATGTGCCTTCTTTCCACAAGTTATTAAAAAGTGTCAACAGAGCTTGTTTCATATCAGGAGTTATATGTTTCAGCATTTCGTTTGACACTATATCCATACCAGGAGAGGATAGTTTAGCTCTGATCAGAGCACACTCCAACTCTTCCAATGTAAAAGCTACGTTATATTGCTTAGTGTCTACGCTGTCAAAGTTAACATAATTTTCTTCTCTTTCAGGTAATGTTTCTTGGAATTCTATAGAGTAATTTCCCGTGCTGCTGACGCTTGCAAAGTGTACTGCAAGAATTTCTGCAATTTCTTTTGGATTCTCTGTCACCACTCCCTGACTCGTCTGGATATAGGTAAGTGGTTCTAGAGTATTTTTACCTTGTATTGATTTTACTTTTCTCCATACTTGTTTTACATCTGATTCAGGCGTAATTGTAGAGGTGTATTTGTTCCAAGAATTTTTCTTGCTTTCAAGTACAACCCTTTTGCACTCTGCCCGTGCTCGTTTAAAAGTTATCAAGTTATCAAGTTTATTATTATTATTATTATTATTATTATTATTATTATTATTATTATTATTATTATTATTATTATTATTATTATTATTATTATTATTATTATTATTATTATTATTATTATTATTATTATTATTATTATTATTATTATTATTATTATTATTATTATTATTTTTAGTAGGCGGTGGAAAATCTTCAAAAGACACCAAAATGGTAGTGTCGGATTTCTACCGACTAAAAACCACCCCCTAAATGCTTCGACTACTAAGGTCATTAGCTTTATATAAAGTTATTTTAAATAATAAATAAGTTTCAGCGATTAATATCACAGGTAAGTATCACAGGTAGGTATCATAGTTTAAAGCTCGTTATAGAGTTCAATTTCTTTCAAAAAGTTAATGGTGTTGATAATAGTTTCTTTATTATTTAGGTTTCTTTCAATGCGATGCTGTATTTTGTGTTTACGTCTAGAGTCACAGTACTTTGGACATTCGCATAAAATATGTATTATGGTTAAATCAACCTGGCATTCTTCGCAGCTAGGTTTATCTTCGCCATTCAGCAGGTGCTGGTGAGTAAGTGTGGTGTGTCCTGTTTTTAATCTGTGTATTTTGACCGCATTCTCTCTGTTAACATTCATGATTTCATACCCGTACTTCACTTCTGGTTTTATCAATGCAAGTTGTGTATTCCTCTGATTCCACTGCATTTGCCATTTAGTCAGAATTTTTTCTTTTATTTTGTTTTTAAATTGTTTTTTAAATTCTGTTTGAGACTTATTATCGGGGAAGTCAAGTGCTAGAACTTCCGGAAGTTGAATATCAACATCTTGGAGAATTATGCTAGCGCGTATTCCAAGTGGTCGGGTTATAGTTGGGCGTCTCGAATATTCGTCCGATTCTCTGAAGAGAATACTGTAATTTGGATGAAGTCGGTTCAGTTTTATTTGAAGCAGATATGATATCATCAGCTGGTTTCTTCTTAACTCCATAGGCGGTAGACCCGACAAACAATAGAGGATATCTACTGGTGTTGTTGGAAAAGCTCCTAGACAGTATCTTATTCCTAGATGATGAATGCAGTTTAACTTTTGAAGAACACTTTCCCGAGCTGACGAATATGCCATGCACCCATAGTCCATTCGTGACAGGATCAGGGACTGGTAGATACCAATGAGAGTTTTGGTATTTGCTCCCCACTTAGTGTGAGATAGCACTTTGATTATATTCATAGTTACTCGACATTTATTTTCAAGTGTGGTTATATGATCCACCCATGTAAGTTTTTTATCAAATATTAGTCCCAGGAATTTTACCGTATCAACACAGGCAATTGCCTGGTTGTTTAAGTAGAGGACAGGGTCATAATGTGGCTTCCTTAGTCTGCAAAAATGGACGCATTGCGTTTTCTCTATCGCAAACTGAAAGCCCACTTTTGCTGCATTTCTGGATAGTTGATTTATTGCGATTTGCATTATTCTCGTCGCTGCGCCAACTGTTTTTCCGGTGACAATAAAACTTATATCATCAACATAGAGACATTTGCATACCACATCTTCAACGTTTTTTGCAATTTCGTTAATAGCAATGGCAAAGAGTGTGCAGCTCAAAGTTGATCCTTGCGGGACTCCGTTCTCTAAGATTTTAGCAGTCGAGAATGAGCTTCCCAATCGTACTCTAAAGTACCTATTTTTCAGAAAAGCCTGGATTAGTTTGGCTATATTTCCCCTTACGCCATACTTATGAAGCTTTTTAATTATACCATGCCTCCATGCCATGTCGTAGGCTTCTTTGATGTCAAAGAAAACCGCTATTGCATGTTCCCTTTTCCTGAAAGCTTCCTGAACAGCATTTTCTAATAAGACAAGGTGGTCGGTAGTAGACCGGCCTCTTCTAAAGCCTGCCTGATATGGTACTAATATTTTCTTTTCTTCTAGGTAATCCTGAAGTCGACTATTTACCATCCGTTCCATTATTTTACCCATTGTGCATGTCAGACTAATGGGTCTATAGCTACTAGGCAGTGTGGCTTCTTTTTTTGGCTTTTTTATCGGCACTATTATTGCTTCCTTCCATTCCGTTGGATATGTGCCTTCTTTCAGCAGCTGGTTAAAAAGTGTTAGCATAGCTTCTTTCATTTCAGGGGTAACATGTTTAAGCATTTCGTTAGATACCTGATCCACACCAGGCGATGAAAGTTTGGCTCTCGATAGAGCAGACTCCAGCTCCTCAGTTGTAAATGGTAAGTTATATTGCATAGTTTCTGTCGTGTCAAAATTAATATAGATTTCATCTTTTTCAGGAAGTTTTTCTTGGAAATCTCTACTGTAGTTTGCTGTGCTACTCACACTTGCAAAGTGTACTGCAAGTGATTCTACAATTTCTTCTGGATTTTCAGTTACAATTCCGTGACTTGTCTGGATGCAGGTAAGTGTTGGTCTAGTATTTTTACCCTGAATTGCTTTTATTTTTCTCCAAATGGTAGAGCTCGTCAAAAGCTACCTCTCGAAACGGAGTGTAGTAGTGGATGGGGTAAAGCGGTGCGTCTCATGCGGAGTGCCGCAAGGGTCTGTTCTGGGCCCACTGTTGTGGAATGCCCTTTACGACGGTGTGCTTGAGATGGCCCTTCCGGAGGACTGCAAGCTGGTGGCGTTCGCGGACGACGTGCTGGTGGTGGCGATTGGGAAGAGCGAGAACGAAGTGGTGGAGAGGGCTGAGGCTGCGATTGAGGGCGTGAGAGTGTGGCTCCAGGAGCACAGTATGGAGCTGGCGGCGCAAAAGACCGAAGCGCTGTGGCTCACCGGTCGGAAACGGGTTGCTCCGAGGGTGCTCACTGTGGCGGGCAACACAGTCGAGATTGGCAGGGAGATGCGGTACTTGGGGGTCATTCTCGACTGCGGCCTAACTTGGACCAGGCATATCGAGGAGGCCGCTAAGAAGGGAGCCAGGACGGCAAAAGCCATGTCAATCCTGATGCCGCGTACGGGAGGGCCTGGGACATCAAGAAGACGACTGCTGGCGTCCGTCGTTAATTCGGTTGCCTTGTACGCGGCCCCGGTATGGAGCGCAGGACTGAGAAAGCGGAGAAACCGGGAGAGGCTGGTGAGGGCCCAGAGGGCAGTTGCCCTTCGCGTGGCCTGCGCATACAGGACTATTTCCACGGAGGCGCTCCAGGTCATAGCGTCGATGGTGCCCATCGACCTACTGGTGGAAGAGCGGGCGCTCAACTATGAAGGAGAACCGGGGGCGAAGGCACTTAATAGGGAGGGCCTCTTCGACAAATGGCAGGAGCGGTGGACGTCAGCGACGAAGGGGTTATGGACAAAAACCATAATCCCTGACGTGCGCAGTTGGGTGCTGCGAGCTCACGGAGATGTGAGCTACCACCTCACCCAGGGGTTGAGCGGACACGGCAGCTTCCAGTCCTACTTGAAAAGGATTGGAAAGGTCGAGGAGGATACCTGCCTGTACTGCGAGGAGGCCGACAGCGCGGAACATACCGTGTTGGAGTGCGCACGATGGGCGGAGGATAGGATAGCCGCTGAGGTAGTTGTTGGACGGAGGATCCGCAAGGACAACATGGTCCCGTTGATGTTGGAGAGTGCTGAGAATTGGGAGGTTATCAAGGGCATGATCACTGGTATCCTCTCAACAAAGGACGAGGACGAGAAGTACCTCCGGGCAGTTCGACGGGTGTAGAAGTTTTCTTCCAGTCCAGCCCCTACCCTGAAGTAATGCGAAAACAGTTCCGGGGTAGGTGGTGCTTCGAGAGATGGAGGTTTAGTGGGTATACTCCCTGTTTGAACAGGGAGGAGTCCCACACTCCCCCGTAGATATACGGGGGGCAGGTGCTTAACGCATTCCTCCATCTTATAAAAAAAAAAAAAAAAGCTTGGATTATTGAGCATGTAACTGTTTCTACATTCAGGAGGGTGCAGATTCTTCGAAAAGAGAGCCCAATCAGCCCTAGCTGAGTTATATCTTTTCGCCACCGATCGAACAGAGATTGGCATATCAGTTTGTATTATGATTGGAAAGTGATCGCTGTTGTGCAGGCTGTCTGCTGGATACCATGTTAGTTGAATAGCCAGGCACTTTGAAGCTAGCGACAGGTCTATTGCGGAGAATGTATTTGAAATAGTATTGAAGCTTGTTGGTGATCCTGTATTCAATAGCACCAAGTCTTCTCGTTCCAGCCATCGCTTGATCTGGTTTCCTCTTGTATTGGTACTAGTAGACCCCCAGAGGGGACTGTGCGCATTAAAGTCTCCTACTAATAGAAATGGTGCGGCTAATTGGCTAACAATATGGTTCAAGTCGTCTATACTCCAGTTATATTCAGGCAGATATATGTTACATATAGTTATTTGTGTCGGCCGGTTTAGACGTACAGCTACAGCCTGTAATCCACTATTAACTGTTATCTTGGTGTACTGCACGTCACTTCTTACTAAGATAGCAACGCCACCGCTTGCTCTTTTGTCTGTTTGTTGTATCTTTTCTTTCGGTATTATATCCCTTAAGTGCATATGGTTGTTCGGTTCTAAGATGTGTTTCTTGTAAGCAGAGACACATAGGATTATGTTCTTGTATAATTAATTTTATGTCGCAGTATTTATCTACACATCCTCTACAGTTCCATTGTATAAATTTATTATAGGTCATGTTTTTGTTTAGTTTCATATATAAGCTTTTTTAAACCAAATACATAAACAGATATATCAAAAGTAAGATTAGTAGATATAATAGGGAACATTTAGACTTAGATAAAAACAAATAGATAAGTAATTTAACAAATAGGTAACTATATAAAATAAACGAATAAATAAATAAATAGATTAAATAAATTAATTAATAAATAGATAAATAAATAAATAATTTAATGGACAATATATACAACAATGACTAGGAAGTTTGAGTATTAAAATTATCACAGATACTGACTAGTTCGGTTCTTTAGGGGGCTTTCTGGGCTTACCTTTCGGCCACCCTTTCCCTTTCTTTTTTGTTTGGGAGAAGGATTCCCCAGCGTTTGATGACACCTCGTTGCGCTCATCTTCAGATGTCGTTTCGGTGTCCCTGTCTCGTTTTCTTGAATCTGAAGTGGATCTAACACGAAGTTTATTATTTTCAACATTGTCCTTCCTTGCAGCTCTAGGAGCAGCGGGACGGACATATGTTGAAGTTGCCTTTTCAACAAACACAGATTTGAGTGCACTAACTAGTGCGGGTATTAGCTCTTTCACAAGACTGTCATAATTTGTTTTACTTTCTTTTCCACTCGAATTGGTTGCTCGGGCATAAGTAGTCGGAAATTTGGAAGTAACACCAATGAATAGGTCATTTGGTAGAATAAAACACCAACAATTAACAAAACACTAATTCTATTAACTGTATGATATACAAAAGTTAGCGAAACTCATAAGTGGACTGTATTTGAGGAAATTTGCCGTGTCTGTGTTAGGCTTTCCGAATTGTCTCTCACGTCTTCGAATTCTTAGCTGCAATTAGCAAGTATATTATTTTCGATTAATACTGGCCTACTACCTTGAGCAAAACATACCATGAGGTTACCTGGGCCAGGGCTGTAGTGGCATCAAACACCGTTACGAGCAAAAAAAATGGCGCCCGAACTCAAGCACATGGGTTGGTTACTCGCTGGGATGTAGATATGGGAAGCAAGTAGCCTTGATCTTCTGATCCCACAGGAAATGATTAGACTTGCCTGAGATCGTCCCAGGAATCCTACTTCGTCTATGACAATAACTGGTAAGGGCAATGCGGCTTACTGATTTTCTTGCACACAGCCTTTCTCCAACCATCTTGATCGAATCTACTTACAAGACGCGGTCTTGTTCTTCCTCAGCTATCCAGCCCTTCTTCCTCTCCGGTTTTCACCAATCGCAGTGCAGCGCTGCTCTCTCCACCACACAAGCGCACTTGACTCTTGCTTATTCCCCAGTTACGACCCCGGAGTATAGGCATTTACCAATACATATGAGTGCTCAAAACAGCTTAACAACTACTACTTATAAAACTAACTAAGACAACAACAAAAAATGCGAATAATATAAAAAGGCGCATAAAGATGCAAAAAAAACGACATTAAAATTACGGGACATGAACATAACCGCCCACCAAAATACGCGTGCGATATTTTTTTTATGATCTGTCAATGCTACTGAGTAGGCAGAGGACACAATTTGGCAACTGGTCGTTTCAGTACTCCGGTAGGAGTCTGCAGAGTTACTACGCGACAAATTCCATCCCCACCCGGGTGTAAATCGGTCACGCGCCCCAATCGCCACTGAAGAGGGGGAGCCAGCTCATCCTTGATTAGCACCAACGTATCCTTGGCTAATGCGGGAACTAAAGGATCATGTCATTTATGGCGCTGCTGCAAGGTATGCAGATATTCGAGATGCCACCGTTTCCAAAACGACTGATGACAACTCAGAAGCAATTGCCAACGCTTTAGTCGGTTGGGGGGGGTTGAGGAATAATCCGGATCAGGAATTGCCGACAGAGGGGCCAGCGTTAGAAAATGCCCTGGGGTCAAAACTGAATTATCATTAGGGTCCGAACTTAAGGCACAAAGTGGCCGCGAATTTAGAACAGCCTCAATTTGAGTTAACACCGTATAGAATTCTTCGAATGTCAGCCGTTGTTCGCCTATTACTCGTTTCAGATGGAATTTAGTGGACTTTACGCCGGCCTCCCAGATTCCACCAAAGTGTGGAGCGGAAGGAGGGTTGAATTCCCAACGAATTGAGCTCTCCTTGGCCACCCGGGAAGCATACTCCCGAAGCAAGCGATCTGCGCCTACAAAATTGGTACCGCAGTCTGATCGAATGAGGGAACACTCCCCTCTTCGTGCAACAAAGCGGCGCAAGGCCGCCAAAAAGGCCTCTGTGGAAAGCTCTGAAACGAGCTCTAAGTGCACCGCCTTAGTTGACAGGCACACAAACAAACAAACGTAAGATTTCAAACAGGTAGCCTTCCGTAATCTACTAGCTATTGTCAAAAAAGGACCGGCAAAATCCACCCCGACTTGGGCAAACGCTCTGACTTGAGTAACACGAAATTGGGGTAAATCTCCCATCGGCGGATTTACCGGTTGTGGTAGAACTCGAAAGCACTGATTGCACCTGGAGAGTACATGTTGGATTGCCCGTCGCGGTGATAGAATCCAAAACTGTTGGACAAGGATATTGTGCAACGCCGTAAGACCTACGTGTAAATGCTTACGATGGGTGTATTCGATCAAAAGATGCGTAAATCTATGCGCGCGAGGTAGTAATGCTGGATGCTTTTGTTCGAATGAGAGATTGGAGTGAGACAAACGACCGCCCACCCTGAGGATACCATCACTATCTATGAAAATATTCAATTTTGACAGAGGTTTTGACAACCGGACTTGCCGTTGAAGTTGATCCAAGGCGTCGCCAAATGACTCCTTTTGAACAAATTTGACTAAGGTGAACGTGGCCTGATGAATTTCTCGGGCATCCAATGCGCCGGTCAAATGATCCTGTCTAACTCTGCAATTGTGGATAAAACGATTGGTATACGCGACAATACGAAGAATCAGTCTAAACGACGAACTACTATCGAGTAGCTTACGAGCATAATGCTCCGGTTCTTGGATCACGATTAGGGCTTGTCGGGAGGCTTCTAACGACAAGGATACTTTTACATCCACCGGGCAAGGCCATTCAACCCTTGGCGCCGCTAACCACGCCGGACCCTTCCACCATAACGGATGTGACACAAGTTCAGTCGGCATGGCCCCACGAGAGGCAACATCTGCCGGATTTTCTTCCGTTCGAATATGCGACCATTGCGTTGGGGCGATCAGGTCTTGGATTTGACTCACTCGATTACTGACGAAAGTCTTCCAACGGTGTGGTGACGACTTTATCCATGTTAGTGCGACTGTAGAATCCGACCACGCGAAGATTTTGTCTGGAGGAATCAGGGAATTATATGTTCGCTGGACAAACGACGAGAGCCGTGCCAACAACAGAGCGGCGCACAATTCCAGTCGAGGAAGGGACACGCGTTTCAATGGTGCGACTTTAGATTTTGCGCACACTAACCGAATACTAGTATGATGAACTTCATCCGTGATCCGAACAAATATAACTGCAGCATACCCCTTTTCTGAGGCATCGCAGAAGCCGTGCATTTCCAAATCATGATAACTAAGCTCGAGCAATTTTCGTGGAATGTGAACTCGCGACAGAGCGTCGAGTTCCTTCTTGAACTTGGTCCATTGTATTTCCAATTCATACGGAACTGGGTCGTCCCATCCAATTCCCAATGTCCATAAATGCTGCATGGTGAGTTTAGCGAACATAGCCAACGGAGCCACAAAGCCCAACGGATCAAAAATACGGGCCAAATCCGATAAAACGCCTCGTTTCGTGCAAGGAGAGTTTAATGGAGCAATTAGGAAAGTGAAATCATCCGAAGCTGGGTTCCATTGCAATCCCAAGATTTTAATAGTTTTTTCCGACTCTTTATCCAGAGTGAGAGGGTTCTGACAATTCTCCGGCGCCAACCCGGACAATAAGCTAGGAGAATTTGAGGACCACTTTTTTAGTTCCATTCCCGCTGATGCAAAGATTGCAATCAGTTGGTCTCGAATAACGATTGCTTCCGCTATAGAGGACGCTCCAGTAATGATGTCGTCAACATAGACATCTTTGCTCAAGATTGCTGACGCTAGAGGAAACCTATGTACCTCATCTTTGGCCAGTTGTAAAATTGTTCGAAGCGCGAGGAAGGGAGACGCAGACACTCCGTACGCGATAGTTAAGAGACTATATGTAACAATTGGATCCTCTAAGTTGAATCGCCACAAAATTTGCTGAAATTTACGATATTCAGGATGGATCATAATTTGGCGGTACATCTGGCATATGTCAGCCGTGAACACTATTGAATGTGATCGGAATCCCAACAAAAGGGTAGCAATATCCTTTTGTAATTTTTCCCCCACTAAGAGCGACTCGTTGAGAGAAGTTCCCTGCGCATCTTGCGCAGACGCATCGAAGACTACCCGAATTTTTCCCGTACTGGGATGCCCAACACAATGATGAGGTATAAAATAGCCGCCATCGGGTTGATGGTCTGGCGACACTTCCATCATATGTCCTTTATCCAAATAATCCTGCATAAAATCAACGTATGCTTTTCGAAGATCGGGATCTCGAGCGAGTCGTTTTTCCACCGATATTAACCGTCTCTTTGCTATTAATTTGGAATCCACGAAAATCGGTTTTGGACCACGAAATGGTAAAACCACTGAATATCGACCGTCCTGGTGACGATAATGGGTCGACGAAAACAAATCTTCACATTCCTTGTCGTCCGGCGAGGTGGCATGAACCGTAGGAACCTCTTCCAGTTCCCAAAAGCGTTTGAGAGCATCATCCATGGCTGGTACAGCAGTATTACACACCAGATTTGTAGATGCCCTACCTAGCGTGCCAGTTTGTCCCATAAGAACCCAACCAAATATCGTACTAAGGGCCGCGGGTTCTCCCATTTTCCCTAGCCGTCTATCTCCAAGCAGCAGATATGGGAAGATTTCCGCTCCAATCAGGAGGTCGATAGGTCCCGACGTGGCAAAACCGGGATCCGCTAATGTCAATCCCTGCAAGTGCGGCCATTTTGAAGAATCTTGACGCGACGCTGGCAACCTTCCACAAATTTTTCCCAGAACAACGGCGTTCAATTCCACCTCAACTGATGGACGAACTGTAGACCGAATTTGACATATTGTTTGACCATTTCCATTATTAACAGGCATCAAACCCAGACCTTGCACCGGTACTTGGTTTCTAGTCCGATGTAACTTCAGTGTTTGACAAAAAGTCTCTGTTATGAAGTTTGCCTGACTGCCCGAATCGAGTAAAGCGCGTATTGGATGATAATTACCTCCGGCGTCCGCTATCTCAATAACCAGAGTAGCAAGTAAAATTTCAGACGAATTATGCAATCTTGTGGTTAAGTTCTGTACCCCCTCCCGAGCAATAACATTCAATCTGTCGACGGACTCGGTCACCAATAACGCGGTTGTTAACCGGGTATTATCAGCAGGTTCCGGCAAGGAGGTTTCGCTAGCCGAGTGTGCGCGAGCGGTGTTGTTGTTTGAAGCATTTGCTCCATTTCCAAAGTGCAAAAGGGTGTTATGCCCCGCTTGACAACGCTTACATTTGAATGAAGAGTTACAATTGGCAACCTTATGGTCCCGAAAACAACGCACGCACAACCGCTCTTCTTTCACGAAATTAAATCGTTGATGCGCATCTTTATCTAAGAACCGAGGACAAAACGACAGCGAATGCTCTTTCGCACACAGCGGACAAGGCGGATATTTTGACGGCATATTCGCCACCAATGATGTTCGTGGCGTAGCAAATTTCTTTTCCCGACTTTCATTTTTAACCGCAATATCTGGCCGATCTCTTGATACTCCTGCCGCACTTTCTAACGCGTTACACGATGCATCGATGAACGTTTGAAGGAGTTTGAACGATGGTAAGTCCGATGATGGATGCTGAAGTTCAAAGCGTTCGCGCATTTCTATGGACAATTTATCGAAAAAAATGTTGAACAAAATAAAATCGGAAAAACCCTCCAACTTAAGACCGAAGTTATCAAGCATGGCTAAATTTTCATTATACGTATTTAATAATTGACGAAGAGAAGTTTTGCCGTCGCATTTGGCGTTGGAAATTTGCCTCCAGTAATGTACCGCGAGTCGGCGTTTCGAATTATACGTCGAAACCAACGCGTCATATGCCAACGGATAATTCGCATCGGAAACCACCCACCTACGGATTACCGCTAACGGTTCCTTTGAAACCGACAAACTCAAATATTGAAACTTTTCCGTCGGAGTTAAGGAACTATTATTATGAATCAACGAGTTAAATAAATCGAAGTAATGCGACCAATCTTTAAAATTCCCATCAAAATGTGGCAAATCGATTTTCGGGAGTCTCATGTTTAATCTATTATCCGATGGGACCGTTAAGTTCGAAGGCCCCGGGACCTGAATGGGAGCGGGATTTGTCTCCTCAAAAATCACCTGTATTTCCGTGACTTTAGACATAAAATCAGACCGTATACGCTGCTCGACCTCTAAATCACCATCCGCGATCGCAACTGCATTAATAATTTCAGTATGCTGGACTAAGAAGTCTCTCTTAATATCCAATAGTTCATTAAATCTAAATTTAAAAAAGGTTCGAAAACTAGTATCATTTTTTGCGGTTTGGGCCACATCCCATAACTCCCGCAACGAATCAATGGCAATAGCCCGAAAAGCACGATTTTGTTTCAATTTATTAGCTGCCATAAGGCCCCGAAAGAATTTAATCACAAAAAAAAACAACTGTGCCCGATAATCAAACCGACGAAAAAATTAAGCAATGCTACGCCACTGTAGTGCTAACAGACAACCGTACTCCGACTCGACGATGGCGATTGTAACGATACGAACAACAACCGACGAAACAACAAGCAATAATCCCAAATTTAGCAACACCAAATGACAATTATGTCTCTCCGCCAATCCCATCAACATTGACATAAACAAACCTAACTTGTACTTAATATTACTGAAACGACTATTCACATGCAATCTTTAAACACCTTTATATGCACGCAGTCGACAATTCAGAAAGGCACAGAAATCCGGCTCGAAGGACCAAATGAATAGGTCATTTGGTAGAATAAAACACCAACAATTAACAAAACACTAATTCTATTAACTGTATGATATACAAAAGTTAGCGAAACTCATAAGTGGACTGTATTTGAGGAAATTTGCCGTGTCTGTGTTAGGCTTTCCGAATTGTCTCTCACGTCTTCGAATTCTTAGCTGCAATTAGCAAGTATATTATTTTCGATTAATACTGGCCTACTACCTTGAGCAAAACATACCATGAGGTTACCTGGGCCAGGGCTGTAGTGGCATCAAACACCGTTACGAGCAAAAAAAATGGCGCCCGAACTCAAGCACATGGGTTGGTTACTCGCTGGGATGTAGATATGGGAAGCCAGTAGCCTTGATCTTCTGATCCCACAGGAAATGATTAGACTTGCCTGAGATCGTCCCAGGAATCCTACTTCGTCTATGACAATAACTGGTAAGGGCAATGCGGCTTACTGATTTTCTTGCACACAGCCTTTTTCTCCAACCATCTTGATCGAATCTACTTACAAGACGCGGTCTTGTTCTTCCTCAGCTATCCAGCCCTTCTTCCTCTCCGGTTTTCACCAATCGCAGTGCAGCGCTGCTCTCTCCACCACACAAGCGCACTTGACTCTTGCTTATTCCCCAGTTACGACCCCGGAGTATAGGCATTTACCAATACATATGAGTGCTCAAAACAGCTTAACAACTACTACTTATAAAACTAACTAAGACAACAACAAAAAATGCGAATAATATAAAAAGGCGCATAAAGATGCAAAAAAAACGACATTAAAATTACGGGACATGAACAACCAACAACTTTATTTTTGGCTTGGTAGTACGATATGTTTTCTTTCACTTTAATTTCTTGGATGGCTGTTTCTTCTTTAAAAACTGGGCAGCTTGGTGACCGTGCACTATGGTCACCATCGCAGTTGATGCATTTGGGATTATCACAGGGGTTTCCTTCGTGCATTGGTTTACCACAGGCACAAATTTGATCGTTTGTGCACCTGACAGAAGTATGTCCAAATCGCTGGCATCTGAAGCATCTTAATGGAGGCGGTACATATTGGCGAACTGGCAAAGAATAAAATGCTACAAAAACTTTGCTTGGCAGTTTTGTAATATTAAATGTTAATATATGTGATGAGGTGTCAACCAACTGGTTGTCAACACGTTTCTTAATCCGTTTGACAGCTGTTACACCTTGTGGTTCAAGTTCTTTAGCGATTTCCTCTTCAGTACATAACAATATATCCTTACATACAATCACCCCTCGAACCGAGTTAAGGCTATTATGAGGTGTAATAGTAATGTCAAATTGCAATAGTGTAGCAAGTGTTTGTAGTTTTGCTGATTGTGCAGCAGAGCTAGTTTCAAGTAGCAATCCCTCTTTAGTCTTCTTTGTTTGTTTCAGGTCTCCAATCAATCCAAATAGCGCCTTTTGCAACAAGAATGGATTAACTTTATAAAAGTTTTCTCCATCATCACGTTTAACGACCAGAAACCGAGGTTGAGGCCCCTTTTCCTGGTTCGTATTTGTTTGGGTTAGTTGAGGAATACCCACTCCTTGGTTTTTTAGGATAGTATTTTTCATATTAGTCCCACGAGTATCCTAGGAAATAAAGGTCACCTACAGTAGAGCCTGGTACTGCAGGAAGGCAAATTACAACCAGAGGACGCCAGGTATCTGGAGGGCATCGTTTAAGACCCAACTTCGCGGGGCCATTCATCTCCTGGGCACGATTGCTTCCACCACGAGATTGCGGGGTATTCTTAGTTTCCCTGAGGCTACTCAATTCACCACAGGTACTACAAGCCTCCCCACCACGACAAGGTGATACCCTTGGGGAGGATATTATTATTATTATTATTATTATTATTATTATTATTATTATTATTATTATTATTATTATTATTATTATTATTATTATTATTATTATTATTATTATTATTATTATTATTATTATTATTATTATTATTATTATTATTATTATTATTATTATTATTATTATTATTATTATTATTATTATTATTATTATTATTATTATTATTATTATTATTATTAATTTTTTTTTTTTTTTTTTTTGTAGGCGGTGGAAAATCTTCAAAAGACACCAGAAAGGTAGTGTCGGATTCCTACCGACTAAAAACCACCCCCTAGTAAGCGTCGGCTACCGAGGCCATTAGCTTTGCTACATCTTCGTGTTATTTATCACAGGTATGTATCACAGTTAGAATTCATAAGTAGGTATCACAGATACCTATAGTATCGTATAGTTCTTCAAAAAGTTTAATTTCTTTTAGAAAGGTTATAGTATTAATAATTTTGTCTTTTTCTTTCAGGTTTTCTGCAATGTTTTCCTGTATTTTATGTTTACACCTTGCACTTCTAAATTTAGGGCACTCACATATAATGTGTTTTATTGTCAAGTTGACCTGGCATTCCTCACATTTAGGTTGATCGTCACCCGTTAGCAAGTGCTGGTGGGTAAGTGCTGTGTGTCCTGATCTTCTTAGACGATGAATCTTCACCGCATTCTCCCTGGTGTCATCTAGGCTATCATATCCATATTTAATTTCTGGTTTTATTAGTGCAAGTAGTGTGTTCCTATCATTCCACTTACTCTGCCATTTACTCAGAATCTTTTCTTTTATTATGTTTTTATACTGTAATTTACTAAAAGCTATTTCAGGTGTATTTATTGGTATTTGATAATCAATTTCATTAAGAAACTCGTTTGCGCGTATTCCAAGTGGTCGAGTTATAGTCGGACGATTCTTGTACTCGTCTCTCTCCAGGTGCAGAAAACTGTTATTTGGATGATCCACAAACGATTTGACTTGTATCAAATATGATGTCATTAATTGCTTTCTTCTCAGGTCCAAGGCAGGAAGGCCTGACTCACAGTATAAGCTATCGATTGGTGTGGTTGGAAAAGCTCCTAGGCAGTACCTTAAACCCAGGTGATGTATTCTGTCAAGTTTTCGTAGCGCGCTTTCACGAGCTGACGAATATGCCATGCAGCCGTAGTCCATACGTGATAGTACAAGAGATTGGTAGATACTTATTAGGCTTTTTGTATTTGCTCCCCACTTAGTGTGAGCCAACACTTTAATAATATTCATGTTTGATCGACATTTATTCTCTAGAGAGGTAATATGATCTATCCAGGTAAGTTTCCTTTCAAATATTACTCCCAAGAATTTTACTCGATCAACACATGAGATTGTCCTTCTGTTTAAATATATAACAGGGTTATAGTGGGGCTTTCTTAGCCTACAAAAATGCACACATTGTGTTTTTTCACTCGAAAATTTAAAACCAACATCTGCTGCATTTTTAGATAAATTATCTATTGCAGCTTGCATTATTTTTGTCGCTGGGCCTATTGATTTTCCAGATATAACAAAGCTAACATCATCAACATATAGACATTTGCATATCTCGTCGGGTACATTTTTTGCTATCTCGTTAATAGCAATGGATAACAGTGTACAGCTTAGAGTTGAGCCTTGTGGGACTCCATTCTCCAAAACTTTAACTTTTGAGTATGAGCTACCCACTCGCACTCTAAAACGCCTATTTTTAAGAAAGGACTGGATTAGTAAGGCCATATTGCCCCTTACACCATACTTATAAAGTTTTTCTAGTATACCATGCCGCCATGCCATGTCATAGGCCCCTTTGATATCAAAGAAGACCGCTATTGCATGTTCCCGTTTCCTGAAAGTTTCTTGTACAATATTTTCTAGTAGGACAAGGTGGTCCGCCGTTGAACGGCCCTTTCTAAAACCTGCCTGATACGGCACTAATATTATAATTATTATTATTATTATTATTATTATTATTATTATTATTATTATTATTATTATTATTATTATTATTATTATTATTATTATTATTATTATTATTATTATTATTATTATTATTATTATTATTATTATTATTATTATTATTATTATTATTATTATTATTATTATTATTATTATTATCAAAAAAAACTTTAATGGCGCTGGTGTGTGTTGATTGTAACCGCGCTGTAAGTCATCGATATGATGAGTATTTTAAATGTAGTAAAGTTGAATGTGGTAGTGTTTGGCACAGAACATGCAAGGATGTTTCTGTGGAAGAGTTTCTTGGGCTCAAATCCAACGGTGGCCTCAATATTTGGATTTGTATGAAGTGTCAGGCCGACGTTTCACCTGAGGTCGTTCAATCTGGAGGTCATACTACGAATAGTGATGTCAACAACATTGTTAATCAAATCAATGAGGACTCACCTATGAAGACGTTGAATAATTTGGCTGAAACGATCATCCATAAAGTTGATACTAACTCGAACCCCAAAAAGCGTGTAAGAGCCTCTGAACGCGAACTAATTGAAGATTTGATCGATTTAGTTAGACTGCTTGTTAACAAACATGACATAATGCAGAATACTATTAACACTATGAGCACTAAAATCGATGATTTATCACGAAGTTACGAAGTAACAAAGCGTCCGCAGGAAAAATTAAGCACAGTGAAAAACAATAATAACACTGCCGATCAGCTGACGGTCAGCGCGTGCACCGTTCCCACTAAGTCAGCTCGCATACGTAGTAAGTCCACGTCGCTCATTAGTGCCTTACCAGTAGGCAACCAACAATCGCGTAATTTAAACAGTATCGCTAAACCGTCATTTGCCTCAATCTCGGCTATTAATACCAACTCTGCTGCTGATGATGACAATCAAACGAACTTTCAGGTGGTCCAAAGGAAGAAACAACATATTAGAAAAAAACAGGTAGTTACTAGAGGGACTGCTGCCATCTCTTCTCATGATGGATTTGTTGCCACACCATCCAAAATGTGGCTCTATGTTGGTAAAGTTTCAAGTACGGTTACCGCGGATGTAGTCGATAAATACATTCGCGATAAAGCTGCCATAGTGATCAATACAGATCTTATCATTGAGGCTCTACCCGTCAAAGGTTCTGCCAAATCCTTCAAGGTTGGCATTACAAACAGCAAATACGAACAGCTAAAAGAAGCGGATTTTTGGCCTAACGGAGTTATAGTAAGAAGATTTAACATCAAGCGTCCGGATAACTCAAAGTCGAATTTTCAAGAAGGACCGCCAACAACCGTGCACACCTAGTGAGTAATTCGTTGGAAGTCTATTACCAGAATGTTCGTGGTCTGCGTACCAAGCTAGCTGAACTTTCTCGTGCTATCGCCTTATGCTCTTTTCATGTGTTTATCTTTACCGAATCCTGGTTGAACAGTGACTTCACTAATATGGAACTTGGCTTGAATAATTACAACATTATTAGGAAAGATCGTGACCCTGTCGCCACTGGAAAATCTCGTGGTGGAGGTGTTCTTTTTCTAATTAGGAAAGATTTAAATTTTCTTGATGTTGATAGTACCAGCTGCTGTCCTGATATCGAAAAGCTTTGGGTTGTTGTTAAATATTACTCAAAGACGTACCTTCTTTGTGCTGTTTACATTCCACCTGGATCATCAGAAAATATATACGCTGCTCATAGTGAATCGGTACTTATGAACATTGAGAAACTTAACTATTGCAACACATACATCTTTGGTGATTTTTACCTGATGTCATATGGAACAACGAGTTACTTGGTATCTCTCCATCATACATATCACGCAATGCAATGTCGCTAGTAGAAACGTTTTCGTTTCTAAACTTGTTTCAACATAGCGCGGTTTTAAATCATAACAGGGTTCTTCTTGACTTGGTGTTTTCTAACTGTACAAACGTCGTTGTTAAATTAGCCACTGAAACATTGATTACAATTGACGGGCATCACCCTCCACTAGAGATATGTATAACAAACGATGATCATTTGGAGTCCTTAAGAACTGAGGAATACTGTTATGATTTTAATCGCGCTGACTTTGGATATATTTCAAATAGTTTGTTGCATGTTCACTGGGATAGCATATTTTTCGAAAAGAGTGTAGATGAATGTACTAACCTATTTTATCGCATTATTTTTGAAATTCTTGATCACTCTGTGCCTAAGAAATTTATTAACAATAACTTTAAGTTTCCCATTTGGTTTAACTCTGCTCTAAAAAGTAATGTTCAACTGAAACGGGCTGCCCATATAAGATATAAAAAATCTCATCTTGATTGTGACTACAATTATTTTAAACAACTGCGTACCCTGTGCAAATCGCAAGCCGAATACTGTTACGCGGAGTATATTTCTGGTGTTGAACAATCCATAAAGAAAGATGCAAAATATTTTTGGAAGCACGTAAATAGTTTGCGCAAGAACAACTCAATTCCTTCGTCTATGTCTCTTGATGGTGTCACTGCTTGTGATGGGCAGAATATTGTAAATATGTTTGGCGAATACTTTTCCTCAGTTTATGAGAATCATAACGCTCATGTTGTCGGACAAACTGTTGGCCAAGGTGTTGACTATACCCGGTTCTCTATGTATAATCACACTAGTATAAATTTTACAATCACGGATATCCTTAATGCCTTGAATAAACTGGATTCTAATAAGCTTGCAGGTCCTGACGGAATCCCCGCATTGCTTCTGAATAAATGTGCTGTTTCTTTTGCCAGGCCATTATGGCTATTATTTAACTTGTCGTTAGACAATGGATGCTTACCATTAATTTGGAAGGAATCGTTTATAACGCCGATTCATAAATCTGGCATTAAAACATCTGCTCGGAATTATAGGCCTATCTCAATTCTATCGACTATTCCAAAATTGCTGGAAGCACTTGTGACGACAACCTTGTCGAATGCTCTTTCTTCGGTCTTGTGCAAGTCACAACATGGATTTTGTAAAGGGCGATCTACTGTTACGAATTTAGTAATCTATGAAAATTACATATCGCAGGCTTTAACCAAAGGCCAAGTTGTTGATGCTGTATACACAGATTTCTCGAAGGCGTTTGATAAGGTGTCGCACAGGATTCTCCTTAGTAAACTGGAATCATTTGGCATCGGAGGTCAATTGTTTAATTGGATTCAGTCGTATTTATCGGAGCGTAAGCAAATAGTTCGCATTAAAAATTTTAGATCAGATAAGATAAATGTAACATCAGGTGTTCCGCAGGGTTCTCACTTAGGACCTCTTTTATTTAATTTATTCATTGATGATATTAATCTTGCTATCAAGAATTGCAACATCCTAATGTTTGCGGATGATATTAAGCTATTTTTTGCAGTTGAATCAACGAATGATGTTGAATTATTTCAAGAAGACCTAGATAACTTTCAGCTCTGGTGTCAAACTAACAAGATGTTTCTTAACATCAAAAAATGCAAACATATTTGCTTTAATAGACGCAGATCGTATACAAGAGTGAGATACCAATTTGATGATCAACTGCTTGAAGGTGTTACTAGTATCTGTGACTTGGGTGTGATTTTTGAAAGCAATTTGTCTTTTGTCAAACATATAGATTCAATTTGCAAAAAATCACTGAAGCAACTGGGCTTCATCAAGAGACATACACGCGATTTTATCGACATCGATGCCATAAAGCAATTATATGTTTCGTTAGTTAGACCCATTCTTGAATATGCGTCTAATGTTTGGTCTCCATCCTATGAGGCGCACAATAGAAAGATTGAGCAAATTCAGCATAAATTTTTACGGTATGCGGCTTTCAAAATGCATGCAGACCCGGACAATTACGAATTAATGCACAATCTATTGAAGTTGACCACACTAGCCGCTCGCAGAGTTAAATTTGACTTAACGCTCTTGTTCAAAATAGTTAACAACATAGTTGATTCCCCAGACTTACTTAGACTTGTAAAATTTCATGTACCGTCAAGATCCTTAAGATCGACTCATACCTTTTTTATTGAACCTCATAGGACAAACTTTGGGGCACATAATGCTATTACTCGAATTTTAAAAAATGCGAATGCGACTGACATAGATTTATTTAATTGTTCACTTGCTCAACTAAAACGTTTTATGCTATAGTGTAGTTTCTGTTATGTTATTTTAATGTGTTGTTGTGTTAGGTTTATATACATATACTTTTTATTTATACCTTGTTATCGTTATTCATTGTTACTTTAATTCGTTCTGTCTTATTATATACATAACTCATACACTTATTCTTTATATTTAGTTCATTGTTACTCTTGGCTATTGGGTTTATCCCGTAATAAATAAATAAATAAATAAATAAATAAATAAATAAATAAATAAATAAATAAATAAATAAATAAATAAATAAATAAATAAATAAATAAATAAATAAATAAATAAATAAATAAATAAATAAATAAATAAATAAATAAATAAATAAATAAATAAATAAATAAATAAATAAATAAATAAATAAATAAATAAATAAATAAATAAATAAATAAATAAATAAATAAATAAATAAATAAATAAATAAATAAATAAATAAATAAATAAATAAATAAATAAATAAATAAATAAATAAATAAATAAATAAATAAATAAATAAATAAATAAATAAATAAATAAATAAATAAATAAATAAATAAATAAATAAATAAATAAATAAATAAATAAATAAATAAATAAATAAATAAATAAATAAATAAATAAATAAATAAATAAATAAATAAATAAATAAATAAATAAATAAATAAATAAATAAATAAATAAATAAATAAATAAATAAATAAATAAATAAATAAATAAATAAATAAATAAATAAATAAATAAATAAATAAATAAATAAATAAATAAATAAATAAATAAATAAATAAATAAATAAATAAATAAATAAATAAATAAATAAATAAATAAATAAATAAATAAATAAATAAATAAATAAATAAATAAATAAATAAATAAATAAATAAATAAATAAATAAATAAATAAATAAATAAATAAATAAATAAATAAATAAATAAATAAATAAATAAATAAATAAATAAATAAATAAATAAATAAATAAATAAATAAATAAATAAATAAATAAATAAATAAATAAATAAATAAATAAATAAATAAATAAATAAATAAATAAATAAATAAATAAATAAATAAATAAATAAATAAATAAATAAATAAATAAATAAATAAATAAATAAATAAATAAATAAATAAATAAATAAATAAATAAATAAATAAATAAATAAATAAATAAATAAATAAATAAATAAATAAATAAATAAATAAATAAATAAATAAATAAATAAATAAATAAATAAATAAATAAATAAATAAATAAATAAATAAATAAATAAATAAATAAATAAATAAATAAATAAATAAATAAATAAATAAATAAATAAATAAATAAATAAATAAATAAATAAATAAATAAATAAATAAATAAATAAATAAATAAATAAATAAATAAATAAATAAATAAATAAATAAATAAATAAATAAATAAATAAATAAATAAATAAATAAATAAATAAATAAATAAATAAATAAATAAATAAATAAATAAATAAATAAATAAATAAATAAATAAATAAATAAATAAATAAATAAATAAATAAATAAATAAATAAATAAATAAATAAATAAATAAATAAATAAATAAATAAATAAATAAATAAATAAATAAATAAATAAATAAATAAATAAATAAATAAATAAATAAATAAATAAATAAATAAATAAATAAATAAATAAATAAATAAATAAATAAATAAATAAATAAATAAATAAATAAATAAATAAATAAATAAATAAATAAATAAATAAATAAATAAATAAATAAATAAATAAATAAATAAATAAATAAATAAATAAATAAATAAATAAATAAATAAATAAATAAATAAATAAATAAATAAATAAATAAATAAATAAATAAATAAATAAATAAATAAATAAATAAATAAATAAATAAATAAATAAATAAATAAATAAATAAATAAATAAATAAATAAATAAATAAATAAATAAATAAATAAATAAATAAATAAATAAATAAATAAATAAATAAATAAATAAATAAATAAATAAATAAATAAATAAATAAATAAATAAATAAATAAATAAATAAATAAATAAATAAATAAATAAATAAATAAATAAATAAATAAATAAATAAATAAATAAATAAATAAATAAATAAATAAATAAATAAATAAATAAATAAATAAATAAATAAATAAATAAATAAATAAATAAATAAATAAATAAATAAATAAATAAATAAATAAATAAATAAATAAATAAATAAATAAATAAATAAATAAATAAATAAATAAATAAATAAATAAATAAATAAATAAATAAATAAATAAATAAATAAATAAATAAATAAATAAATAAATAAATAAATAAATAAATAAATAAATAAATAAATAAATAAATAAATAAATAAATAAATAAATAAATAAATAAATAAATAAATAAATAAATAAATAAATAAATAAATAAATAAATAAATAAATAAATAAATAAATAAATAAATAAATAAATAAATAAATAAATAAATAAATAAATAAATAAATAAATAAATAAATAAATAAATAAATAAATAAATAAATAAATAAATAAATAAATAAATAAATAAATAAATAAATAAATAAATAAATAAATAAATAAATAAATAAATAAATAAATAAATAAATAAATAAATAAATAAATAAATAAATAAATAAATAAATAAATAAATAAATAAATAAATAAATAAATAAATAAATAAATAAATAAATAAATAAATAAATAAATAAATAAATAAATAAATAAATAAATAAATAAATAAATAAATAAATAAATAAATAAATAAATAAATAAATAAATAAATAAATAAATAAATAAATAAATAAATAAATAAATAAATAAATAAATAAATAAATAAATAAATAAATAAATAAATAAATAAATAAATAAATAAATAAATAAATAAATAAATAAATAAATAAATAAATAAATAAATAAATAAATAAATAAATAAATAAATAAATAAATAAATAAATAAATAAATAAATAAATAAATAAATAAATAAATAAATAAATAAATAAATAAATAAATAAATAAATAAATAAATAAATAAATAAATAAATAAATAAATAAATAAATAAATAAATAAATAAATAAATAAATAAATAAATAAATAAATAAATAAATAAATAAATAAATAAATAAATAAATAAATAAATAAATAAATAAATAAATAAATAAATAAATAAATAAATAAATAAATAAATAAATAAATAAATAAATAAATAAATAAATAAATAAATAAATAAATAAATAAATAAATAAATAAATAAATAAATAAATAAATAAATAAATAAATAAATAAATAAATAAATAAATAAATAAATAAATAAATAAATAAATAAATAAATAAATAAATAAATAAATAAATAAATAAATAAATAAATAAATAAATAAATAAATAAATAAATAAATAAATAAATAAATAAATAAATAAATAAATAAATAAATAAATAAATAAATAAATAAATAAATAAATAAATAAATAAATAAATAAATAAATAAATAAATAAATAAATAAATAAATAAATAAATAAATAAATAAATAAATAAATAAATAAATAAATAAATAAATAAATAAATAAATAAATAAATAAATAAATAAATAAATAAATAAATAAATAAATAAATAAATAAATAAATAAATAAATAAATAAATAAATAAATAAATAAATAAATAAATAAATAAATAAATAAATAAATAAATAAATAAATAAATAAATAAATAAATAAATAAATAAATAAATAAATAAATAAATAAATAAATAAATAAATAAATAAATAAATAAATAAATAAATAAATAAATAAATAAATAAATAAATAAATAAATAAATAAATAAATAAATAAATAAATAAATAAATAAATAAATAAATAAATAAATAAATAAATAAATAAATAAATAAATAAATAAATAAATAAATAAATAAATAAATAAATAAATAAATAAATAAATAAATAAATAAATAAATAAATAAATAAATAAATAAATAAATAAATAAATAAATAAATAAATAAATAAATAAATAAATAAATAAATAAATAAATAAATAAATAAATAAATAAATAAATAAATAAATAAATAAATAAATAAATAAATAAATAAATAAATAAATAAATAAATAAATAAATAAATAAATAAATAAATAAATAAATAAATAAATAAATAAATAAATAAATAAATAAATAAATAAATAAATAAATAAATAAATAAATAAATAAATAAATAAATAAATAAATAAATAAATAAATAAATAAATAAATAAATAAATAAATAAATAAATAAATAAATAAATAAATAAATAAATAAATAAATAAATAAATAAATAAATAAATAAATAAATAAATAAATAAATAAATAAATAAATAAATAAATAAATAAATAAATAAATAAATAAATAAATAAATAAATAAATAAATAAATAAATAAATAAATAAATAAATAAATAAATAAATAAATAAATAAATAAATAAATAAATAAATAAATAAATAAATAAATAAATAAATAAATAAATAAATAAATAAATAAATAAATAAATAAATAAATAAATAAATAAATAAATAAATAAATAAATAAATAAATAAATAAATAAATAAATAAATAAATAAATAAATAAATAAATAAATAAATAAATAAATAAATAAATAAATAAATAAATAAATAAATAAATAAATAAATAAATAAATAAATAAATAAATAAATAAATAAATAAATAAATAAATAAATAAATAAATAAATAAATAAATAAATAAATAAATAAATAAATAAATAAATAAATAAATAAATAAATAAATAAATAAATAAATAAATAAATAAATAAATAAATAAATAAATAAATAAATAAATAAATAAATAAATAAATAAATAAATAAATAAATAAATAAATAAATAAATAAATAAATAAATAAATAAATAAATAAATAAATAAATAAATAAATAAATAAATAAATAAATAAATAAATAAATAAATAAATAAATAAATAAATAAATAAATAAATAAATAAATAAATAAATAAATAAATAAATAAATAAATAAATAAATAAATTATATTGCTTAGTGTCTACGCTGTCAAAGTTAACATAATTTTCTTCTCTTTCAGGTAATGTTTCTTGGAATTCTATAGAGTAATTTCCCGTGCTGCTGACGCTTGCAAAGTGTACTGCAAGAATTTCTGCAATTTCTTTTGGATTCTCTGTCACCACTCCCTGACTCGTCTGGATATAGGTAAGTGGTTCTAGAGTATTTTTACCTTGTATTGATTTTACTTTTCTCCATACTTGTTTTACATCTGATTCAGGCGTAATTGTAGAGGTGTATTTGTTCCAAGAATTTTTCTTGCTTTCAAGTACAACCCTTTTGCACTCTGCCCGTGCTCGTTTAAAAGTTATCAAGTTATCAAGTTTATTATTATTATTATTATTATTATTATTATTATTATTATTATTATTATTATTATTATTATTATTATTATTATTATTATTATTATTATTATTATTATTATTATTATTATTATTATTATTATTATTATTATTATTATTATTATTATTATTTTTAGTAGGCGGTGGAAAATCTTCAAAAGACACCAAAATGGTAGTGTCGGATTTTTACCGACTAAAAACCACCCCCTAAATGCTTCGACTACTAAGGTCATTAGCTTTATATAAAGTTATTTTAAATAATAAATAAGTTTCAGCGATTAATATCACAGGTAAGTATCACAGGTAGGTATCATAGTTTAAAGCTCGTTATAGAGTTCAATTTCTTTCAAAAAGTTAATGGTGTTGATAATAGTTTCTTTATTATTTAGGTTTCTTTCAATGCGATGCTGTATTTTGTGTTTACGTCTAGAGTCACAGTACTTTGGACATTCGCATAAAATATGTATTATGGTTAAATCAACCTGGCATTCTTCGCAGCTAGGTTTATCTTCGCCATTCAGCAGGTGCTGGTGAGTAAGTGTGGTGTGTCCTGTTTTTAATCTGTGTATTTTGACCGCATTCTCTCTGTTAACATTCATGATTTCATACCCGTACTTCACTTCTGGTTTTATCAATGCAAGTTGTGTATTCCTCTGATTCCACTGCATTTGCCATTTAGTCAGAATTTTTTCTTTTATTTTGTTTTTAAATTGTTTTTTAAATTCTGTTTGAGACTTATTATCGGGGAAGTCAAGTGCTAGAACTTCCGGAAGTTGAATATCAACATCTTGGAGAATTATGCTAGCGCGTATTCCAAGTGGTCGGGTTATAGTTGGGCGTCTCGAATATTCGTCCGATTCTCTGAAGAGAATACTGTAATTTGGATGAAGTCGGTTCAGTTTTATTTGAAGCAGATATGATATCATCAGCTGGTTTCTTCTTAACTCCATAGGCGGTAGACCCGACAAACAATAGAGGATATCTACTGGTGTTGTTGGAAAAGCTCCTAGACAGTATCTTATTCCTAGATGATGAATGCAGTTTAACTTTTGAAGAACACTTTCCCGAGCTGACGAATATGCCATGCACCCATAGTCCATTCGTGACAGGATCAGGGACTGGTAGATACCAATGAGAGTTTTGGTATTTGCTCCCCACTTAGTGTGAGATAGCACTTTGATTATATTCATAGTTACTCGACATTTATTTTCAAGTGTTGTTATATGATCCACCCATGTAAGTTTTTTATCAAATATTAGTCCCAGGAATTTTACCGTATCAACACAGGCAATTGCCTGGTTGTTTAAGTAGAGGACAGGGTCATAATGTGGCTTCCTTAGTCTGCAAAAATGGACGCATTGCGTTTTCTCTATCGCAAACTGAAAGCCCACTTTTGCTGCATTTCTGGATAGTTGATTTATTGCGATTTGCATTATTCTCGTCGCTGCGCCAACTGTTTTTCCGGTGACAATAAAACTTATATCATCAACATAGAGACATTTGCATACCACATCTTCAACGTTTTTTGCAATTTCGTTAATAGCAATGGCAAAGAGTGTGCAGCTCAAAGTTGATCCTTGCGGGACTCCGTTCTCTAAGATTTTAGCAGTCGAGAATGAGCTTCCCAATCGTACTCTAAAGTACCTATTTTTCAGAAAAGCCTGGATTAGTTTGGCTATATTTCCCCTTACGGCATACTTATGAAGCTTTTTAATTATACCATGCCTCCATGCCATGTCGTAGGCTTCTTTGATGTCAAAGAAAACCGCTATTGCATGTTCCCTTTTCCTGAAAGCTTCCTGAACAGCATTTTCTAATAAGACAAGGTGGTCGGTAGTAGACCGGCCTCTTCTAAAGCCTGCCTGATATGGTACTAATATTTTCTTTTCTTCTAGGTAATCCTGAAGTCGACTATTTACCATCCGTTCCATTATTTTACCCATTGTGCATGTCAGACTAATGGGTCTATAGCTACTAGGCAGTGTGGCTTCTTTTTTTGGCTTTTTTATCGGCACTATTATTGCTTCCTTCCATTCCGTTGGATATGTGCCTTCTTTCAGCAGCTGGTTAAAAAGTGTTAGCATAGCTTCTTTCATTTCAGGGGTAACATGTTTAAGCATTTCGTTAGATACCTGATCCACACCAGGCGATGAAAGTTTGGCTCTCGATAGAGCAGACTCCAGCTCCTCAGTTGTAAATGGTAAGTTATATTGCATAGTTTCTGTCGTGTCAAAATTAATATAGATTTCATCTTTTTCAGGAAGTTTTTCTTGGAAATCTCTACTGTAGTTTGCTGTGCTACTCACACTTGCAAAGTGTACTGCAAGTGATTCTACAATTTCTTCTGGATTTTCAGTTACAATTCCGTGACTTGTCTGGATGCAGGTAAGTGTTGGTCTAGTATTTTTACCCTGAATTGCTTTTATTTTTCTCCAAATGGTAGAGCTCGTCAAAAGCTACCTCTCGAAACGGAGTGTAGTAGTGGATGGGGTAAAGCGGTGCGTCTCATGCGGAGTGCCGCAAGGGTCTGTTCTGGGCCCACTGTTGTGGAATGCCCTTTACGACGGTGTGCTTGAGATGGCCCTTCCGGAGGACTGCAAGCTGGTGGCGTTCGCGGACGACGTGCTGGTGGTGGCGATTGGGAAGAGCGAGGACGAAGTGGTGGAGAGGGCTGAGGCTGCGATTGAGGGCGTGAGAGTGTGGCTCCAGGAGCACAGTATGGAGCTGGCGGCGCAAAAGACCGAAGCGCTGTGGCTCACCGGTCGGAAACGGGTTGCTCCGAGGGTGCTCACTGTGGCGGGCAACACAGTCGAGATTGGCAGGGAGATGCGGTACTTGGGGGTCATTCTCGACTGCGGCCTAACTTGGACCAGGCATATCGAGGAGGCCGCTAAGAAGGGAGCCAGGACGGCAAAAGCCATGTCAATCCTGATGCCGCGTACGGGAGGGCCTGGGACATCAAGAAGACGACTGCTGGCGTCCGTCGTTAATTCGGTTGCCTTGTACGCGGCCCCGGTATGGAGCGCAGGACTGAGAAAGCGGAGAAACCGGGAGAGGCTGGTGAGGGCCCAGAGGGCAGTTGCCCTTCGCGTGGCCTGCGCATACAGGACTATTTCCACGGAGGCGCTCCAGGTCATAGCGTCGATGGTGCCCATCGACCTACTGGTGGAAGAGCGGGCGCTCAACTATGAAGGAGAACCGGGGGCGAAGGCACTTAATAGGGAGGGCCTCTTCGACAAATGGCAGGAGCGGTGGACGTCAGCGACGAAGGGGTTATGGACAAAAACCATAATCCCTGACGTGCGCAGTTGGGTGCTGCGAGCTCACGGAGATGTGAGCTACCACCTCACCCAGGGGTTGAGCGGACACGGCAGCTTCCAGTCCTACTTGAAAAGGATTGGAAAGGTCGAGGAGGATACCTGCCTGTACTGCGAGGAGGCCGACAGCGCGGAACATACCGTGTTGGAGTGCGCACGATGGGCGGAGGATAGGATAGCCGCTGAGGTAGTTGTTGGACGGAGGATCCGCAAGGACAACATGGTCCCGTTGATGTTGGAGAGTGCTGAGAATTGGGAGGTTATCAAGGGCATGATCACTGGTATCCTCTCAACAAAGGACGAGGACGAGAAGTACCTCCGGGCAGTT
This sequence comes from Cryptophagus acutangulus, assembly GCA_963556235.1. Lineage (NCBI taxonomy): Eukaryota > Metazoa > Arthropoda > Insecta > Coleoptera > Cryptophagidae > Cryptophagus > Cryptophagus acutangulus. The sequence goes on along the minus strand of OY744566.1, from coordinate 8,321,989 downwards.
CGACGGGTGTAGAAGTTTTCTTCCAGTCCAGCCCCTACCCTGAAGTAATGCGAAAACAGTTCCGGGGTAGGTGGTGCTTCGAGAGATGGAGGTTTAGTGGGTATACTCCCTGTTTGAACAGGGAGGAGTCCCACACTCCCCCGTAGATATACGGGGGGCAGGTGCTTAACGCATTCCTCCATCTTATAAAAAAAAAAAAAAAAAGCTTGGATTATTGAGCATGTAACTGTTTCTACATTCAGGAGGGTGCAGATTCTTCGAAAAGAGAGCCCAATCAGCCCTAGCTGAGTTATATCTTTTCGCCACCGATCGAACAGAGATTGGCATATCAGTTTGTATTATGATTGGAAAGTGATCGCTGTTGTGCAGGCTGTCTGCTGGATACCATGTTAGTTGAATAGCCAGGCACTTTGAAGCTAGCGACAGGTCTATTGCGGAGAATGTATTTGAAATAGTATTGAAGCTTGTTGGTGATCCTGTATTCAATAGCACCAAGTCTTCTCGTTCCAGCCATCGCTTGATCTGGTTTCCTCTTGTATTGGTACTAGTAGACCCCCAGAGGGGACTGTGCGCATTAAAGTCTCCTACTAATAGAAATGGTGCGGCTAATTGGCTAACAATATGGTTCAAGTCGTCTATACTCCAGTTATATTCAGGCAGATATATGTTACATATAGTTATTTGTGTCGGCCGGTTTAGACGTACAGCTACAGCCTGTAATCCACTATTAACTGTTATCTTGGTGTACTGCACGTCACTTCTTACTAAGATAGCAACGCCACCGCTTGCTCTTTTGTCTGTTTGTTGTATCTTTTCTTTCGGTATTATATCCCTTAAGTGCATATGGTTGTTCGGTTCTAAGATGTGTTTCTTGTAAGCAGAGACACATAGGATTATGTTCTTGTATAATTAATTTTATGTCGCAGTATTTATCTACACATCCTCTACAGTTCCATTGTATAAATTTATTATAGGTCATGTTTTTGTTTAGTTTCATATATAAGCTTTTTTAAACCAAATACATAAACAGATATATCAAAAGTAAGATTAGTAGATATAATAGGGAACATTTAGACTTAGATAAAAACAAATAGATAAGTAATTTAACAAATAGGTAACTATATAAAATAAACGAATAAATAAATAAATAGATTAAATAAATTAATTAATAAATAGATAAATAAATAAATAATTTAATGGACAATATATACAACAATGACTAGGAAGTTTGAGTATTAAAATTATCACAGATACTGACTAGTTCGGTTCTTTAGGGGGCTTTCTGGGCTTACCTTTCGGCCACCCTTTCCCTTTCTTTTTTGTTTGGGAGAAGGATTCCCCAGCGTTTGATGACACCTCGTTGCGCTCATCTTCAGATGTCGTTTCGGTGTCCCTGTCTCGTTTTCTTGAATCTGAAGTGGATCTAACACGAAGTTTATTATTTTCAACATTGTCCTTCCTTGCAGCTCTAGGAGCAGCGGGACGGACATATGTTGAAGTTGCCTTTTCAACAAACACAGATTTGAGTGCACTAACTAGTGCGGGTATTAGCTCTTTCACAAGACTGTCATAATTTGTTTTACTTTCTTTTCCACTCGAATTGGTTGCTCGGGCATAAGTAGTCGGAAATTTGGAAGTAACACCAATGAATAGGTCATTTGGTAGAATAAAACACCAACAATTAACAAAACACTAATTCTATTAACTGTATGATATACAAAAGTTAGCGAAACTCATAAGTGGACTGTATTTGAGGAAATTTGCCGTGTCTGTGTTAGGCTTTCCGAATTGTCTCTCACGTCTTCGAATTCTTAGCTGCAATTAGCAAGTATATTATTTTCGATTAATACTGGCCTACTACCTTGAGCAAAACATACCATGAGGTTACCTGGGCCAGGGCTGTAGTGGCATCAAACACCGTTACGAGCAAAAAAAATGGCGCCCGAACTCAAGCACATGGGTTGGTTACTCGCTGGGATGTAGATATGGGAAGCCAGTAGCCTTGATCTTCTGATCCCACAGGAAATGATTAGACTTGCCTGAGATCGTCCCAGGAATCCTACTTCGTCTATGACAATAACTGGTAAGGGCAATGCGGCTTACTGATTTTCTTGCACACAGCCTTTTTCTCCAACCATCTTGATCGAATCTACTTACAAGACGCGGTCTTGTTCTTCCTCAGCTATCCAGCCCTTCTTCCTCTCCGGTTTTCACCAATCGCAGTGCAGCGCTGCTCTCTCCACCACACAAGCGCACTTGACTCTTGCTTATTCCCCAGTTACGACCCCGGAGTATAGGCATTTACCAATACATATGAGTGCTCAAAACAGCTTAACAACTACTACTTATAAAACTAACTAAGACAACAACAAAAAATGCGAATAACATAAAAAGGCGCATAAAGATGCAAAAAAAACGACATTAAAATTACGGGACATGAACAACCAACAACTTTATTTTTGGCTTGGTAGTACGATATGTTTTCTTTCACTTTAATTTCTTGGATGGCTGTTTCTTCTTTAAAAACTGGGCAGCTTCGTGACCGTGCACTATGGTCACCATCGCAGTTGATGCATTTGGGATTATCACAGGGGTTTCCTTCGTGCATTGGTTTACCACAGGCACAAATTTGATCGTTTGTGCACCTGACAGAAGTATGTCCAAATCGCTGGCATCTGAAGCATCTTAATGGAGGCGGTACATATTGGCGAACTGGCAAAGAATAAAATGCTACAAAAACTTTGCTTGGCAGTTTTGTAATATTAAATGTTAATATATGTGATGAGGTGTCAACCAACTGGTTGTCAACACGTTTCTTAATCCGTTTGACAGCTGTTACACCTTGTGGTTCAAGTTCTTTAGCGATTTCCTCTTCAGTACATAACAATATATCCTTACATACAATCACCCCTCGAACCGAGTTAAGGCTATTATGAGGTGTAATAGTAATGTCAAATTGCAATAGTGTAGCAAGTGTTTGTAGTTTTGCTGATTGTGCAGCAGAGCTAGTTTCAAGTAGCAATCCCTCTTTAGTCTTCTTTGTTTGTTTCAGGTCTCCAATCAATCCAAATAGCGCCTTTTGCAACAAGAATGGATTAACTTTATAAAAGTTTTCTCCATCATCACGTTTAACGACCAGAAACCGAGGTTGAGGCCCCTTTTCCTGGTTCGTATTTGTTTGGGTTAGTTGAGGAATACCCACTCCTTGGTTTTTTAGGATAGTATTTTTCATATTAGTCCCACGAGTATCCTAGGAAATAAAGGTCACCTACAGTAGAGCCTGGTACTGCAGGAAGGCAAATTACAACCAGAGGACGCCAGGTATCTGGAGGGCATCGTTTAAGACCCAACTTCGCGGGGCCATTCATCTCCTGGGCACGATTGCTTCCACCACGAGATTGCGGGGTATTCTTAGTTTCCCTGAGGCTACTCAATTCACCACAGGTACTACAAGCCTCCCCACCACGACAAGGTGATACCCTTGGGGAGGATATTATTATTATTATTATTATTATTATTATTATTATTATTATTATTATTATTATTATTATTATTATTATTATTATTATTATTATTATTATTATTATTATTATTATTATTATTATTATTATTATTATTATTATTATTATTATTATTATTATTATTATTATTATTATTATTATTATTATTATTATTATTATTATTATTATTATTATTAATTTTTTTTTTTTTTTTGTAGGCGGTGGAAAATCTTCAAAAGACACCAGAAAGGTAGTGTCGGATTCCTACCGACTAAAAACCACCCCCTAGTAAGCGTCGGCTACCGAGGCCATTAGCTTTGCTACATCTTCGTGTTATTTATCACAGGTATGTATCACAGTTAGAATTCATAAGTAGGTATCACAGATACCTATAGTATCGTATAGTTCTTCAAAAAGTTTAATTTCTTTTAGAAAGGTTATAGTATTAATAATTTTGTCTTTTTCTTTCAGGTTTTCTGCAATGTTTTCCTGTATTTTATGTTTACACCTTGCACTTCTAAATTTAGGGCACTCACATATAATGTGTTTTATTGTCAAGTTGACCTGGCATTCCTCACATTTAGGTTGATCGTCACCCGTTAGCAAGTGCTGGTGGGTAAGTGCTGTGTGTCCTGATCTTAGACGATGAATCTTCACCGCATTCTCCCTGGTGTCATCTAGGCTATCATATCCATATTTAATTTCTGGTTTTATTAGTGCAAGTAGTGTGTTCCTATCATTCCACTTACTCTGCCATTTACTCAGAATCTTTTCTTTTATTATGTTTTTATACTGTAATTTACTAAAAGCTATTTCAGGTGTATTTATTGGTATTTGATAATCAATTTCATTAAGAAACTCGTTTGCGCGTATTCCAAGTGGTCGAGTTATAGTCGGACGATTCTTGTACTCGTCTCTCTCCAGGTGCAGAAAACTGTTATTTGGATGATCCACAAACGATTTGACTTGTATCAAATATGATGTCATTAATTGCTTTCTTCTCAGGTCCAAGGCAGGAAGGCCTGACTCACAGTATAAGCTATCGATTGGTGTGGTTGGAAAAGCTCCTAGGCAGTACCTTAAACCCAGGTGATGTATTCTGTCAAGTTTTCGTAGCGCGCTTTCACGAGCTGACGAATATGCCATGCAGCCGTAGTCCATACGTGATAGTACAAGAGATTGGTAGATACTTATTAGGCTTTTTGTATTTGCTCCCCACTTAGTGTGAGCCAACACTTTAATAATATTCATGTTTGATCGACATTTATTCTCTAGAGAGGTAATATGATCTATCCAGGTAAGTTTCCTTTCAAATATTACTCCCAAGAATTTTACTCGATCAACACATGAGATTGTCCTTCTGTTTAAATATATAACAGGGTTATAGTGGGGCTTTCTTAGCCTACAAAAATGCACACATTGTGTTTTTTCACTCGAAAATTTAAAACCAACATCTGCTGCATTTTTAGATAAATTATCTATTGCAGCTTGCATTATTTTTGTCGCTGGGCCTATTGATTTTCCAGATATAACAAAGCTAACATCATCAACATATAGACATTTGCATATCTCGTCGGGTACATTTTTTGCTATCTCGTTAATAGCAATGGATAACAGTGTACAGCTTAGAGTTGAGCCTTGTGGGACTCCATTCTCCAAAACTTTAACTTTTGAGTATGAGCTACCCACTCGCACTCTAAAACGCCTATTTTTAAGAAAGGACTGGATTAGTAAGGCCATATAGCCCCTTACACCATACTTATAAAGTTTTTCTAGTATACCATGCCGCCATGCCATGGCATAGGCCCCTTTGATATCAAAGAAGACCGCTATTGCATGTTCCCGTTTCCTGAAAGTTTCTTGTACAATATTTTCTAGTAGGACAAGGTGGTCCGCCGTTGAACGGCCCTTTCTAAAACCTGCCTGATACGGCACTAATATTATAATTATTATTATTATTATTATTATTATTATTATTATTATTATTATTATTATTATTATTATTATTATTATTATTATTATTATTATTATTATTATTATTATTATTATTATTATTATTATTATTATTATTATTATTATTATTATTATTATTATTATTATTATTATTATTATTATTATTATTATTATATTATTATTATTATTATTATTATTATCAAAAAAAACTTTAATGGCGCTGGTGTGTGTTGATTGTAACCGCGCTGTAAGTCATCGATATGATGAGTATTTTAAATGTAGTAAAGTTGAATGTGGTAGTGTTTGGCACAGAACATGCAAGGATGTTTCTGTGGAAGAGTTTCTTGGGCTCAAATCCAACGGTGGCCTCAATATTTGGATTTGTATGAAGTGTCAGGCCGACGTTTCACCTGAGGTCGTTCAATCTGGAGGTCATACTACGAATAGTGATGTCAACAACATTGTTAATCAAATCAATGAGGACTCACCTATGAAGACGTTGAATAATTTGGCTGAAACGATCATCCATAAAGTTGATACTAACTCGAACCCCAAAAAGCGTGTAAGAGCCTCTGAACGCGAACTAATTGAAGATTTGATCGATTTAGTTAGACTGCTTGTTAACAAACATGACATAATGCAGAATACTATTAACACTATGAGCACTAAAATCGATGATTTATCACGAAGTTACGAAGTAACAAAGCGTCCGCAGGAAAAATTAAGCACAGTGAAAAACAATAATAACACTGCCGATCAGCTGACGGTCAGCGCGTGCACCGTTCCCACTAAGTCAGCTCGCATACGTAGTAAGTCCACGTCGCTCATTAGTGCCTTACCAGTAGGCAACCAACAATCGCGTAATTTAAACAGTATCGCTAAACCGTCATTTGCCTCAATCTCGGCTATTAATACCAACTCTGCTGCTGATGATGACAATCAAACGAACTTTCAGGTGGTCCAAAGGAAGAAACAACATATTAGAAAAAAACAGGTAGTTACTAGAGGGACTGCTGCCATCTCTTCTCATGATGGATTTGTTGCCACACCATCCAAAATGTGGCTCTATGTTGGTAAAGTTTCAAGTACGGTTACCGCGGATGTAGTCGATAAATACATTCGCGATAAAGCTGCCATAGTGATCAATACAGATCTTATCATTGAGGCTCTACCCGTCAAAGGTTCTGCCAAATCCTTCAAGGTTGGCATTACAAACAGCAAATACGAACAGCTAAAAGAAGCGGATTTTTGGCCTAACGGAGTTATAGTAAGAAGATTTAACATCAAGCGTCCGGATAACTCAAAGTCGAATTTTCAAGAAGGACCGCCAACAACCGTGCACACCTAGTGAGTAATTCGTTGGAAGTCTATTACCAGAATGTTCGTGGTCTGCGTACCAAGCTAGCTGAACTTTCTCGTGCTATCGCCTTATGCTCTTTTCATGTGTTTATCTTTACCGAAACCTGGTTGAACAGTGACTTCACTAATATGGAACTTGGCTTGAATAATTACAACATTATTAGGAAAGATCGTGACCCTGTCGCCACTGGAAAATCTCGTGGTGGAGGTGTTCTTTTTCTAATTAGGAAAGATTTAAATTTTCTTGATGTTGATAGTACCAACTGCTGTCCTGATATCGAAAAGCTTTGGGTTGTTGTTAAATATTACTCAAAGACGTACCTTCTTTGTGCTGTTTACATTCCACCTGGATCATCAGAAAATATATACGCTGCTCATAGTGAATCGGTACTTATGAACATTGAGAAACTTAACTATTGCAACACATACATCTTTGGTGATTTTAATTTACCTGATGTCATATGGAACAACGACTTACTTGGTATCTCTCCATCATACATATCACGCAATGCAATGTCGCTAGTAGAAACGTTTTCGTTTCTAAACTTGTTTCAACATAGCGCGGTTTTAAATCATAACAGGGTTCTTCTTGACTTGGTGTTTTCTAACTGTACAAACGTCGTTGTTAAATTAGCCACTGAAACATTGATTACAATTGACGGGCATCACCCTCCACTAGAGATATGTATAACAAACGATGATCATTTGGAGTCCTTAAGAACTGAGGAATACTGTTATGATTTTAATCGCGCTGACTTTGGATATATTTCAAATAGTTTGTTGCATGTTCACTAGGATAGCATATTTTTCGAAAAGAGTGTAGATGAATGTACTAACCTATTTTATCGCATTATTTTTGAAATTCTTGATCACTCTGTGCCTAAGAAATTTATTAACAATAACTTTAAGTTTCCCATTTGGTTTAACTCTGCTCTAAAAAGTAATGTTCAACTGAAACGGGCTGCCCATATAAGATATAAAAAATCTCATCTTGATTGTGACTACAATTATTTTAAACAACTGCGTACCCTGTGCAAATCGCAAGCCGAATACTGTTACGCGGAGTATATTTCTGGTGTTGAACAATCCATAAAGAAAGATGCAAAATATTTTTGGAAGCACGTAAATAGTTTGCGCAAGAACAACTCAATTCCTTCGTCTATGTCTCTTGATGGTGTCACTGCTTGTGATGGGCAGAATATTGTAAATATGTTTGGCGAATACTTTTCCTCAGTTTATGAGAATCATAACGCTCATGTTGTCGGACAAACTGTTGGCCAAGGTGTTGACTATACCCGGTTCTCTATGTATAATCACACTAGTATAAATTTTACAATCACGGATATCCTTAATGCCTTGAATAAACTGGATTCTAATAAGCTTGCAGGTCCTGACGGAATCCCCGCATTGCTTCTGAATAAATGTGCTGTTTCTTTTGCCAGGCCATTATGGCTATTATTTAACTTGTCGTTAGACAATGGATGCTTACCATTAATTTGGAAGGAATCGTTTATAACGCCGATTCATAAATCTGGCATTAAAACATCTGCTCGGAATTATAGGCCTATCTCAATTCTATCGACTATTCCAAAATTGCTGGAAGCACTTGTGACGACAACCTTGTCGAATGCTCTTTCTTCGGTCTTGTGCAAGTCACAACATGGATTTTGTAAAGGGCGATCTACTGTTACGAATTTAGTAATCTATGAAAATTACATATCGCAGGCTTTAACCAAAGGCCAAGTTGTTGATGCTGTATACACAGATTTCTCGAAGGCGTTTGATAAGGTGTCGCACAGGATTCTCCTTAGTAAACTGGAATCATTTGGCATCGGAGGTCAATTGTTTAATTGGATTCAGTCGTATTTATCGGAGCGTAAGCAAATAGTTCGCATTAAAAATTTTAGATCAGATAAGATAAATGTAACATCAGGTGTTCCGCAGGGTTCTCACTTAGGACCTCTTTTATTTAATTTATTCATTGATGATATTAATCTTGCTATCAAGAATTGCAACATCCTAATGTTTGCGGATGATATTAAGCTATTTTTTGCAGTTGAATCAACGAATGATGTTGAATTATTTCAAGAAGACCTAGATAACTTTCAGCTCTGGTGTCAAACTAACAAGATGTTTCTTAACATCAAAAAATGCAAACATATTTGCTTTAATAGACGCAGATCGTATACAAGAGTGAGATACCAATTTGATGATCAACTGCTTGAAGGTGTTACTAGTATCTGTGACTTGGGTGTGATTTTTGAAAGCAATTTGTCTTTTGTCAAACATATAGATTCAATTTGCAAAAAATCACTGAAGCAACTGGGCTTCATCAAGAGACATACACGCGATTTTATCGACATCGATGCCATAAAGCAATTATATGTTTCGTTAGTTAGACCCATTCTTGAATATGCGTCTAATGTTTGGTCTCCATCCTATGAGGCGCACAATAGAAAGATTGAGCAAATTCAGCATAAATTTTTACGGTATGCGGCTTTCAAAATGCATGCAGACCCGGACAATTACGAATTAATGCACAATCTATTGAAGTTGACCACACTAGCCGCTCGCAGAGTTAAATTTGACTTAACGCTCTTGTTCAAAATAGTTAACAACATAGTTGATTCCCCAGACTTACTTAGACTTGTAAAATTTCATGTACCGTCAAGATCCTTAAGATCGACTCATACCTTTTTTATTGAACCTCATAGGACAAACTTTGGGGCACATAATGCTATTACTCGAATTTTAAAAAATGCGAATGCGACTGACATAGATTTATTTAATTGTTCACTTGCTCAACTAAAACGTTTTATGCTATAGTGTAGTTTCTGTTATGTTATTTTAATGTGTTGTTGTGTTAGGTTTATATACATATACTTTTTATTTATACCTTGTTATCGTTATTCATTGTTACTTTAATTCGTTCTGTCTTATTATATACATAACTCATACACTTATTCTTTATATTTAGTTCATTGTTACTCTTGGCTATTGGGTTTATCCCGTAATAAATAAATAAATAAATAAATAAATAAATAAATAAATAAATAAATAAATAAATAAATAAATAAATAAATAAATAAATAAATAAATAAATAAATAAATAAATAAATAAATAAATAAATAAATAAATAAATAAATAAATAAATAAATAAATAAATAAATAAATAAATAAATAAATAAATAAATAAATAAATAAATAAATAAATAAATAAATAAATAAATAAATAAATAAATAAATAAATAAATAAATAAATAAATAAATAAATAAATAAATAAATAAATAAATAAATAAATAAATAAATAAATAAATAAATAAATAAATAAATAAATAAATAAATAAATAAATAAATAAATAAATAAATAAATAAATAAATAAATAAATAAATAAATAAATAAATAAATAAATAAATAAATAAATAAATAAATAAATAAATAAATAAATAAATAAATAAATAAATAAATAAATAAATAAATAAATAAATAAATAAATAAATAAATAAATAAATAAATAAATAAATAAATAAATAAATAAATAAATAAATAAATAAATAAATAAATAAATAAATAAATAAATAAATAAATAAATAAATAAATAAATAAATAAATAAATAAATAAATAAATAAATAAATAAATAAATAAATAAATAAATAAATAAATAAATAAATAAATAAATAAATAAATAAATAAATAAATAAATAAATAAATAAATAAATAAATAAATAAATAAATAAATAAATAAATAAATAAATAAATAAATAAATAAATAAATAAATAAATAAATAAATAAATAAATAAATAAATAAATAAATAAATAAATAAATAAATAAATAAATAAATAAATAAATAAATAAATAAATAAATAAATAAATAAATAAATAAATAAATAAATAAATAAATAAATAAATAAATAAATAAATAAATAAATAAATAAATAAATAAATAAATAAATAAATAAATAAATAAATAAATAAATAAATAAATAAATAAATAAATAAATAAATAAATAAATAAATAAATAAATAAATAAATAAATAAATAAATAAATAAATAAATAAATAAATAAATAAATAAATAAATAAATAAATAAATAAATAAATAAATAAATAAATAAATAAATAAATAAATAAATAAATAAATAAATAAATAAATAAATAAATAAATAAATAAATAAATAAATAAATAAATAAATAAATAAATAAATAAATAAATAAATAAATAAATAAATAAATAAATAAATAAATAAATAAATAAATAAATAAATAAATAAATAAATAAATAAATAAATAAATAAATAAATAAATAAATAAATAAATAAATAAATAAATAAATAAATAAATAAATAAATAAATAAATAAATAAATAAATAAATAAATAAATAAATAAATAAATAAATAAATAAATAAATAAATAAATAAATAAATAAATAAATAAATAAATAAATAAATAAATAAATAAATAAATAAATAAATAAATAAATAAATAAATAAATAAATAAATAAATAAATAAATAAATAAATAAATAAATAAATAAATAAATAAATAAATAAATAAATAAATAAATAAATAAATAAATAAATAAATAAATAAATAAATAAATAAATAAATAAATAAATAAATAAATAAATAAATAAATAAATAAATAAATAAATAAATAAATAAATAAATAAATAAATAAATAAATAAATAAATAAATAAATAAATAAATAAATAAATAAATAAATAAATAAATAAATAAATAAATAAATAAATAAATAAATAAATAAATAAATAAATAAATAAATAAATAAATAAATAAATAAATAAATAAATAAATAAATAAATAAATAAATAAATAAATAAATAAATAAATAAATAAATAAATAAATAAATAAATAAATAAATAAATAAATAAATAAATAAATAAATAAATAAATAAATAAATAAATAAATAAATAAATAAATAAATAAATAAATAAATAAATAAATAAATAAATAAATAAATAAATAAATAAATAAATAAATAAATAAATAAATAAATAAATAAATAAATAAATAAATAAATAAATAAATAAATAAATAAATAAATAAATAAATAAATAAATAAATAAATAAATAAATAAATAAATAAATAAATAAATAAATAAATAAATAAATAAATAAATAAATAAATAAATAAATAAATAAATAAATAAATAAATAAATAAATAAATAAATAAATAAATAAATAAATAAATAAATAAATAAATAAATAAATAAATAAATAAATAAATAAATAAATAAATAAATAAATAAATAAATAAATAAATAAATAAATAAATAAATAAATAAATAAATAAATAAATAAATAAATAAATAAATAAATAAATAAATAAATAAATAAATAAATAAATAAATAAATAAATAAATAAATAAATAAATAAATAAATAAATAAATAAATAAATAAATAAATAAATAAATAAATAAATAAATAAATAAATAAATAAATAAATAAATAAATAAATAAATAAATAAATAAATAAATAAATAAATAAATAAATAAATAAATAAATAAATAAATAAATAAATAAATAAATAAATAAATAAATAAATAAATAAATAAATAAATAAATAAATAAATAAATAAATAAATAAATAAATAAATAAATAAATAAATAAATAAATAAATAAATAAATAAATAAATAAATAAATAAATAAATAAATAAATAAATAAATAAATAAATAAATAAATAAATAAATAAATAAATAAATAAATAAATAAATAAATAAATAAATAAATAAATAAATAAATAAATAAATAAATAAATAAATAAATAAATAAATAAATAAATAAATAAATAAATAAATAAATAAATAAATAAATAAATAAATAAATAAATAAATAAATAAATAAATAAATAAATAAATAAATAAATAAATAAATAAATAAATAAATAAATAAATAAATAAATAAATAAATAAATAAATAAATAAATAAATAAATAAATAAATAAATAAATAAATAAATAAATAAATAAATAAATAAATAAATAAATAAATAAATAAATAAATAAATAAATAAATAAATAAATAAATAAATAAATAAATAAATAAATAAATAAATAAATAAATAAATAAATAAATAAATAAATAAATAAATAAATAAATAAATAAATAAATAAATAAATAAATAAATAAATAAATAAATAAATAAATAAATAAATAAATAAATAAATAAATAAATAAATAAATAAATAAATAAATAAATAAATAAATAAATAAATAAATAAATAAATAAATAAATAAATAAATAAATAAATAAATAAATAAATAAATAAATAAATAAATAAATAAATAAATAAATAAATAAATAAATAAATAAATAAATAAATAAATAAATAAATAAATAAATAAATAAATAAATAAATAAATAAATAAATAAATAAATAAATAAATAAATAAATAAATAAATAAATAAATAAATAAATAAATAAATAAATAAATAAATAAATAAATAAATAAATAAATAAATAAATAAATAAATAAATAAATAAATAAATAAATAAATAAATAAATAAATAAATAAATAAATAAATAAATAAATAAATAAATAAATAAATAAATAAATAAATAAATAAATAAATAAATAAATAAATAAATAAATAAATAAATAAATAAATAAATAAATAAATAAATAAATAAATAAATAAATAAATAAATAAATAAATAAATAAATAAATAAATAAATAAATAAATAAATAAATAAATAAATAAATAAATAAATAAATAAATAAATAAATAAATAAATAAATAAATAAATAAATAAATAAATAAATAAATAAATAAATAAATAAATAAATAAATAAATAAATAAATAAATAAATAAATAAATAAATAAATAAATAAATAAATAAATAAATAAATAAATAAATAAATAAATAAATAAATAAATAAATAAATAAATAAATAAATAAATAAATAAATAAATAAATAAATAAATAAATAAATAAATAAATAAATAAATAAATAAATAAATAAATAAATAAATAAATAAATAAATAAATAAATAAATAAATAAATAAATAAATAAATAAATAAATAAATAAATAAATAAATAAATAAATAAATAAATAAATAAATAAATAAATAAATAAATAAATAAATAAATAAATAAATAAATAAATAAATAAATAAATAAATAAATAAATAAATAAATAAATAAATAAATAAATAAATAAATAAATAAATAAATAAATAAATAAATAAATAAATAAATAAATAAATAAATAAATAAATAAATAAATAAATAAATAAATAAATAAATAAATAAATAAATAAATAAATAAATAAATAAATAAATAAATAAATAAATAAATAAATAAATAAATAAATAAATAAATAAATAAATAAATAAATAAATAAATAAATAAATAAATAAATAAATAAATAAATAAATAAATAAATAAATAAATAAATAAATAAATAAATAAATAAATAAATAAATAAATAAATAAATAAATAAATAAATAAATAAATAAATAAATAAATAAATAAATAAATAAATAAATAAATAAATAAATAAATAAATAAATAAATAAATAAATAAATAAATAAATAAATAAATAAATAAATAAATAAATAAATAAATAAATAAATAAATAAATAAATAAATAAATAAATAAATAAATAAATAAATAAATAAATAAATAAATAAATAAATAAATAAATAAATAAATAAATAAATAAATAAATAAATAAATAAATAAATAAATAAATAAATAAATAAATAAATAAATAAATAAATAAATAAATAAATAAATAAATAAATAAATAAATAAATAAATAAATAAATAAATAAATAAATAAATAAATAAATAAATAAATAAATAAATAAATAAATAAATAAATAAATAAATAAATAAATAAATAAATAAATAAATAAATAAATAAATAAATAAATAAATAAATAAATAAATAAATAAATAAATAAATAAATAAATAAATAAATAAATAAATAAATAAATAAATAAATAAATAAATAAATAAATAAATAAATAAATAAATAAATAAATAAATAAATAAATAAATAAATAAATAAATAAATAAATAAATAAATAAATAAATAAATAAATAAATAAATAAATAAATAAATAAATAAATAAATAAATAAATAAATAAATAAATAAATAAATAAATAAATAAATAAATAAATAAATAAATAAATAAATAAATAAATAAATAAATAAATAAATAAATAAATAAATAAATAAATAAATAAATAAATAAATAAATAAATAAATAAATAAATAAATAAATAAATAAATAAATAAATAAATAAATTATTATTATTATTATTATTATTATTATTATTATTATTATTATTATTATTATTTTATTTTATTTTATTTTATTTTATTTTATTTTATTTTATTTTATTTTATTTTATTTTATTTTATTTTTTTTTTTGTAGGCGGTGGAAAATTTTCAAAAGACACCAAAAAGGTAGTTTCGGATTCCTACCGACTAAAAACCACCCCCTAGTAAGCGTCGGCTGCTGGGGCCATTAGCTTTGCTACATCACAGAAAAATTTATCACAGGTAAGTATCACAGTAAAAAATCTCAGGTAGGTATCAAAGATACCTTATAGGTCTTTAAATAGTTCAATTTCTTTTAGAAATGATATCGTGTTAGTAATTTTGTCTTTTTGTTTTAGGTTGTCTAAAATGTTTGTTTGAATTTTGTGTTTACGTCTTACACTCAGATATTTAGGACATTCACATATAATGTGTTGTATTGTCAGATCGACCTGACATTGCTCGCAGCTAGGTTTATCGTCACCCGTCAGCAGGTGCTGGTGGGTAAGCGCTGTGTGTCCTGATCTTAGACGGTGGGTCTTGACTGCATTTTCTCTGTTATCATCTATCCTATCATATCCGTACATAATTTCTGGTTTTACTAGTGCAAGTAGCGTATTTCTTCCATTCCAATTATTTTGCCATTTAATCAAGATCTTTTCTTTTATTTCGTTTTTATATTGTGTTTTGTTATAACCTGTTTCAGGAATGTGTACTGGTATCTGAAAATCAATTTCATCAAGAAACTCGTTTGCGCGTACTCCAAGCGGTCGGGTTATTGTCGGACGGCTCTGGTACTCGTCTCTATCATTGTGCAGAAAATTGTTATTTGGGTGGTCCAAGGACGACTTGACTTGTATCATGTATGATAACATTAATTGCTTTCTTCTTAGATCTAAAGGGGGTAAGCCTGATTCACAATATAAGCTATCAACCGGTGTTGTCGGGAAAGTTCCTAAGCAGTATCTTATACCCAGGTGATGGATTCTGTCAAGTTTTCGTAACGCACTTTCACGGGCTGACGAATAAACCACGCATCCGTAGTCCATACGTGATTGTACGAGAGACTGGTAGATATTTATGAGGCTTTTTGTATTAGCTCCCCACTTGGTGTGAGCCAACACTTTAATAATATTCATGCTCGCTCGACATCTTTCTTCCAGAGAGACAATATGATGTACCCATGTAAGTTTGCTATCGAATATTACACCTAAAAATTTTACTTTGTCAACACATGCAATTGTTCTGTTGTTTAAGTAGAGAACTGGGTCATAATGTGGTTTTCTTAGTCTACAAAAATGCACGCAATGTGTTTTTTCTGTCGAAAATTGAAATCCCACTTTTGCTGCATTTCTAGATAGTCTATCTATTGCAACTTGCATTATTCTTGTCATTGCACCTATAGTTTTTCCTGTTATAACAAAACTGACATCATCAACATAGAGACATTTGCTTATCACCTCATCAAAATTCTTTGCTATCTCGTTAATAGCAATAGCAAAGAGTGTACAACTTAGAGTTGAGCCTTGCGGGACCCCATTCTCTAAATATTTCATTGTTGAGTATGAGCTACCTACTCGTACCCTAAAGTGCCTATCTTTCAGAAAGGACTGGATTAGTAAAGCCATATTGCCTCTAACCCCATACTTATGGAGCTTTTTTAGTATACCATGTTTCCATGCCATGTCATAGGCTCCTTTAATATCAAAGAAGACAGCGATAGCATGTTCCCGTTTTCTGAAAGTTTCTTGCACAAAATTTTCCAACAGGACAAGGTGGTCCACAGTTGAGCGGCCTTTTCTAAATCCTGCCTGATAATGTACTAATAATTTATTTTCTTCTAGGTACTCCTGCAGCCTATTATTAACCATCCGCTCCAATATTTTACCCATAGAGCACGTAAGACTAATGGGTCTATAGCTACTAGGCAAAGTGGCATCTTTTTTTGGTTTTTTTATAGGTACAATTATAGCTTCCTTCCATTCTTCAGGATATGTTCCATCTTGCCACAGATTATTAAAAAGTATTAGCATAGCTTTTCTCATATGAGGAGTG
This sequence comes from Cryptophagus acutangulus, assembly GCA_963556235.1. NCBI lineage: Eukaryota > Metazoa > Arthropoda > Insecta > Coleoptera > Cryptophagidae > Cryptophagus > Cryptophagus acutangulus. The sequence continues at coordinate 8,304,800 of OY744566.1, read as the reverse complement.
ATATGTTTCAGCATTTCGTTGGACACCATATCCAAGCCAGGAGAGGTTAGTTTGGCTCTCGACAGAGCACACTCCAACTCGTCCATTGTAAAAGGTAAGTTATATTGCTTAGTTTCTTTGGTGTCAAAGTTAAGATGATTTTCTTCTTTTTCAGGAAGTGTATTTTGAAAGGCTCTATTGTAGTTTGCAGTGCTGCTGGCACTTGCAAAGTGTACTGCAAGTGTTTCTGCAATCTCATCTGGATTCTCTGTCATCACCCCCGGTATCTTCTGGATACAGGTAAGTGACAGTCCAGTGTTTTTACCTTGTATTGATTTAATTTTGCTCCATACCTCCTTTACGTCGGATTCAGGCGTAATTGTAGAGGTGTACTTATTCCAGGATTTTTTCTTATTTTCGAGTATAACTCTTTTGCATTCTGCTCGGGCTTGTTTAAACACCACCAGGTTTGCTGTGGTAGGAAAAGCTTCTAAACCTTTAGAAGCTTTTCTTTTTTTCTTTTATGGCGTTTTGAACGTCAAGACTCCACCATGGAACATAGCGTTTAACTGGTTTTGTTTTTGTAAGTGGGATACTCTTCTTTGCAGCTTTGATTATTGAGCTAGTGATTGTTTTGACATTTATAGTTTCAGGAGAGTGCAGATTCTCCGTGAAGCGGATCCAGTCTGCCTTGGCTGTGTTATATCATCTCGCCACTGATCGAATAGGAATTGGCATATCAGTTTGCATTATGATCGGAAAATGATCACTGTTATGCAGGTTATCTGCCGTGTACCAAGCTAATTGTATTGCTAAGCAACTCGACGCAAGCGACAGGTCTAGTGCAGAAAATGTATTTGATATTGTGTTAAGGCTTGTTGGTAACCCTGTATTGAGTAACACCAAGTCATCCCTTTCCAGCCAGCGTTCGATCAGACGTCCCCTTGTATCAGTATTAGTAGATCCCCATAGAGGACTGTGAGCATTAAAATCTCCTACCACCAGAAAAGAATCAGTTAGTTGACTTACAATATGGTTCAGGTCGTCAATACTCCAGTTATATTCGGGTAAGTATATGTTACATATAGTTATTGGCATTGGCCGGTTCAGTCGTACCGCTACCACCTGTAAGCTACTATTAATTGTTAGAGTATCATATTGAACATCACTTCTCAATAGTATAGCAACACCACCGCATGCTCTCTGTCGATATATTGCGTCTTTCCTTTCTGTATTATATCCCCGTAGTGCGTATGGCTGGCCTGTTCTAAGGTGTGTTTCTTGCAAGCAGAGACACATAGGTGTATGTGTATGTCGCAGTGCTTATCTACACATCCTCTACAGTTCCATTGTATAATTTTATTATAAATCATGTTTTTGTTTAGTTTTTATATACACTGCTCAAAAGTGAAAGTGTCACCCCCTAAAATTTAGACTGTTTTTGAAACGTAATAACTTTGGAAACCCACAACGGATTTTAATTCAGTTTTCGAAGCTCGATTGCGCCATTCTTTATTTACAGGTCATCTTGGTATGAAATTTCAAAAGTCCTAAACATTTTTTTTACATGATGGTATATAAAGCAGTGTAAAATTGGTCTGAGTTCAACCATCTCCCGTTGGCGTAATAATTTTTTTTATGAATTTTAATGAAAAAATCTAAAAATTTGATGTCTTATCTCGAGACGGTTTTGAGATTTTTTTAATTAAAAGCGTAACGACGAAGAGGTAATTATTTTTAACACCAAATGCATTTTTACCGTAAGAGTGGTCACAGCTTTGTTAATTTTAAAGATAAGTACATGCAATTGACCACAATTATTATTTGCTTGTCTTGACAATTTCAGATGGAATTTGCTTGAATTTATAGGTAAAGAGTCGACCATAATTTTTTTTTCTATTTTTTGGAAATTTCAACAATAAAATGATATAAAATTTCAATTTTTTTGCTTAATACTTTATTTTTATTGTTTTTAATAAAAAAATCTAAAAGTTTGATGTCTTATCTCAAAACAATTTTGAGATTTTTTTAATTAATCATCTAATAACAAAGAGGTGAATATTTTTAACACCAAATTCATTTTTACCCTAAGAGTGGTCAAAGCCCTGTTAATTTTAAAGATAAGTATATAAAATTGAACACGATCACGCTTTGAATGGTTCGTGACAATTTGATGTGCAACTCGCTTCAATTTATAGCTAAAAGATCAACAATAAAATTAAAAAGAAATGTTATAAAACACAACAATTAAAAAATAAACATTTTAACAATATAACAATCTTTATTTAGCAATATAACAATATAACAATATAACAACATTTATCTTTTAACTTTTATTTTCAACATTCAACATTTAACACAAACCACAATTGAACCACTTGTCTACCGGGTTTAAAATCTTTTATTAAGTGCCACTAATAAAAAAACACAACAATTAAAATAATTAATATTTTAATTGTTGGGTTTTATAACATTTCTTTTTAATTTTATTGTTGATCTTTTAGCTATAAATTGAAGCGAGTTGCACATCAAATTGTCAAGAACCATTCAAAGAGTGATCGTGTTCAATTTTATATACTTATCTTTAAAATTAACAGGGCTTTGACCACTCTTAGGGTAAAAATGAATTTGGTGTTAAAAATATTCACCTCTTCGTTGTTAGATGATTAATTAAAAAAATCTCAAAATTGTTTCGAGATAAGACATCAAACTTTTAGATTTTTTTATTAAAAACAATAAAAATAAAGTATTAAGCAAAAAAATTGAAATTTTATATCATTTTATTGTTGAAATTTCCAAAAAAATAGAAAAAAAATTTATGGTCGACTCTTTACCTATAAATTCAATCAAATTCCATCTGAAATTGTCAAGACCAGTGCAAAGAATAATTGTGGTCAATTGCATGTACTTATCTTTAAAATTAACAAAGCTGTGACCACTCTTACGGTAAAAATGCATTTGGTGTTAAAAATAATTACCTCTTCGTCGTTACGCTTTTAATTAAAAAAATCTCAAAACCGTCTCGAGATAAGACATCAAATTTTTAGATTTTTTCATTAAAATTCATAAAAAAAAATTATTACGCCAACGGGAGATGGTTGAACTCAGACCAATTTTACACTGCTTTATATACCATCATGTAAAAAAAATGTTTAGGACTTTTGAAATTTCATACCAAGATGACCTGTAAATAAAGAATGGCGCAATCGAACTTCGAAAACCGAATTAAAATCCGTTGTGGGTTTCCAAAGTTATTACGTTTCAAAAACAGTCTAAATTTTAGGGGGTGACACTTTCACTTATGAGCAGTGTATATAAAAAAAAACAAACAAATAAGATTAATAGATAACCACAAATAAATAATTTAACAAATAGACAAATAGATAGAATAAACGAATAAATAGATAAAATAAATAAATAAGTTAATAAATATATACTAAACGTAATAAAATTAAAAAATTAGAGAGTTAAAATATATAAATAAATATAATATATTAATTAAAATACTATCAAGAATTTTTATCACAGATTTTTATCACAGTTTTGTCAATACCTTCAGAGGGCAGTTTTCTAGGTTTTCCTTTAGGCCAACCTTTTTTTGTTTTTCTAGGGTTTTCTTTTGCTGATGATTCTGAGTCTGACTCGTATTCATCCGCAGGTTTCGTAGCCTTACGTTTACTCGATGTAGTGGAAGAATCTGAGGTGACAGCTGAGGTTACAGCTAATTCAATATTGTTTTTGAGGTACGGTTGTTTATGTGCTAACATTTGTGTTACGGTTGATACCACAGTGTCACTAATTATTTTTTTAATTTCAGGAATTAGTTCATTCATTATATCTGCTAGTAGCCCCGCCGGCTTGCTAGCAGCTGCAGCATAGTTATTGCTTGCTACTGGTTCATAGGCATTGCCAATTTTCTTTTTAGCATCAAAATATGAGATACGTTCTACTGTCTTTATTCTTTGTATTTCGTATTCGCGTTTATAGATTGGACAGTTTTTACTGTGGGCAGAGTGTTTACCTTTGCAGTTAATACACTTAGTATTTTCACTGCATGGGTTTCCGTCATGAGGTTTTTTCCCACAGACACACACCTGTTCTTCTTCACATTTAACTGAAGTGTGTCCAAATTTTTGGCATCGGTAACATCTTAAAGGTGCTGGAATATAAGGACGTACTTTTAAATTAATAAAAGCCGCTTTTACTTCTTTTGGTAATGTTGTAGACTCAAACGTAAGTATAAGGGTAGCACTATTTTGTAATACTCCATCTTTTTTAGTTTTTATTCGTTTCACGTCTACAACTTTTTGACCTGCCATACCTTCTTTAATTTCTTCTTCCGTACAGATTAATAATTCTTTGCAGGTTACAACACCTTTAGATATATTAAGCGATGCATGAGCTTTAACTTCTATTTCCATGTCAACCAATAACGTTTGCTTCATGAGATTTCGCGATTGTTTTGCCGAAACACATTCAACTAACAATCCATCTTTAATTTTTTTGATACTTTTTAATTCTCCTACTAGTCCATTTAAAGCTTTATTTATTAAAAAAGGATTAACTTTTTCAAACGAGTCAACTTTTCTTTTGATCACCAGAAACCAAGGAGAGGGTTCCGCCTTTTCCTGGCTGATCGAATTTAGTGAATTTTTGAGTGTTTCACCACCACTTTTTGGATTTGAATTTATGTTTGCCATTCAGTTCCCACGAGTAGGCCGGAAATATTCGGTCAGCTACAGCAGCGCCGGATTGCCATAGTAAAGCTAATTACCATCGAAGATCGCTTGGTATTCGAGAACACCGTTTACGACTCACTACGTAGAGCCATTCACCCATCAGCACGGTACATATAACGCTTTAGGTTACGTTCACTTTTAGTCGCCTCTTACGACAGGCAGTGATTACCAAGAGTGTATTCTACTCTCCACTCTAGAAGGGACCATCATGCCGCCCATTCTGGGTCAGACGCATGATGGATTTGTTGTGAGTTACTCTTAGCTTCACTTCTCGCTCTTAACCTTACCAGCATGGGTGGCCCTAACAGGAGCTTATGCTCCCACTGGCATTGCTTAAGAGTTCATAGAAGCTACCTGAGCTCCCTCGCTACGCCAAAGCAGTAACTCTCGAGGGAGTATTATTATTATTATTATTATTATTATTATTATTATTATTATTATTATTATTATTATTATTATTATTATTATTATTATTATTATTATTATTATTATTATTATTATTATTATTATTATTATTATTATTATTATTATTATTATTATTATTATTATTACTATTTTTTTTTTTTTTTTTTTTTAGTAGGCGGTGGAAAATCTTCAAAAGACACCAAAATGGTAGTGTCGGATTTCTACCGACTAAAAACCACCCCCTAAAAGCTTCGACTACTAAGGTCATTAGCTTTATATAAAGTTATTTTAAATAAAAAATAAGTTTCAGCGATTAATATCACAGGTAAGTATCACAGGTAGGTATCATAATTTAAAGAGTTCAATTTCTTTCAAAAAGTTAATGGTGTTGATAATAGTTTCTTTATTATTTAGGTTTCTTTCAATGCGATGCTGTATTTTGTGTTTACGTCTAGAGGCACAGTACTTTGGACATTCGCATAAAATATGTATTATGGTTAAGTCAACCTGGCATTCTTCGCAGCTAGGTTTATCTTCGCCATTCAGCAGGTGCTGGTGAGTAAGTGTTGTATGTCCTGTTTTTAATCTGTGTATTTTGACCGCATTCTCTCTGATAACATCCATAATTTCATACCCGTACTTCACTTCTGGTTTTATCAATGCAAGTTGTGTATTCCTCTGATTCCACTGCATTTGCCATTTAGTCAGAATTTTTTCTTTTATTTTGTTTTTAAATTGTTTTTTAAATTCTGTTTGAGACTTATTATCGGGGAAGTCAAGTGCTAGAACTTCTGGAAGTTGAATATCAACATCTTGGAGAATTATGCTAGCGCGTATTCCAAGTGGTCGGGTTATAGTTGGGCGTCTCGAATATTCGTCCCATTCTCTGAAGAGAATATCGTAATTTGGATGATCTCGGTTCAGTTTTATTTGAAGCAGATATGATATCATCAGCTGGTTTCTTCTTAACTCCATAGGCGGTAGGCTTGACAAACAATAGAGGCTATCTACTGGTGTTGTGGGAAAAGCTCCTAGACAGTATCTTATTCCTAGATGATGAATGCAGTTTAACTTTTTAAGAACACTTTCCCGGGCTGACGAATATGCCATGCACCCATAGTCCATTCGTGACAGGATCAGGGACTGGTAAATACCAATGAGAGTTTTGGTATATGCTCCCCACTTAGTGTGAGACAGCACTTTGATTATATTCATAGTTACTCGACATTTATTTTCAAGTGTGGTTATATGATCCACCCATGTAAGTTTCCTATCAAATATTAGTCCCAGGAATTTTACCGTATCAACACAGGCAATTGCCTGGTTGTTTAAGTAGAGGACCGGGTCATAATGTGGCTTCCTTAGTCTGCAAAAATGGACGCATTGCGTTTTTTCTATCGCAAACTGAAAGCCCACTTTTGCTGCATTTCTGGATAGATTATTTATTGCGATTTGCATTATTCTTGTCGCTGCGCCAACTGTTTTTCCGGTGACAATAAAACTGATATCATCAACATAGAGACATTTGCATACCACATCTTCAACGTTTTTTGCTATTTCGTTAATAGCAATGGCAAAGAGTGTGCAGCTCAAAGTTGATCCTTGCGGGACTCCGTTCTCTAAGATTTTAGCAGTCGAGAATGAGCTTCCCAATCGTACTCTAAAGTACCTATTTTTCAGAAAAGCCTGGATTAGTTTGGCTATATTTCCCCTTACACCATACTTATGAAGCTTTTTAATTATACCATGCCTCCATGCCATGTCGTAGGCTCCTTTGATGTCAAAGAAAACCGCTATTGCATGTTCCCTTTTCCTGAAAGCTTCCTGCACAGCATTTTCTAATAAGACAAGGTGGTCGGTAGTAGACCGGCCTCTTCTAAAGCCTGCCTGATATGGTACTAATATTTTCTTTTCTTCTAGGTAATCCTGAAGTCGACTATTTACCATCCGTTCCATTATTTTACCCATTGTGCATGTCAGACTAATGGGTCTATAGCTGCTAGGCAGTGTGGCTTCTTTTTTCGGCTTTTTTATCGGCACTATTATTGCTTCCTTCCATTCCTTTGGATATGTGCCTTCTTTCAGCAGCTGGTTAAAAAGTGTTAGCATAGCTTCTTTCATTTCAGGGGTAACATGTTTAAGCATTTCGTTAGATACCTGATCCACACCAGGCGATGAAAGTTTGGCTCTCGATAGAGCAGACTCCAGCTCCTCAGTTGTGAAAGGTAAGTTATATTGCATAGTTTCTGTCGTGTCAAAATTAATATAGATTTCTTCTTTTTCAGGAAGTTTTTCTTGGAAATCTCTACTGTAGTTTGCTGTGCTACTCACACTAGCAAAGTGTACTGCAAGTGATTCTACAATTTCTTCTGGATTTTCAGTTACAATTCCGTGACTTGTCTGGATGCAGGTAAGTGTTGGTCTAGTATTTTTACCCTGAATTGCTTTTATTTTTCTCCAAATCTGTCTTACGTCAGAATCAGGCGTAATTGTTGAGGTGTATTTATACCATGAATTTTTCTTACTTTCAAGAATGACACATTTGCATTCCGCACGGGCTTGTTTAAAAGCCACTAGGTTTAGAGTGGTAGGATGTCTCCTAAACTTATGGAAGTGTTTCTTTTTTTCTTTTATAGCATTTTGAACCTCGGGACACCACCATGGGACAAACCGTTTAACTGGTTTAGTTTTAGTTAGTGGGATACTTTTCTTTGCAGCTTATTTGCTTTTCTTTGCTTTTCTTTGCAGATTATTGAGCATGTAACTGTTTCTACATTTATAACTTCAGGAGGGTGCAGATTCTTCATAAAGAGAGCCCAATCAGCCCTAGCTGAGTTATATCTTTTCGCCACCGATCGAACAGAGATTGGCATATCAGTTTGTATTATGATTGGAAAGTGATCACTGTTGTGCAGGCTGTCTGCTGGATACCATGTTAGTTGAATAGCCAGGCACTTTGAAGCTAGCGACAGGTCTATTGCGGAGAATGTATTTGAAATAGTATTGAAGCTTGTTGGTGATCCTGTGTTCAATAGCACCAAGTCTTCTCGTTCCAGCCATCGCTTAATCTGGTGTCCTCTTGTATTGGTACTAGTAGACCCCCAGAGGAGGCTATGCGCATTAAAGTCTCCTACTACTAGAAAAGGTGCGGCTAATTGGCTAACAATATGGTTCAAGTCGTCAATGGTCCAGTTATATTCAGGCAGATATATGTTACATATAGTTATTTGTGTCGGCCGGCTTAGACGTACAGCTACAGCCTGTAATCTACTATTAATTGTTGTCTTAGTGTACTGCACGTCGCTTCTTACTAAGATAGCAACGCCACCACTTGCTCTTTGTCTGTTTGTTGTATCTTTTCTTTCGGTATTATATCCCTGAAGTGCATATGGTTGTTCGGTCCTAAGATGTGTTTCTTGTAAGCAGAGGCACATAGGATTATGCTCTTGTATAATTAATTTTATGTCGCAGTATTTATCTACACATCCTCTACAGTTCCATTGTAGAATTTTATTATAGGTCATGTTTTATGTAGTTTTATATATAAGATTTTTTAAACTAAATACATAAACAGATATATCAAAAGTAAGATTAGTAGATATAACAGGATACATTTAGACTTAGATAAAAACAAATAGATACGTGATTTAACAAATAGGTAAATATATAAAATAAACGAATAAATAAATAAATAGATTGAATAAATAATTTAATAAATAGATAAATAAATAAATAATTTAATGGACAATATATACAAAAATGACTAGGTAGTTTGAGTATCAAAATTATCACAGATAATGATTAGTTCGGTTCTTTAGGGGGCTTTCTGGGCTTACCCTTTGGCCATCCCTTTCCTTTCTTTTTTGTTTGGGAGGAGGATTCCCCAGCGTTTGATGACACCTCGTTGCGCTCATCTTCAGATGTCGTTTCGGTGTCCCTGTCTCGTTTTCTCGAATCTGAAGTAGATCTAACACGAAGTTTATCATTTTCAACATTGTCCTTCCTTGCAGCTCTAGGGGCAGCGGGACGGACATATGTTGAAGTTGCCTTTTCAACAAACACAGATTTTAATGCACTAACTAGTGCGGGTATTAGCTCTTTCACAAGGCTGTCATAATTTATTTTACTTTCCTTTCCACTCGAATTGGTTGCTCGGGCGTAAGTAGTCGGAAATTTGGAGGTAACACCAACAACTTTATTTCTGGCTTGGTAGTACGATATATTTTCTTTCACTTTAATTTCTTGGATGGCTGATTCTTCTTTAAAAACTGGGCAGCTTCGTGACCGTGCACTATGGTCACCATCGCAGTTGATGCATTTGGGATTATCACAGGGGTTTCCTTCGTGCATTGGTTTACCACAGGCACAAATTTGATCGTTTGTGCACCTGACAGAAGTATGTCCAAATCGCTGGCATCTGAAGCATCTTAATGGAGGCGGTACATATAGGCGAACTGGCAAAGAATAAAATGCTACAAATACTTTGCTTGGCAGTTTTGTAATATTAAATGTTAATATATGTGATGAGGTGTCAACCAACTGGTTGTCAACACGTTTTTTAATGCGTTTGACAGCTGTTACACCTTGTGGTTCAAGTTCCTTAGCGATTTCCTCTTCAGTACATAATAATATATCTTTACACACAATCACCCCTCGAACCGAGTTAAGGCTATTATGAGGTGTAATAGTAATATCAAATTGCAATAGTGTTGTGAGTGTTTGTAGTTTTGCTGATTGTGCAGCAGAGCTAGTTTCAAGTAGCAATCCCTCTTTAGTCTTCTTTGCTTGTTTCAGGTCTCCAATCAATCCAAATAGCGCCTTTTGCAACAAGAATGGATTAACTTTATAAAAGTTTTCTCCATCATCACGTTTAACGACCAGAAACCGAGGTTGAGGCCCCTTTTCCTGGTTCGTATTTGGTTGGGTTAGTTGAGGAGTACCCACTCCTTGGTTTTTTAGGATAGTATTTTTCATATTAGTCCCACGAGTATCCTAGGAAATAAAGGTCACCTACAATAGAGCCTGGTACTGCAGGAAGGCAAATTACAACCAGAGGACGCCAGGTATCTGGAGGGCATCGTTTAAGACCCAACTTCGCGGGGCCATTCATCTCCTGGGCACGATTGCTTCCACCACGAGATTGCGGGGTATTCTTAGTTTCCCTGAGGCTACTCAATTCACCACAGGTACTACAAGCCTCCCCACCACGACAAGGTGATACCCTTGGGGATATTATTATTATTATTATTATTATTATTATTATTATTATTATTATTATTATTATTATTATTATTATTATTATTATTATTATTATTATTATTATTATTATTATTATTATTATTATTATTATTATTATTATTATTATTATTATTATTATTATTATTATTATTATTATTATTATTATTATTATTATTATTATTATTATTATTATTATTATTATTATTTCTTTTTTTTTTTTTTTTTTGTAGGCGGTGGAAAATCTTCAAAAGACACCAAAAAGGTAGTGTCGGATTCCTACCGACTAAAAACCACCCCCTAGTAAGCGTCGGCTACCGAGGCCATTAGCTTTGCTACATCTTCGTGTTATTTATCACAGGTATGTTGTATGTATCACAGTTAGAATTCATAAGTAGGTATCACAGATACCTATAGTATCTTATAGTTCTTCAAAAAGTTTGATTTCTTTTAGAAAGGTTATAGTATTAATAATTTTGTCTTTTTCTTTCAGGTTATCTGCAATGTTGTGCTGTATTTTATGTTTACACCTTGCACTTCTAAATTTAGGGCACTCACATATAATGTGTTTTATTGTCAAGTTGACCTGACATTCCTCACATTTAGGTTGATCGTCACCCGTTAGCAAGTGCTGGTGGGTAAGTGCTGTGTGTCCTGATCTTAGACGATGAGTCTTCACCGCGTTTTCCCTGGTGTCATCTAGGCTATCATATCCATATTTAATTTCTGGTTTTATTAGTGCAAGTAGTGTGTTCCTATCATTCCACTTACTCTGCCATTTACTCAGGATCTTTTCTTTTATTATGTTTTTATACTGTAATTTACTAAAAGCTATTTCAGGTGTATTTATTGGTATTTGATAATCAATTTCATTAAGAAACTCATTTGCGCGTATTCCAAGTGGTCGAGTTATAGTCGGACGATTCTTGTACTCGTCTCTCTCCACGTGCAGAAAACTGGTATTTGGATGATCCACAAACGATTTGACTTGTATCAAGTATGATGTCATTAATTGCTTTCTTCTCAGGTCCAAGGCAGGGAGGCCTGACTCACAGTATAAGCTATCAATTGGTGTAGTTGGAAAAGCTCCTAGGCAGTACCTTATACCCAGGTGATGTATTCTGTCAAGTTTTCGTAGCGCGCTTTCACGAGCTGACGAATATGCCATGCAGCCGTAGTCCATACGTGATAGTACAAGAGATTGGTAGATACTTATTAGGCTTTTTGTATTTGCTCCCCACTTAGTGTGAGCCAACACTTTGATAATATTCATCTTTGATCGACATTTATCCTCTAGAGAGGTAATATGGTCTATCCAGGTAAGTTTCCTGTCAAATATTACTCCCAAGAATTTTACTCGATCAACACATGAAATTGTCCTTCTGTTTAAATATATAACAGGGTCATAGTGGGGCTTTCTTAGCCTACAAAAATGCACACATTGTGTTTTTTCACTCGAAAATTGAAAACCAACTTCTGCTGCATTTTTAGATAAATTATCTATTGCAGCTTGCATTATTTTTGTCGCTGAGCCTATTGATTTTCCAGATATAACAAAGCTAACATCATCAACATATAGGCATTTGCATATCTCGTCGGGTATATTTTTTGCTATCTCGTTAATAGCAATGGCAAACAGTGTACAGCTTAGAGTTGAGCCTTGTGGGACTCCATTCTCCAAAACTTTAACTTTTGAGTATGAGCTACCCACTCGCACTCTAAAATGCCTATTTTTAAGAAAGGACTGGATTAGTAAGGCCATATTGCCCCTTACACCATACTTATAAAGTTTTTCTAGTATACCATGCCGCCATGCCATGTCATAGGCCCCTTTGATATCAAAGAAGACCGCTATTGCATGTTCCCGTTTCCTGAAAGTTTCTTGTAAAATATTTTCTAGTAGGACAAGGTGGTCCGCCGTTGAACGGCCCTTTCTAAAACCTGCCTGATACGGCACTAATATTTTTTCTTTTTCTAGGTAGTTCTGTAATCGATTATTTATCATCCTTTCCATGATTTTACCCATAGAGCACGTTAGACTAATGGGTCTATAACTAGTTGGTAGAGTGGCTGTTTTTTTAGGTTTTTTTATGGGCACAACTATAGCTTCTTTCCATTCTTCTGGGTATGTGCCTTCTTTCCACAAGTTATTAAAAAGTGTCAACAGAGCTTGTTTCATATCAGGAGTTATATGTTTCAGCATTTCGTTTGACACCATATCCATACCAGGAGAGGATAGTTTAGCTCTGATCAGAGCACACTCCAACTCTTCCAATGTAAAAGCTACGTTATATTGCTTAGTGTCTACGCTGTCAAAGTTAACATAATTTTCTTCTCTTTCAGGTAATGTTTCTTGGAATTCTATAGAGTAATTTCCCGTGCTACTGACGCTTGCAAAGTGTACTGCAAGAATTTCTGCAATTTCTTTTGGATTCTCTGTCACCACTCCCTGACTCGTCTGGATATAGGTAAGTGGTTCTAGAGTATTTTTACCTTGTATTGATTTTACTTTTCTCCATACTTGTTTTACATCTGATTCAGGCGTAATTGTAGAGGTGTATTTGTTCCAAGAATTTTTCTTGCTTTCAAGTACAACCCTTTTGCACTCTGCCCGTGCTCGTTTAAAAGTTATCAAGTTTGCGGTGGTAGGAAATCTTCTAAATTTGTAGAACGTTTTCTTTTTTTCTTTTATAGCGATTTGAACTTCATAACTCCACCATGGCATATACCGTTTCACTGGTTTTGCTTTAGTAAATGGAATACTCTTATTTGCAGCTTTAATTATCGCCCTTGTAACTGATTGAACGTTTACAGTTTCAGGAGGACGCAAATTTTTCGTGAAGGAGGTCCAATCTGCTCTAGCAGTGTTATATCTTTTTGCAACTGATTGGACCGGCATTGGTACGTCAGTTTGTATTATAATGGGAAAATGATCACTGTTATGTAGGTTGTCTGCAGTAGCCCAGGTTAGTTCTACAGCCAAGCAGCTCGAGGCAAGCGACAGGTCTATCGCGGAGAAATTATTTGAGATAGTGTTAAAGCTTGTAGGTGATCCAGTATTTAGTAACACCAAATCGTCTCTTTCTAGCCAGCGGTTGATCACGCGGCCTCTTGTATCGGTCTTAGAAGATCCCCAGAGAGGACTGTGGGCATTAAAATCTCCTACCACCACAAAAGGATCAGTTAGTTGGCTTACAATATGGTCTAGATCTTCGATACTCCAGTTATATTCAGGTAAGTATATATTACATAGAGTTATTTGTATCGGCCTGTTCAATCGTACTGCTACCACCTGTAGGTCACTGTTGACTAATATGCTATCATACTGAACATCATCTCTTAACAAAGTAGCAACGCCACCGCTTGCTCTTTGCTGATATGTTGCATCTTTCCTCTCAATATTATATCCCCTAAGTGCATATGGTTGGTCTGTTTTTAGATGTGTTTCTTGCAAGCAGAGACACATAGGAGTATGTTCTTGTATTAGGAGTTTTATGTCGCAGTTTTTATCTACACATCCTCTGCAGTTCCATTGTATAATTTTATTGTAGTACATGTTTTTGTTTTTTTTGTTTCTTTATTAGATCTAAAAATGTGTATAGGACGGACATAAAAACAGATATAATAAGTTAGTTTGTAAATAAATAAATAAATTAATAAATAGTAGGTAAATAAATAAATAAATTAATATATAAATAAATAAATAAATAAATAAATAAATAAATAAATTAATATATAAATAAATAAATAATAAGCCTAATTAAAAACGTTAAACAAGTATATATATACAATGACTAGAAAAATTAAATTATCACAGATAAATTAATTAGATACAGTTTCTGAGGGTGGTGGCTTTCTAGGTTTCCCTTTCGGCCATCCTTTCCCTTTTTTTTTGGTTTGAGAGGAGGAATCTCCAGCATGTGATGATGAGTCATCGACTTCATCTCCAGATGTGGTTTCAACACTCCTGTCACGTTTTTTTTGATCTGATGTAGTTTCCAGATGCTGTACATCAGATCCAACTTTTTCCCTCCTTGCAGCTCTAGGAGCAATGGGGCGGGCAAATGTTGAACTTTCTTTTAGGACAAACACGGATTGAAGTGCACTAACTAGTGCGGGTATAAGTTCTTTGACTAGACTATCACAATTCATTTTAATTTCTTTTCCAGGCGCATTAGCTACCTGGCCATAGGTCATCGGATATTTTGAGGAAACAGCAGTTACATTTTTTTTTGCTTCGTAGTAGGATAAGTTTTCTTTTACTTTCAGATCTTGGATGGCAGTTTCTTGTTTAAAGACTGGACATATTCTTGAACGTGCACTATGGTCCCCGTTGCAGTTGATGCATTTATTAGTTTCACACGGATTTCCTTCATGCATTTGTTTACCACAAGCACAGATTGGTTCATTTGTGCACCTGGTAGACGTATGTCCAAATCGCTGGCATCTGAAGCATCTCAGTGGAGGCGGTATGTATTGACGGACAGGAAGCGAGTAAAATGCAGCAAATACTTTGTTGGGCAGTTTTGTGTTACTAAAAGTTAAGATGTGTGTTGGAGTATCAACTAACTGGCCTTCAACACGTTTCTTAATACGTTTGACTGCTATTACTCCCTGTGGCGCTAATTCCTCACATATTTGCTCTTCGGTGCATATTAATATGTCCTTACATACAACGACTCCTCGAACCGTATTAAGGGTACTATGAGCTATAACGGTAATTTCAAAATCTAGCAGTTTTTTTATCGTTTGTAATTTTGCTGACTGTGCAGCAGAAACAGTTTCAAGTAGTAAACCTTCTTTAGTTTTTTTTGTCTGTTTCAACTCACCGATTAAACCAAACAACGACTTATGGAGTAGAAAGGGATTAACTTTATAAAAGTTATCCCCATCATTACGTTTTACGACCAAGAACCGAGGTTGGGGCCCCTTTTCTTGGTTCGCAATTCTTTGGGTTAGTTGAGGAGAACCCACTCCTTTGTTTTTTTGGTCAGTATTTAACATATTGATCCCACGAGTAGCCTAGGAAATAAAAGTCACCTACAGCAGAGCCTGGATACAGCAGGAAGGCTAAATTACAACCAGAGATCGCCAGGTATCTGGAGGGCATCGTTCAAGACCCAACTTCGCGGGGCCATTCATCTCCTGGGCACGATTGCTTCCACCACGAGATTGCGGGGTATTCTTAGTTTCCCCAGGGCTACTCAATTCACCACAGGTACTACAAGCCTCCCCACCACGACAAGGTGATACCCTTGGGGAGGTATTATTATTATTATTATTATTATTATTATTATTATTATTATTATTATTATTATTATTATTATTATTATTATTATTATTATTATTATTATTATTATTATTATTATTATTATTATTATTATTATTATTATTATTATTATTATTATTATTATTATTATTATTATTATTATTATTATTATTTTTTTTTTTTTTAATCGGGTGGTGGAAAATCTTCAAAAGACACCAGAAAGGTAGTGTCGGATTTCTACCGACTAAAAACCACCCCCTAGGAAGCATCGGCTACTAAGGCCATTAGCTTTTATCGCGTATAATTTAGTTAATAATTATAGGTAAGTATCAGAAGTTACTATCACAGGTAAGTATCATATATAGATATCACAAGTAAGTATCGAATGTAAAGATCACTTTTAAATATCACAGTTTTGTATCAGAGAAAGTATCGTAGTTTAAAGTTCTTGATATACTTTAATATCTTTTAAAAAGTTTAAAGTATTTATAATGTTCTCTTTTTCTTTTAGGTTTTCTTCAATGGTATGCCGTATTTTGTGCGTACGTCTTGGCGTACAGTATTTTGGGCATTCGCAAATTATATGTGCTATGGTCAAATCAACCTGGCAGTTGTCACAGCTTGGTTTATCCTCGCCACTCAGCAAATACTGGTGAGTAAGTGTTGTGTGTCCTGTTTTTATTCTATGGATTTTGACCGCATTTTCCCGAGTAACATCCATGTTTTCGTACCCATACTTGACTTCGTGTATGACTAATGCAAGTTGTGTATTTTTTCTACTCCATTGATTTTGCCATTTCGTTAAAACCTTTTGTTTTATTGTGTTTTTGAATCTTGTTTTGAATTCTGTTTTAGACTTATCGTCTGGGTAGTCATTTACTAAGACAGCTAAAATTTGGATGTCAACATCTTGAAGAAACTCGCTTGCTCGTACTCCAAGTGGTCGTGTTATAGTTGCACATCTCTGATATTCATCTCTTTCCAGAAAAAGAAAATTATTATTTGGATGATACACGTTCAGTCTAACTTGAATCATGTACGATATCATAAGCTGTTTCCTTCTTAGATCCAAAGGAGGTAAGCCGGACAGGCAATAGAGGCTATCTACGGGTGTTGTCGGAAAAGCTCCTAGGCAGTATCTTATACCTAAATGATGGATGCAATTAAGCTTTTGGAGCACACTTTGCCGGGCGGAAGAGTATGCCATGCAACCGTAATCCATTCGTGACAAAACTAGAGCCTGGTAAATACTAAGGAGGCTTTTTGTATTAGCTCCCCACTGAGTGTGCGCTAACACTTTAATGATGTTCATGGTTGCTCTACATCTATCCTCCAACGAGTTAATATGATCTAGCCATGTGAGTTTCCTATCGAATAGTAGTCCCAAAAATTTGACTTTATCAGCACATAAAATTGTTTTGCCATTTAGGTACATGACAGGGTCATAATGAGGTTTTCTTAACCTACAGAAATGCACGCATTGTGTTTTTTCTGTAGAAAACTGAAAACCCACTTTTGCTGCATTTTTTGATAATTTATCTATTGCAGCTTGCATTATTTTTGAAGCAGCTCCTACAGTTTTGTCTGCGACGATAAAACAAACATCATCAACGTAGAGACATTTTGTAACTTTTTCATCCACATTTTTGGCTATCTCGTTTATAGCGATAGCAAAAAGAGTACAGCTTAGAGTTGAGCCTTGAGGGACTCCGTTCTCCAAAAATTTAGCATTTGAATATGAGTTACTCACTCGCACCTTGAATCGTCTATTTTTAAGGAAGGACTGGATCATTAGGGCAATATTGCCTCTTAGACCATATTTGTGTAGTTTTTGTAGTATACCATGTCTCCATGCCATGTCATATGCTCCTTTGATGTCAAAGAAGACTGCGATTGCATGCTCCCGCTTCCTAAATGTTTCTTGCACAAAATTTTCTAGCAATACCAGATGATCAGCTGTAGATCGGCCTTTTCTGAAACCTGATTGATACGGCACTAATATTTGTTTCTCTTCTAGATAGTCCTGAAGTCGAGTATTAACCATGCGTTCTAATATTTTACCAATAGAGCATGTAAGGCTAATGGGTCTGTAACTACTAGCCAACGTGGCTTCTTTTTTTGGTTTTTTTATAGGTATAATTATAGCTTCTTTCCAGTCCTCTGGGTAAGTACCTTTGTTTAGCAGGTTGTTAAAAAGTATTAGCAGAGCTTCTTTCATATCAAGAGTGATATGTTTTAGCATTTCGTTAGACACCATATCCATGCCAGGGGATGTGAGTTTGGCACCTAATATAGCACACTCTAACTCTTCCATGTTAAAGGGTATATTATATTGCTTTATTTCTGTCGTTTTAAAATTAACATAATTTTTTTCTTTTTCAGAAATGGTTTCTTGGAAAACTTTATCGTAGTTTGCAGTGCTACTAACACTTGCATAGTAAACTGCAAGAGTTTCTGCAATTTCTTTTGGGTTTTCTGTCGTCAGCCCTAAGCTTGTTTGGATACAGGTAAGTGGTTGTTTAGTGTGTTTACCCTGTATTGATTTTATTTTTTTCCATATCTCTTTTACATCGGATTCAGGCGTAATTGTAGAGGTATAATTATTCCAAGAATTTTTCTTGCTTTCAACTAAAACTTTTTTACACTCTAGTCGAGCTCGCTTAAATGCTACTAGGTTTTCTGTGGTAGGAAATCTTTGAAATATGTTAAATTTTTTCTTTTTTTCATTTATTGAGTTTTTCACTTCAGGGCTCCACCATGGGACATAACGTTTCACTGGTTTTGCTTTGGTAAGTGGAATACTCTTTTTTGCAGCGTTAATTATTGCGCTTGTAATGGTTTTAACATTTATAGTTTTAGGAGGGTGTAAAGTCTCCGCAAACCTGACCCAGTCAGCCTTAGCTGTGTTATATCTTTTTACTGCAGGTTGAGCAATAATTGGTATATCAGTTTTTATAAAAATGGGAAAATGGTCACTGTTGTGTAGATTGTCTGCCGTGTACCAAGTAAGTTGACTAGCCAGGCAGCTTGAGGCAATCGACAGATCTATCGCAGCAAAACTGTTGGAAATAGTGTTAAAGCTTGTTGGAGATCCGGTGTTGAGTAACACTAAATCATCTCTTTCCAACCAGCGTTTAATTTGGCGTCCCCTTGTATCGATAGAGGTAGATCCCCAGAGTGGGCAATGAGCATTAAAGTCTCCTACTATTAAATAAGGCTTAGGTAGTTGGTTTAGAATGTGATTTAGGTCTTCTATGCTCCAGTCGTATTGTGGCAAGTATATATTACATAAAGTAACTTCAATAGGTCGGATAAGTCGTATTGCGACCACCTGTAGCCCAGAGTTGACCGCAACGAAGTTATAATATACATCTTTTCTTACGAGTATAGCAACGCCTCCACTAGCTCTCTGTCGATATGGCGCATCTTTCCTTTCTAGGCTATAATCGCGAATTGCATATGATTGTCCTATACTGAAATGTGTTTCTTGCAGGCAAATACAAGTTATATTATATGTATTAGATATATGAGTTATTTTATTGAAATCGTCATATTACAGTTCGTACGTGAAATTGTAAGACTTTAGATTCTTTCTCACAGTAAGGTGAAACATTGTTTTTCACAGTCTTCCAATTTCACCTCTTTATATATTTCGTGGGATTTGCTATATAATCATTTTTAATATTAAGTTGGTGACATGTAGATTATAGTTAAATAAATCAGTCTATTACTTAGATTCACGCTGAATAGAAGTATTTTATTTTTTTAAAAAGTCTTTCCTTCGGACTTATATCCTAAGTGGCGCAGTCGGTAGGATTGCTCAACACTATATAATCGACAAAAATCGCGAAATTATTAGTGTTTGTTCTAACAATTAATTGGGCAATTTTTATAATTTAAAAATTTCAAAGACTTTTTACAATATATCAACTCAGTAAGGACCACATCGCCAACGCTGGGTCATCAGCATCCATACCTAGTCGAGGACATCATCGCCGAGGCTGGTACATCTACATCATAAGAAAAATTAAAAAGTGTTTTGTTCTTAAAAATAAATATTGCACGGTCTAAAAGTGATAAATAATAATTAATAAAGTGTTCCATGAAAAAGATGAATCAACAACAAATCCTGTAAGTGTTTTCCTATTTTTTCCAAAATTTGTAATAATTATATGACAGTAAATAATTGAAATCGTAATCATTGAAATAAATAATTAGTGTCATCTTAATATTGAATATTTATTGATGTCAAATCGTGAAAACAATTATAGAGATAGAAGTCCTCTTCGCAGAGAATTAAACGAAGAATTAAATAACATAATGGCAGTTCCGGTAATACAAAAATGTCATATCGATACCATCCCTGAATTCAGTGGAAATCCGGCTACTTTGGCTATATTTATTTCATCTAGTGAATATTTGATAAACACTTTTTCTGATAGAGTAAACGCTGCTAATCCACAAAATGAGTTTTTACTTAGAGCTATAATTGCCAAATTAACAGGTAGGGCACTTGATTTAGTAGGAAGTCGTGGAACTTTAACAACTTGGAATTCAATTAAAAATTTATTGATACAGTTTTTCTCAGATCAAAGAGATGAGAATTGTTTAGTAGGAGACTTGTTACATGTAAAACAACAGAAAAATGAAAGTGCAGTGGTGTTTGGCAATAGATGCCAAGATTTGTTAAGTTTGCTGTTAAACAAGTTACAATTAACGGAACCGGATATAAATATCCGTCGAATCAAAACCAATATCTATGAGACGCAAGCGCTAAATGCATTTTTAAGAGGTCTTCATAACAATTTACCTATAAGATTAAGAACCCCGGGAAATTTAGAACAAGCAATTGGTTTTGTTATACAAGAAGAAAATTTTTCGTATGCTCAAAATAAGGTGTTTAAAAATGAATTTAATTCGCACAAACCCCAGCTTAATTATTCAAACAAAACCGATAATTCTAGGATGGCTCCTAATTACTTTAATCCCAATACAGCTAACTATCAATCTGGAAATCAGTCATTTAATAATCGCCCTCGATTCTACAGCAATAATTCAGGAAATTCGCGTTTTAATAATTATAGGCCAAATTTTAGAAATTTTTCGGCACCTGCTAGACCAAATTTTCAGAATAGAAATTTTAATTTCCCTAATCAAAACTATCAAAATCGGCCAGTATTTAACAATGCTAATCGAAACTATCACCCAGAGCCAATGGACACATCATCAGGTAATACTAGAAGGACACAAAATAATCAACAAAATAGGTCGACTATTATAGCAGAAGAATTGTTTCAACAAGAAATAAATAATGAAGTGTCAGATGCCGCAGAAAATTATGTAGCTTATGAACAAAATCTTCAGGATCGGGAATATAATGAAAATTTTCAGTTGGCCGGCCCCTCAAACAGTCCAACATAATAGATGTGTCAAACATTAATACGTCCAAATTACCATATATAAAAATCCCTCAAATTAATTTAAAATTTATGATAGACACGGGATCTTCTAAAACTTTAATTAGTCCAAAAACTGTTCAACAATATTATAGTAATTTTATACAGGAATCTCCATTTAAAATTCGAACAGCACATCATACAACTTTTCATAAATATATTGTTAAAATTCCTTTACCAAACATTTTTAAATCTAATGAATATTACGATTTATGTATATTTGATTTTAACCCCAACTATGATGGCTTAATTGGAATGGATTTGTTAAAACATTTAGGCGCTAATATAGATTTAAAAAAAAATGTATTGTATACTAAAAATAGTGTACTTCCAATATATTTTGAATTACCAAAACCTAAAGAAATGCAATTAGCACCGAGACAACAACAATTTATAAAAGTTCCGGTAAATACAAATATAAATTTTGGTATAATAGAATATAAAAAAATAACTGAAGGTGTAGAAATTCCGCAATGTTTAGTAAAAGTTGTAGATAGGGAAGCCATTATAAGTATTACTAATAGTAATGAAACTGAACAAATAGTTAATATAGAAGCACTAAATGTACTTGAAACGGAAGATATAGATATGATTGAGGAAAGTACCGTAAACATGGATGTACAAACCAATAAGCTCTTAATAGATAACTTAAAAAACCTTAGATTAGATCATTTAAACAACGAAGAAAGTAAAGCAATTAAAGAAATTTGTTATGAATATAGAGACATTTTTCACTGTAATCAATTTCGGTTATCTTTTACAAATGTGGTAAAGCACGAGATAAAAACAAAAGATGATATACCTGTCTTTAAAAAAGCTTACCGAATGCCATATGCACAACAAAAAGAAGTAGAAAACCAAATTAATGATTTACTAGCAAACGATATAATTCAAGCGTCCCACAGTCCGTGGAGTAGTCCAGTAATTGTAATTCCAAAAAAATTGGATGCCTCTGGAGTTCAAAAATTTCGAATGGTAATTGATTATAGAGCTTTAAATGAAAAATGTCTTGATGATAAATATCCGTTGCCACACATATCCGACATCTTAGATAAATTAGGTAAATGTTCTTACTTTACAACATTAGATTTAGCGTCAGGATATCATCAGATAGAAATGCATCCCCGCGATATTGAGAAAACTGCATTCTCATCGCCAAGGGGTCACTATGAATATAAACGTATGCCGTTTGGTTTGAAAAATGCGCCGGCAACTTTTCAACGAGTAATAGATAATATTCTAAGGGGAATTCAAAACGAAGCTTGTATTGTATATTTAGATGACATAGTAATTTTTTCAACTTCGCTTCAAGAACATTTAGACAAATTAAGATTAGTATTCGATAGATTAAGAAAAGCAAATTTCAAAATCCAAATGGATAAATCCGAGTTTCTAAAGAAAGAAGCGCAATTTTTAGGACATATCATAACTCCTGAAGGGGTAAAACCTAACCCGTCTAAAATTGATGCAGTAGTGAGATATCCACCACCAAGAAACACCAAAGAATTAAAAGGATTCTTAGGTTTGACGGGATATTATCGTAAGTTTATTAGGGATTATGCTAAAATTACAAAGCCATTAACAACTTGTTTAAAAAAAGGTCATAAAATTCAACATACTTCCGAATTTATCGAATCATTTAACAGATGTAAAAATATCTTAACTAATCCTCCATTACTTCAGTATCCTGATTTTGATAAACCGTTTATAATAACAACTGATGCTTCAGAGGTAGCAATAGGTGCAATTCTGTCACAAGGTTCAGTAGGATCCGATAAACCCGTGTGTT
Organism: Cryptophagus acutangulus; assembly: GCA_963556235.1. Classification (NCBI taxonomy): domain Eukaryota; kingdom Metazoa; phylum Arthropoda; class Insecta; order Coleoptera; family Cryptophagidae; genus Cryptophagus; species Cryptophagus acutangulus. Next base: position 8,281,928 of record OY744566.1, on the reverse strand, counting down.
ATGCTTCAAGAACATTAAACGATACTGAAAGAAAATACAGCACAATTGAAAAAGAACTACTAGCAGTAGTATGGGGAGTGAAATATTTTCGTCCTTATGTATACGGTCAAAAATTCATAATATATACAGATCACCGTCCGTTAGTTTGGTTATCCAAATTAAAGGAACCAAATTCCAAATTACAACGTTGGAAAATTAAACTTGAAGAATACGATTTTGAAATTATATATAAAAAAGGTAAGCAAAATAGTAATGCGGATGCGTTAAGTAGAATCGAACTTAATGCAATAGAGAATGACTCAGTAATAAATAATGTTGATGAAGAAGAAATAGAAAACTTGATAAATGAATTAAATGATGATGAATTACAGTCAGAGTTAGAACAAGTAGATGATACGGATACAGTACATTCAGTAAGTCAAAATAAAGAATTAGCTAATATAAAAATTTGCTCTGACATAATTGATTCTAAGCCTAATCAATATTTTATATATCAAGTTCATACACAAGCAAAACCAATAGTATCAGAAACATTAGGTAAAATTAAACGATATCATGTTCAAATAAATAAAGATGACGAAGATAGCATAATTAAATTTTTAAAGGAATATACGACTACATCAAAAAAATACTACGTGCATTTCGAAACCGAACATTTATTTCAACAGTTCAATCGAGTAGTTCAAAAATTATTTAATGCAAACGGACCAGAGTTAATTTATTGTACTGAAAGACGAGAATTCTTACATGAGCCAGAACTAATAGAAACAGCTATTAAAAACCAACACGAAGGTAAAACTAACCATCGTGGTATTTCGGAGACAGTCAAACAATTACAAAGAAAATATTATTTCCCTCTCATGCAAGAACATGTAGCATTATATATAGCGAAATGTGAATTATGTAAACGAAACAAATATGAAAGAAATCCACCCAAAATTAGTATGATGTTAACTGATACCCCGCACCGACCGTTTGAGAAAATACATATGGATATTTATACTTTAGAAAATACAAAATTTTTAACTATAGTAGATGCATTTACTAAATTAGGACAAGCATTTGAAGTTAAATCCAAAAATGCTGTTGACATTTTAAACGCTCTAATTAATTATTTTGCTTACTATGGGACGCCTGAAACAATTAGCGCAGATCAAGGTTTAGAATTTTATAATCATATAATTCAAGAATTGCTAGAAGCACATAAAATCAAAATTCATTTCACAACACCTCATCATCCAGAATCAGATGGAATTATTGAGAGGTTTCATTCAACACTAGCTGAGCATGTCAGAATATTGAAAACCAAACATAACGAACCTGTAACAGTATTAATAAAATACGCTATAATTGCTTATAACAATTCAATTCATTCCAGCACAAATTTAACACCTTTAGAATTAACCTTAGGTCATACAAAATTAAGAGATCCTTACGATTTATTCTATGATAAACAAATGTATAGCGATTATCTTCAAAAGCATAAAGAAAAGTTAGCTCTCACTTATGATCTAGTAAATGAGAATTTAACTAGAAATAAAGAAAAAATTGTAACTAATAGAAATATAAACATTAATAATCCATTTCAAGAGGGACAATTAGTCTATGAAACAAGCTATAAATATAAAAGAAATAAAACAGGTGAAAAGTTTAGTGGGCCATTTATATTAAAAACATTATTGCCTGATAATAAAGCCATTATTCAAAAAGTTGGTAGTACTAGTAAAAAAAGCGGTCGTACCGTACATTTGAAAAATTTACGCCAACCTATTGTTGCAGACTCTTCGTCATCGTCGCCTCAACCATCAACTTCGCAAGATGCTCAGACATCCAAATAACCCAAATTATGAATAATCCGGGGTTGTTACCAATAAAATTAGGTGTAGCCCAGAATGTAGATGATTACTGGACCCTAATACAAATTTATGATTTATCTAGTTTAGGAGTAGAATTAAATAAGTTAGTTGCTAATTATAATAAAATAAATAATTCTTTTCATGATACAACATATGGAATTGCTTATGGAGAAGAAATGTATAACTATAGATATCTTTTAGATTATAAGTTGGCACAAGCAAAAACTAAATTTGAACAAGTAACAGTAGGTAAAGATAGTAAACGCAGCAAACGTGGATTAATTAATGGCTTAGGATCCATGTGGAAAGCGATCACAGGAAATTTAGATCAAACTGATGCAGATCGATATGATACTGCAATTTTGCATATTAAAAAAAATGAAGATCAAGTAAAAACTCTTATGGAACAACAGCTTAGCATAACTGATAAAGCTTTACATATATTTAATGAATCCATGACTAAATTACAACAAAATCAAATATTACTAGAATCTAGAATAAATGCCATGGAAAAATTTATGAAAAATATAACAGAAATTGACAATTTTGTTATATTAAATATTATTTTTAATCAATTAATATCAACCGTAGAAATAATATTAGAAATTTTAGATGAAATAGGAAATGCCATTACTTTTGCAAAACTTAATTCTTTACATCCTTCAATAATTACGCATGATGAATTGAAATCAGAATTGACAATAATAAATTCTTGTTTAACAAATTCTAAACTACCCTATAGTTTAGAAGAAGATGATTTAATAAATTACTATTCAGTTATAAATATAAAAGGATATATCCGAAACAAACAAATAATCTTTATTTTAGAAATACCATTAGTAGAATCAGTCATATATAATTATTACAAATTATTTTCCTTACCTACTCCACAAAACCAACAATACAAAATTATTATTCCTAAAACCCCATACCTACTATTGAGTCATGAACAATATGGACATTGTGACCAGAAATGTAAAGAAGTCGATCAAATGAATTTTTTGTGCTATGAACAAAATACTAATATAATATCTAAAGATAATCCGTGTGAAGTTGATTTGATTAATTTTAATCATAACTATACAAACTGTGAATTTAAAAATAGTTACTTATCAAGAAATAAAATTCAAAAACTCTTACCAGATAAATGGTTAATTATAACTATAAAAGCTACAACAGCTACTAGTGTTTGTTCAAATAATGAAGAAAAATTAATGTTAAACGGAACATATGTTATAACTTTACCGAAAACGTGTGAAATTCAATTCGATAATGTAATACTAAAAACTCATCAAAGTTTAAATCCGTTAGTTAAACATTTGAAGTTACCTAATATCCAAATACCAGAAAACAAAGAATATCTCCGATGGGATATGGATACCAGCCCCATTCATCTGGACGATGTAAATCTCAATGAATTAAAAGATTTAGACATTCAAATAAAACATACTAAACAACAAATTGGTTCAATAAAACCAATATCTTTTCATTATGATAATGTTAGCTTATATACTATTTTCATTTATGTAATTGTGTTTTTTTTAATTATAGGTTTATGTATTCAATGTTATCCATGCCTAAGAGCCAAAATTGGAAATAATAAGAATAGTAATTTAAGAAATCCATTAGAAGAAATAGAATTAAAAAATTAAGCTTTTCAACCCTAATTTTTCTCTTTGGCAGGGAAGAGTTATATTATATGTATTAGATATATGAGTTATTTTATTGAAATCGTCATATTACAGTTCGTACGTGAAATTGTAAGACTTTAGATTCTTTCTCACAGTAAGGTGAAACATTGTTTTTCACAGTCTTCCAATTTCACCTCTTTATATATTTCGTGGGATTTGCTATATAATCATTTTTAATATTAAGTTGGTGACATGTAGATTATAGTTAAATAAATCAGTCTATTACTTAGATTCACGCTGAATAGAAGTATTTTATTTTTTTAAAAAGTCTTTCCTTCGGACTTATATCCTAAGTTACACATAGGAGTAGATTCTTGAATTAAAATTTTAATGTCGCAGTATTTATCAATAAAACCTCTACAGTTCCACTGAATAATGCTATTGTTAGTCATTTTTAAATGTTTTTAAAACCTCGTAAGAAAAGATGTATATTATAACCTCGTTGCGGTCAACTCTGGGCTACAGGTGGTCGCGATACGACTTATCCGACCTATTGAAGTTACTTTATGTAATATATACTTGCCACAATACGACTGGAGTATAGAAGACTTAAATCACATTCTAAACCAATTACCTAAACCTTATTTAGTAGTAGGAGACTTTAATGCACACTGCCCACTCTGGGGATCTACTTCTACCGATACCAGAGGACGCCAAATTAAACGCTGGTTGGAAAGAGATGATTTAGTTTTACTCAACACAGGATCTCCAACAAGCTTTAACACTATTTCCAACAATTTTGCTGCGATAGATCTGTCGATCGCCTCAAGCTGCCTGGGTAGTCAACTGACTTGGTACACGGCAGACAATCTACACAACAGTGACCACTTTCCAATTTTTATAAAAACTGATATACCAATTACTGCTCAATCTGCAGTAAAAAGATATAACACAGCTAAGGCTGACTGGGTCAGGTTTGCGGAGACTTTACACCCTCCTAAAATTATAAATGTTAAAACAATTACAACCGCAATAATTAACGCTGCAAAAAAGAGTATTCCACTTACTCAAGCAAAACCAGTTAAACGTTTTGTCCCATGGTGGAGCCCTGAAGTTAAAAACGCTATAAAAGAAAAAAAGACAAAATTTAACATATTTCAAAGATTTCCTACCACAGAAAACCTAATAGCATTTAAGCGAGCTCGACTAGAGTGTAAAAAAGTTTTAGTCGAAAGCAAGAAAAATTCCTGGAATAATTACACCTCTACAATTACACCTGAATCTGATGTAAAAGAGATATGGAAAAAAATAAAATCAATACAGGGTAAACACACTAAACAAACACTTACCTGTATCCAAACAAGCTCAGGGCTGACGACAGAAAACCCAGAAGAAATTGCAGAAACTCTTGCAGTTTACTATGCAAGTGTTGGTAGCACTGCAAATTACGATAAAGTTTTCCAAGAAACCATTGCTGAAAAAGAAAGAAATTATGTTAATTTTAAAACGACAGAAACAAAGCAATATAATATACCCTTTAACATGGAAGAGTTGGAGCGTGCTATATTAGGTGCCAAACTTACATCCCCTGGCATGGATATGGTGTCTAACGAAATGCTAAAACATATCACTTTTGATATGAAAGAAGCTCTGCTAATACTTTTTAACATCCTGCTGAACAAAGGTACTTACCCAGAGGACTGGAAAGAAGCTATAATTGTACCTATAAAAAAACCAAAAAAAGAAGCCACGTTGGCTAGTAGCTACAGACCCATTAGCCTTACATGCTCTATTGGTAAAATATTAGAACGCATGGTAAATACTCGACTGCAGGACTATCTAGAAGAGAAACAAAGATTAGTGCCGTATCAATCAGGTTTCAGAAAAGGCCGATCTACAGCTGATCATCTGGTACTGCTAGAAAATTTTGTGCAAGAAACATTTAGGAAACGGGAGCATGCAATCGCAGTCTTCTTTGACATCAAAGGAGCATATGACATGGCATGGAGACATGGTATACTACAAAAACTACACAAATATGGTTTAAGGGGCAATATTGCCCTAATGATTCAGTCCTTCCTTAAAAATAGACGTTTCAGGGTGCGAGTGAGTAACTCATATTCAAATGCTAAATTTTTAGAGAACGGAGTTCCTCAAGGCTCAACTCTAAGCTGCACTCGTTTTGCTATCGCTATAAACGAGATAGCCAAAAATGTGGATAAAAAAGTTACAAAATGTCTCTACGTTGATGATGTTTGTTTTATCGTCGCAGGCAAAACTGTAGGAGCTGCCTCAAAAATAATGCAAGCTGCAATAGATACATTATCAAAAAATGCAGCAAAAGTGGGTTTTCAGTTTTCTACAGAGAAAACACAATGCGTGCATTTCTGTAGATTAAGAAAACCTCATTATGACCCTGTCATGTACCTAAATGGAAAAACAATTTTATGTGCTGATAAAGTCAAATTCTTGGGACTACTATTAGATAGGAAACTTACATGGCTAGACCATATTAACTCGTTGGAGGATAGATGTAGAGCAACCATGAACATCATTAAAGTGTTAGCGCACACTCAGTGGGGAGCTAATACAAAAAGCCTCCTTAGTATTTACCAGGCTCTAGTTTTGTCACGAATGGATTACGGTTGCATGGCATACTCTTCCGCCCGAGAAAGTGTGCTCCAAAAGCTTAATTGTATCCATCATTTAGGTATAAGATACTGCCTAGGAGCTTTTCCGACAACACCCGTAGATAGCCTCTATTGCCTGTCCGGCTTACCTCCTTTAGACCTAAGAAGGAAACAGCTTATGATATCGTACATGACTCAAGTTAGACTGAACGTGTATCATCCAAATAATGAATTTCTTTTTCTGGAAAGAGATGAATACCAGAGACGTGCAACTATAACTCGACCACTTGGAGTACGTGCAAGCGAGTTTCTTCAAGATGTCGACACTCAAATACCAGAAGTCTTAGTAAATGACTATCTAGACGATAAGTCTAAAACAGAATTCAAAACAAGATTCAAAAACACAATAAAACAAAAAGTTTTAATGAAATGGCAAAATAAATGGAGTACAAAAAATACACAACTTGCATTAGTCATACACGAAGTCAAGTATGGGTACGAAAACATGGATGTTACTCGGGAAAATGCGGTCAAAATCCATAGACTAAAAACAGGACACACAACACTTACTCACCAGTATTTACTGAGTGGCGAGGATAAACCAAGCTGTGACGACTGCCAGGTTGATTTGACCATAGCACATATAATTTGCGAATGCCCAAAATACTGTACGCCAAGACGTACACACAAAATACGGCCTACCATCGAAGAAAACCTAAAAGAAAAAGAAAACATTATAAATACTTTAAACTTTTTAAAAGATATTAAAGTATATAAAGAACTTTAAACTACGATACTTTTTTCTGATACAAAACTGTGATACTTAAAAGTGATTTTTACATCTGATACTTACCTGTGATATTTATATCTGATACTTACCTGTGATATTTTTATCTGATACTTACCTTTAACTATTAACTAAATTATACATGATAAAAGCTAATGGCCTTAGTAGCCGATGCTTCCTAGGGGGTGGTTTTTAGTCGGTAGAAATCCGACACTACCTTTATGGTGTCTTTTGAAGATTTTCCACCAACTTATAAAAAAAAAAAAAATAATAATAATAATAATAATAATAATAATAATAATAATAATAATAATAATAATAATAATAATAATAATAATAATAATAATAATAATAATAATAATAATAATAATAATAATAATAATAATAATAATAATAATAATAATAATAATAATAATAATAATAATAATAATAATAATAATAATAATAATAATACCTCCCCAAGGGTATCACCTTGTCGTGGTGGGGAGGCTTGTAGTACCTGTGGTGAATTGAGTAGCCCCGAGGAAACTAAGAATACCCCGCAATCTCGTGGTGGAAGCAATCGTGCCCAGGAAATGAATGGCCCCGCGAAGTTGGGTCTTGAACGATGCCCTCCAGATACCTGGCGATCTCTGGTTGTATTTAGCCTTCCTGCTGTATCCAGGCTCTGCTGTAGGTGACTTTTATTTCCTAGGATACTCGTGGGACTATTATGACAAATACTATTCTAAAAAACCAAGGAGTGGGTACTCCTCAACTAACCCAACTAAATACGAACCAGGAAAAGGGGCCTCAACCTCGGTTCTTGGTCGTTAAACGAAATGATGGAGAAAACTTCTATAAAGTTAATCCATTCTTGTTGCAAAAGGCGCTATTTGGATTGATTGGAGACTTGAAACAAACAAAAAAGACTAAAGAGGGATTGCTACTTGAAACTAGCTCTGCTGCACAATCAGCAAAACTACAAACACTTGCTACACTATTGCAATTTGACATTACTATTACACCTCATAATAGCCTTAACTCGGTTCGAGGGGTGATTGTATGTAAGGATATATTGTTATGTACTGAAGAGGAAATCGCTAAAGAACTTAAAGCACAAGGTGTAACAGCTGTCAAACGGATTAAGAAACGTGTTGACAACCAGTTGGTTGACACCCCATCACACATTCTAACGTTTAACACTACAAAACTGCCAAGCCAAGTATTCGTAGCATTTTATTCTTTGCCAGTTCGCCTGTATGTACCTCCTCCATTAAGATGCTTCAGATGCCAGCGATTTGGACATACTTCTGTCAGGTGCACAAACGATCAAATTTGTGCCTGTGGTAAACCAATGCACGAAGGAAACCCCTGTGATAAACCCAAATGCATCAACTGCGATGGTGACCATAGTGCACGGTCACGAAGCTGCCCAGTTTTTAAAGAAGAAACAGCCATCCAAGAAATTAAAGTGAAAGAAAACATATCGTACTACCAAGCCAAAAATAAAGTTGTTGGTGTTACTTCCAAATTTCCGACTACTTATGCCCGAGCAACCAATTCGAGTGGAAAAGAAAGTAAAACAAATTATGAAAGCCTTGTGAAAGAGCTAATACCCGCACTAGTTAGTGCACTCAAATCTGTGTTTGTTGAAAAGGCAACTTCAACATATGTCCGTCCCGCTGCTCCTAGAGCTGCAAGGAAGGACAATGTTGAAAATAATAAACTTCGTGTTAGATCCACTTCAGATTCAAGAAAACGAGACACGGACACCGAAACGACATCTGAAGATGAGCGCAACGAGGTGTCATCAAACGCTGGGGAATCCTCCTCCCAAACAAAAAAGAAAGGGAAAGGGTGGCCGAAAGGTAAGCCCAGAAAGCCCCCTAAAGAACCGAACTAGTCAGTATCTGTGATAATTTTAATACTCAAACTTCCTAGTCATTGTTGTATATATTGTCCATTAAATTATTTATTTATTTATCTATTTATTAATTAATTTATTTAATCTATTTATTTATTTATTCGTTTATTTTATATAGTTACCTATTTGTTAAATTACTTATCTATTTGTTTTTACCTAAGTCTAAATGTTCCCTATTATATCTACTAATCTTACTTTTGATATATCTGTTTATGTATTTGGTTTAAAAAAGCTTATATATGAAACTAATCAAAAACATGACCTATAATAAATTTATACAATGGAACTGTAGAGGATGTGTAGATAAAAACTGCGACATAAAATTAATTATACAAGAACATAATCCTATGTGTCTCTGCTTACAAGAAACACATCTTAGAACCGAACAACCATATGCACTTAGGGGATATAATACCGAAAGAAAAGATACAACAAACAGACAAAGAGCAAGCGGTGGCGTTGCTATCTTAGTAAGAAGTGACGTGCAGTACACCAAGATAACAGTTAATAGTGGATTACAGGCTGTAGCTGTACGTCTAAACCGGCCGACACAAATAACTATTTGTAACATATATCTGCCTGAATATAACTGGAGTATAGACGACTTGAACCATATTGTTAGCCAATTAGCCGCACCATTTCTATTAGTAGGAGACTTTAATGCGCACAGTCCCCTCTGGGGGTCTACTAGTACCAATACAAGAGGACACCAGATCAAGCGATGGCTGGAACGAGAAGACTTGGTGCTATTGAATACAGGATCACCAACAAGCTTCAATACTATTTCAAATACATTCTCCGCAATAGACCTGTCGCTAGCTTCAAAGTGCCTGGCTATTCAACTAACATGGTATCCAGCAGACAGCCTGCACAACAGCGATCACTTTCCAATCATAATACAAACTGATATGCCAATCTCTGTTCGATCGGTGGCGAAAAGATATAACTCAGCTAGGGCTGATTGGGCTCTCTTTGCGAAGAATCTGCACCCTCCTGAAGTTATAAATGTAGAAACAGTTACATGCTCAATAATCAAAGCTGCAAAGAAAAGTATCCCACTAACCAAAACTAAACCAGTTAAACGGTTTGTCCCATGGTGGTGTCCCGAAGTTCAAAATGCTATAAAAGAAAAAAAGAAACACTTCCATAAGTTTAGGAGACATCCTACCACTCTAAACCTAGTGGCTTTTAAACAAGCCCGTGCGGAATGCAAATGTGTCATTCTTGAAAGTAAGAAAAATTCATGGTATAAATACACCTCAACAATTACGCCTGATTCTGACGTAAGAGAGATTTGGAGAAAAATAAAAGCAATTCAGGGTAAAAATACTAGACCAACACTTACATGCATCCAGACAAGTCAAGGAATTGTAACTGAAAATCCAGAAGAAATTGTAGAATCACTTGCAGTACACTTTGCAAGTGTGAGTAGCACAGCAAACTACAGTAGAGATTTCCAAGAAAAACTCCCTGAAAAAGAAGAAATCTATATTAATTTTGACACGACAGAAACTATGCAATATAACTTACCTTTTACAACTGAGGAGCTGGAGTCTGCTCTATCGAGAGCCAAACTTTCATCGCCTGGTGTGGATCAGGTATCTAACGAAATGCTTAAACATGTTACCCCTGAACTGAAAGAAGCTATGCTAACACTTTTTAACCAGCTGCTGAAAGAAGGCACATATCCAAAGAATTGGAAGGAAGCAATAATAGTGCCGATAAAAAAGCCGAAAAAAGAAGCCACACTGCCTAGCAGCTATAGACCCATTAGTCTGACATGCACAATGGGTAAAATAATGGAACGGATGATAAATAGTCGACTTCAGGATTACCTAGAAGAAAAGAAAATATTAGTACCATATCAGGCAGGCTTTAGAAGAGGCCGGTCTACTACCGACCACCTTGTCCTATTAGAAAATGCTGTGCAGGAAGCTTTCAGGAAAAGGGAACATGCAATAGCGGTTTTCTTTGACATCAAAGGAGCCTACGACATGGCATGGAGGCATGGTATAATTAAAAAGCTTTATAAGTATGGCGTAAGTGGAAATATAGCCAAACTAATCCAGGCTTTTCTGAAAAATAGGTACTTTAGAGTACGATTGGGAAGCTCATTCTCGACTGCTAAAATCTTAGAGAACGGAGTCCCGCAAGGATCAACTTTGAGCTGCACACTCTTTGCCATTGCTATTAACGAAATAGCAAAAAACGTTGAAGATGTGGTATGCAAATGTCTCTATGTTGATGATATCAGTTTTATTATCACCGGAAAAACAGTTGGCGCAGCGACAAGAATAATGCAAACCGCAATAAATAAACTATCCAGAAATGCAGCAAAAGTGGGCTTTCAGTTTGCGATAGAGAAAACGCAATGCGTCCATTTTTGCAGACTAAGGAAGCCACATTATGACCCGGTCCTCTACCTAAACAACCAGGCAATTGCCTGTGTTGATACGGTAAAATTCCTGGGACTAATATTTGATAGGAAACTTACATGGGTGGATCATATAACCACACTTGAAAATAAATGTCGAGTAACTATGAATATAATCAAAGTGCTGTCTCACACCAAGTGGGGAGCAAATACCAAAACTCTCATTGGTATTTACCAGTCCTTGCTCCTGTCACGAATGGACTATGGGTGCATGGCATATTCGTCAGCCCGGGAAAGTGTTCTTAAAAAGTTAAACTGCATTCATCATCTAGGAATAAGATACTGTCTAGGAGCTTTTCCCACAATACCAGTAGATAGCCTCTATTGTTTGTCGGGCCTACCGCCTATGGAGTTAAGAAGAAACCAGCTGATAATATCATATCTGCTTCAAATAAAACTGAACCGAGATCATCCAAATTACGATATTCTCTTCAGAGAATGGGACGAATATTCGAGACGCCCAACTATAACCCGACCACTTGGAATACGCGCTAGCATACTTCTCCAAGATGTTGATATTCAACTTCCAGAAGTTCTAGCACTTGACTTCCCCGATAATAAGTCTCAAACAGAATTTAAAACACAATTTAAAAACAAAATAAAAGAAAAAATTCTGACTAAATGGCAAATGCAGTGGAATCAGAGGAATACACAACTTGCATTGATAAAACCAGAAGTGAAGTACGGGTATGAAATTATGAATGTTATCAGAGAGAATGCGGTCAAAATACACAGATTAAAAACAGGACACACAACACTTACTCACCAGCACCTGCTGAATGGCGAAGACAAACCTAGCTGCGAAGAATGCCAGGTTGATTTAACCATAATACATATTTTATGCGAATGTCCAAAGTACCGTGCCTCTAGACGTAAGCACAAAATACAGCATCGCATTGAAAGAAACCTAAATAATGAAGAAACTATTATCAACACCATTAACTTTTTGAAAGAAATTGAACTCTATAACGAGCTTTAAACTATGATACCTACCTGTGATACTTACCTGTGATATTAATCGCTGAAACTTATTTATTATTTAAAATAACTTTATATAAAGCTAATGACCTTAGTAGTCGAAGCTTTTAGGGGGTGGTTTTTAGTCGGTAGAAATCCGACACTACCATTTTGGTGTCTTTTGAAGATTTTCCACCGCCTACTAAAAAAAAAATAATAATAATAATAATAATAATAATAATAATAATAATAATAATAATAATAATAATAATAATAATACTCCCTCGAGAGTTAGCTTCTATGAACTCTTAAGCAATAGTAGCTTCTATAGTAGCCTCAGTAGCTTCTATGAACTCTTAAGCAATGCCAGTGGGAGCATAAGCTCCTGTTAGGGCCACCCATGCTGGTAAGGTTAAGAGCGAGAAGTGAAGCTAAGAGTAACTCACAACAAATCCATCATGCGTCTGACCCAGAATGGGCGGCATGATGGTCCCTTCTAGAGTGGAGAGTAGAACACACTCTTGGTAATCACTGCCTGTCGTAAGAGGCGACTAAAAGTGAACGTAACCTAAGGCGTTATATGTACCGTGCTGATGGGTGAATGGCTCTACGAAGTGAGTCGTAAACGGTGTCCTCGAATACCAAGCGATCTTCGATGGTAATTAGCTTTACTATGGCAATCCGGCGCTGCTGTAGCTGACCGAATATTTCCGGCCTACTCGTGGGAACTGAATGGCAAATATAAATTCAAATCCAAAAAGTGGTGGTGAAACACTCAAAAATTCACTAAATTCGATCAGCCAGGAAAAGGCGGAATCCTCTCCTCGGTTTCTGGTGATCAAAAGAAAAGTTGACTCGTTTGAGAAAGTTAATCCTTTTTTAATAAATAAAGCTTTATATGGACTAGTAGAAGAATTAAAAAGTATCAAAAAAATTAAAGACGGATTGTTAGTTGAATGTGTCTCGGCAAAACAATCGCGAAATCTTATGAAGCAAACGTTATTGGTTGACATGGAAATAGAAGTTACAGCTCATACATCGCTTAATATATCTAAAGGTGTTGTAACCTGCAAAGATTTATTAATATGTACGGAAGAAGAAATCAAAGAAGGTATGGCAGATCAAAAAGTTGTAGACGTAAAACGAATAAAAACTAAAAAAGATGGAGTATTACAAAATAGTGCTACCCTTATACTTACGTTTGAGTCTACAACATTACCAAAAGAAGTAAAAGCGGCTTTTATTAATTTAAAAGTACGTCCCTATATTCCAGCACCTTTAAGATGTTACCGATGCCAAAAATTTGGACACACTTCAGTTAAATGTGAAGAAGAACAGGTGTGTGTCTGTGGGGAAAAACCTCATGACGGAAACCCATGCAGTGAAAATACTAAGTGTATTAACTGCAAAGGTAAACACTCTGCCCACAGTAAAAACTGTCCAATCTATAAACGCGAATACGAAATACAAAGAATAAAGACAGTAGAACGTATCTCATATTTTGATGCTAAAAAGAAAATTGGCAATGCCTATGAACCAGTAGCAAGCAATAACTATGCTGCAGCTGCTAGTAAGCCGGCGGGGCTACTAGCAGATATAATGAATGAAGTAATTCCTGAAATTAAAAAAATAATTAGTGAGACTGTGGTATCAACCGTAACACAAATGTTAGCACATAAACAACCGTACCTCAAAAACAATATTGAATTAGCTGTAACCTCAGCTGTCACCTCAGATTCTTCCGCTACATCGACTAAACGTAAGGCCTCGAAACCTGCGGATGAATACGAGTTAGACTCAGAATCATCAGCAAAAGAAAACCCTAGAAAAACAAAAAAAGGTTGGCCTAAAGGAAAACCTAGAAAACCACCCTCTGAAGATATTGACAAAACTGTGATAAAAATCTGTGATTAAAATTCTTAATAGTATTTTAATTAATTTATATATTATATTTATTTATATATTTTAATTCTCTAATCTTTTAATCTTTTAATTTTACTACGTTCAGTATCTATATATTAACTTACTTATTTATTTTATCTATTTATTCGTTTATTCTATCTATTTGTCTATTTGTTAAATTATTTATTTATTTGTTGTTATTTATTAAGCCTATCTGTTTTTTTTTAATTTATTTTATATAAAAACTAAACAAAAACATGATTAATAATAAAATTATACAATGGAACTGTAGAGGATGTGTTGATAAATACTGCGACATAAAATTAATCATACAAGAACATAATCCTATGTGCCTCTGCTTACAAGAAACACATCTTAGAACCGAACAACCATATGCACTTCGGGGATATAATACGGAAAGAAAAGATACAACAAACAGACAAAGAGCAAGCGGTGGCGTTGCTATCTTAGTAAGAAGTGACGTGCAGTACACTAAGATAACAGTTAATAGTGGATTACAGGCTGTAGCTGTACGCCTAAACGGGCCGACACAAATAACTATATGTAACATATATCTGCCTGAATATAACTGGACCATAAGCGACTTGAACCATATTGTTAGCCAATTAGCCGCACCTTTTCTATTAGTAGGAGACTTCAATGCGCACAGTCCCCTCTGGGGGTCTACTAGTACCAATACAAGAGGACATCAGATCAAGCGATGGTTGGAACGAGAAGACTTGGTGCTATTGAATACAGGATCACCAACAAGCTTCAATACTATCTCAAATACATTCTCCGCAATAGACCTGTCGCTAGCTTCGAAGTGCCTGGCTATTCAACTAACATGGTATCCAGCAGACAGCCTGCACAACAGTGATCACTTTCCAATCATAATACAAACTGATATACCAACCACTGTCCCATCGGTGGCAAAAAGATATAACTCAGCTAGGGCTGATTGGGCCCTCTTTACGAAGAATCTGCATCCTCCTGAAATTATAAATGTAGAAACAGTTACATGCTCAATAATCAAAGCTGCAAAGAAAAGTATCCCACTAACCAAAACTAAACCAGTTAAACGGTTTGTCCCATGGTGGTGTCCCGAGGTTCAAAACGCTATAAAAGAAAAAAAGAAACACTTTAATAAGTTTAGGAGACATCCTACCACCCTAAACCTAGTGGCTTTTAAACAAGCCCGTGCGGAATGCAAATGTGTCATTCTTGAAAGTAAGAAAAATTCATGGTATAAATACACCTCAACAATTACGCCTGATTCTGACGTAAGAGAAGTTTGGAGAAAAATAAAAGCAATTCAGGGTAAAAATACTAGATCAACACTTACCTGCATCCAGACAAGTCACGGGATTGTAACTGAAAATCCAGAAGAAATTGTAGAATCACTTGCACTACACTTTGCAAGTGTGAGTAGCACAGCAAACTACAGTAGAGATTTCCAAGAAAAACTTCCTGAAAGAGAAGAAATCTATGTTAATTTTGACACGACAGAAACCATGCAATATAACTTACCTTTTACAACTGAGGAGCTGGAGTCTGCTCTATCGAGAGCCAAACTTTCATCGCCTGGTGTGGATCAGGTATCCAACGAAATGCTTAAACATGTTACCCCTGAAATGAAAGAAGCTATGCTGACACTCTTTAACCAGTTGCTGAAAGAAGGCACATACCCAAAGGAATGGAAGGAAGCAATAATAGTGCCAATAAAAAAGCCAAAAAAAGAAGCTCTACTGCCTAGCAGCTATAGGCCTATTAGTCTGACATGCACAATGGGTAAAATAATGGAACGGATGATAAATAGTCGACTTCAGCATTACCTAGAAGAAAATAAAATATTAGTACCATATCAGGCAGGCTTTAGAAGAGGCCGGTCTACTACCGACCACCTTGTCCTTTTAGAAAATGCTGTGCAGGAAGCCTTCAGGAAAAGGGAACATGCAATAGCGGTTTTCTTTGACATCAAAGGAGCCTACGACATGGCATGGAGGCACGGTATAATTAAAAAGCTTCATAAGTATGGCGTAAGGGGCAATATAGCCAAACTAATCCAGGCTTTTCTGAAAAATAGGTACTTTAGAGTACGATTAGGAAGCTCATTTTCAACTGCGAAAATCTTAGAGAATGGAGTCCCGCAAGGATCAACTTTGAGCTGCACACTCTTTGCCATTGCAATTAACGAAATAGCAAAAAACGTTGAAGATGTGGTATGCAAATGTCTCTATGTTGATGATATCAGTTTTATTGTTACCGGAAAAACAGTTGGCGCAGCGACGAGAATAATGCAAATCGCAATAAATATACTATACAAAAATGCAGCAAAAGTGGGCTTTCAGTTTGCGATAGAGAAAACGCAATGCGTCCATTTTTGCAGACTAAGGAAGCCACATTATGACCCTGTCCTCTACTTAAACAACCAGGCAATTGCCTGTGTTGATACAGTAAAATTCCTTGGACTTATATTTGATAGAAAACTTACATGGGTGGATCATATAACCACACTTGAAAATAAATGTCGAGTAACTATGAATATAATTAAAGTGCTATCTCACACTAAGTGGGGAGCAAATACCAAAACTCTTATTGGTATTTACCAGTCCCTGATCTTGTCACGAATGGACTATGGGTGCATGGCATATTCGTCAGCCCGGGAAAGTGTTCTTCAAAAGTTATACTGCATTCATCATCTAGGAATAAGATACTGTCTAGGAGCTTTTCCCACAACACCGGTAGATAGTCTCTATTGTTTGTCGGGCCTACCGCCTATGGAGTTAAGAAGAAACCAGCTGATAATATCATATCTGCTTTCAATAAAACTGAACCGAGATCATCCAAATTACAGTATTCTCTTCAGAGAATGGGACGAATATTCGAGACGACCAACTATTACCCGACCACTTGGAGTACGCGCTAGCATAATTCTCCAAGATGTTGATATTCAATTTCCGGAAGTTCTAGCACTTGACTTCCCCGATAATAAATCTCAAACAGAATTTAAAACACAATTTAAAAACAAAGTAAAAGAAAAAATGCTGACTAAATGGCAAATGCAGTGGAATCAGAGGAAAACACAACTTGCATTGATAAAACCAGAAGTTAAGTACGGGTATGAAATCATGAATGTTAACAGAGAGAATGCGGTCAAAATACACAGATTAAAAACAGGACACACAACACTTACTCACCAGCACCTGCTGAATGGCGAAGATAAACCTAGCTGCGAAGAATGCCAGGTTGCTTTAACCATAATACATATTATATGCGAATGTCCAAAGTACTGTGCTTCTAGACGTAAACACAAAATACAGCATCGCATTGAAAAAAACCTAAATAATAAAGAAACTATTATGAACACCATAAACTTTTTGAAAGAAACTGAACTATATAACGAGCTTTAAACTATGATACCTACCTGTGATATTAATCGCTGAAACTTATCTATTATTTAAAATAACTATATATAAAGCTAATGACCTTAGTAGTCGAAGCTTTTAGGGGGTGGTTTTTAGTCGGTAGAAATCCGACACTACCATTTTGGTGTCTTTTGAAGATTTTCCACCGCCTACTAAAAAAAAAAAAAATAATAATAATAATAATAATAATAATAATAATAATAATAATAATAATAATAATAATAATAATAATAATAATAATAATAATAATAATAATAATAATAATAATAATAATAATAATAATAATAATAATAATAATAATAATAATAATAATAATAATAATAATAATAATAATAATAATAATAATAATAATAATAATAATAATAATAATAATAATAATAATAATAATAATAATAATAATAATAATAATAATAATAATAATAATAATAATAATAATAATACCTCTCCAAGGGTATCACCTTGTCGTGGTGGGGAGGCTTGTAGTACCTGTGGTGAACTTAGTAGCCACCGGGAAACTAAGAATACCCCGCAATCTCGTGGTGGAAGCAATCGTGCCCAGGAGATGAATGGCTCCGCGAAGTTTTGAGTCATGAACGATGCCCTCCAGACATATGGCGACATCTGGTTGTAATTTAGCCTTCCTGCAGTATCCAGGCTCTGCTGTAGGTGACTTTTATTTCCTAGGCTACTCGTGGGAACAATATGCTAAATACTGTCCAAAAAAAACAAAGGAGTGGGTTCTCCTCAACTAACCCAACCAACTGCGAACCAAGAAAAGGGGCCCCAATCTCGGTTCTTGGTCGTAAAACGTAATGATGGGGATAACTTTTATAAAGTTAATCCCTTTCTACTCCATAAGTCGTTGTTTGGTTTAATCGGTGAGTTGAAACAGACAAAAAAAACTAAAGAAGGTTTACTACTTGAAACTGTTTCTGCTGCACAGTCAGCAAAATTACAAACGCTTAAAAAACTGTTACATTTTTAAATTACCATTACAGCTCATAGTACCCTTAATACGGTTCGAGGAGTCGTTGTGTGTAAGGACATATTAATATGCACCGAAGAGCAAATATGTGAGGAATTAGCGCCACAGGGAGTAATAGCAGTCAAACGCATTAAGAAACGTGTTGAAGGCCAGTTAGTTGATACCCCAACACACATCTTAACTTTTAGTAATACAAAACTGCCCAACAAAGTATTTGCTGCATTTTACTCGCTTCCTGTCCGTCAATACATACCGCCTCCACTGAGATGCTTCAGATGCCAGCGATTTGGACATACGTCTACCAGGTGCACAAATGAACCAATTTGTGCTTGTGGTAAAGCAATGCATGAAGGAAATCCGTGTGAAACTAATAAATGCATCAACTGCAACGGTGACCATAGTGCACGTTCAAGAATATGTCCAGTCTTTAAACAAGAAACTGCCATCCAAGATCTGAAAGTAAAAGAAAACTTATCCTATTACGAAGCCAAAAAAAGTGTAACTGCTGTTTCTTCAAAATACCCGATGACCTACGGCCAGGTAGCTAATGCGCCTGGAAAAGAAAATAAAATGAATTGTGATAGTCTAGTCAAAGAACTGATACCCGCACTAGTTAGTGCACTAAAATCCGTGTTTGTCCTAAAAGAAAGCTCAACATTTACCCGCCCCAATGCTCCTAGAGCTGCAAGGAGGGAAAAAGTTGGATCTGATGTAAAACATTTGGAAACTACATCAGATCAAAAAAAACGTGACAGGAGTGTTGAAACCACATCTGGAGATGAAGTCGATGACTCATCGTCACATGCTGGAGATTCCTCCTCTCAAACCAAAAAAAAGGGAAAAGGGTGGCCTAAAGGTAAACCTAGAAAGCCACCACCCTCAGAAACTTTATCAAATTAATTTATCTGTGATAATTTAATTTTCTAGTCACTGTATATACCGGGTGTTTGATAAAAACCGCCGCACGCCATATTTTTGTTATTAATGGACTAATTTAGTCGAATAAAAAAAATTATGCAATGATTGTTTCTGAACTACAAAATGGATTTATTTTTGAATTTTTTTGCAATTGATTTCATGGTAAACGGATGGACAACTTTTTATTTAAGATAGAAAAGTAATTTTTTTATTTTATTTTATGTTGAAAAATATTTTTCTGGATTCAAAAATGTATCACAACTTACTTTTTTTCTAGTACTAATCAGAAAAAAGTACATTCAAAGAACTTTTTTCTTAATTTTCTCAGATCAATATTGCTTTGCAATATTATTCTGATTGCAAAAAAAAATTGACAAAAATCAAATTACAATTTACGTAAATGTCACTGTTATCGTATTTTTTACTGATTGTGTATGAATTTGTACCAATATGAATTACCAACACATGACTGATATGATGCAAGTGTATCTTGAGTGCCGTAAAAATTCTGGTGCAGCTGTACGGTTGTATTCATATATTCATATTGATACAAATTCATACACAATCAGTGAAAAATACGATGACAGTGACATTTACGTAAATTGTAATTTGATTTTTGTAATTTTTTTTTGCAATCAGAATAATATTGCTAAGCAATATTGATCTGAGAAAAACTTAAGAAAAAAGTTCTTTGAATTTATTTTTTTCTGATTAGTGCTAGAAAAAAAGCAAGTTGTGATACATTTTTGAATCCAGAAAAATATTTTTCAACATGAAATAAAATAAAAAAATTACTTTTCTATCTTAAATAAAAAGTTGTCCATCCGTTTACCATGAAATCAATTGCAAAAAAAATGAAAAATAAATCCATTTTGTAGTTCAGAAACAATCATTGCATAGATTTTTTTATTCAACTAAATTAGTCCATTAATAACAAAAATATAGCGTGCGGCGATTTTTATCAAACACCCGGTATATATTTGTTTCACGTTTTTAATTAAGTTTATTATTTATTTATTTATTTTTTTTTTTTATTCATTTATTTATATATTTATATATTTACTTATTTATTTATTTATTTATTTATATACTTATGTACCTATTAGTTAATTATTTACCTAATTACCTACTATTTATTAATTTATTTATTTACAAATTAACTTATTATATCTGTTTTTATGTCCGTCCTATACACATTTTTAGATCTAATAAAGAAACAAAAAAAACAATAATATGAACTACAATAAAATTATACAATGGAACTGCAGAGGATGTGTAGATAAAAACTGCGACATAAAACTCCTAATACAAGAACATACTCCTATGTGTCTCTGCTTGCAAGAAACACATTTAAAAACAGACCAGCCATATGCACTGAGGGGATATAATATTGAGAGGAAAGATGCAACATATCAGCAAAGAGCAAGCGGAGGCGTTGCTACTTTGTTAAGAGATGATGTTCAGTATGATAGCATATTAGTCAACAGTGACCTACAGGTGGTAGCAGTACGATTGAACAGACCTATACAAATAACTCTATGTAATATATACTTACCTGAATATAACTGGAGTATCGAAGATCTAGACCATATTGTAAGTCAACTAACTGATCCTTTTGTGGTGGTAGGAGATTTTAATGCCCACAGTCCTCTCTGGGGATCTACTAAGACTGATACAAGAGGCCGCGTGATCAACCGCTGGCTAGAAAGAGACGATTTGGTGTTACTAAATACTGGATCACCTACAAGCTTTAACACTATCTCAAATAATTTCTCCGCGATAGACCTGTCGGTTGCCTCGAGCTGCTTGGCTGTAGAACTAACCTGGGCTACTGCAGACAACCTACATAACAGTGATCATTTTCCCATTATAATACAAACTGACGTACCAATACCGGTCCGACCAGTTACAAAAAGATATAACACTGCTAGAGCAGATTGGACCTCCTTCACGAAAAATTTGCATCCTCCTGAAACTGTAAATGTTCAATCAGTTACAAGCGCGATAATTAAAGCTGCAAGTAAGAGTATTCCATTTACTAAAGCAAAACCAGTAAAACGGTTTGTGCCATGGTGGAGTTATGAAGTTCAAAACGCTATAAAAGAAAAAAGGAAAACGTTCTACAAATTTAGAAGATTTCCTACCACCGCAAACTTGATAACGTTTAAACGAGCACGGGCAGAGTGCAAAAGGGTTGTACTTGAAAGCAAGAAAAATTCTTGGAACAAATACACCTCTACAATTACGCCTGAATCAGATGTAAAACAAGTATGGAGAAAAGTAAAATCAATACAAGGTAAAAATACTCTAGAACCACTTACCTATATCCAGACGAGTCAGGGAGTGGTGACAGAGAATCCAAAGGAAATTGCAGAAATTCTTGCAGTACACTTTGCAAGCGTCAGCAGCACGGGAAATTACTCTATAGAATTCCAAGAAACATTACCTGAAAGAGAAGAAAATTATGTTAACTTTGACAGCGTAGACACTAAGCAATATAACGTAGCTTTTACATTGGAAGAGTTGGAGTGTGCTCTGATCAGAGCTAAACTATCCTCTCCTGGTATGGATATGGTGTCAAACGAAATGCTGAAACATATAACTCCTGATATGAAACAAGCTCTGTTGACACTTTTTAATAACTTGTGGAAAGAAGGCACATACCCAGAAGAATGGAAAGAAGCTATAGTTGTGCCCATAAAAAAACCTAAAAAAAATGCCACTCTACCAACTAGTTATAGACCCATTAGTCTAACGTGCTCTATGGGTAAAATCATGGAAAGGATGATAAATAATCGATTACAGAACTACCTAGAAAAAGAAAAAATATTAGTGCCGTATCAGGCAGGTTTTAGAAAGGGCCGTTCAACGGCGGACCACCTTGTCCTACTAGAAAATATTGTACAAGAAACTTTCAGGAAACGGGAACATGCAATAGCGGTCTTCTTTGATATCAAAGGGGCCTATGATATGGCATGGCGGCATGGTATACTAGAAAAACTTTATAAGTATGGTGTAAGGGGCAACATGGCCTTACTAATCCAGTCCTTTCTTAAAAATAGGCATTTTAGGGTGCGAGTGGGTAGCTCATACTCAAAAGTTAAAGTTTTGGAGAATGGAGTCCCACAAGGCTCAACTCTAAGCTGTACACTGTTTGCCATTGCTATTAACGAGATAGCAAAAAATGTACCCGACGAGATATGCAAATGTCTATATGTTGATGATGTTAGCTTTGTTATATCTGGAAAATCAATAGGCTCAGCGACAAAAATAATGCAAGCTGCAATAGATAATTTATCTAAAAATGCAGCAGAAGTTGGTTTTCAATTTTCGAGTGAAAAAACACAATGTGTGCATTTTTGTAGGCTAAGAAAGCCCCACTATGACCCTGTTATATATTTAAACAGAAGGACAATTTCATGTTTTGATCGAGTAAAATTCTTGGGAGTAATATTTGACAGGAAACTTACCTGGATAGACCATATTACCTCTCTAGAGGATAAATGTCGATCAAACATGAATATTATCAAAGTGTTGGCTCACACTAAGTGGGGAGCAAATACAAAAAGCCTAATAAGTATCTACCAATCTCTTGTACTATCACGTATGGACTACGGCTGCATGGCATATTCGTCAGCTCGTGAAAGCGCGCTACGAAAACTTGACAGAATACATCACCTGGGTATAAGGTACTGCCTAGGAGCTTTTCCAACAACACCAATCGATAGCTTATACTGTGAGTCAGGCCTCCCTGCCTTGGACCTGAGAAGAAAGCAATTAATGACATCATATTTGATACAAGTCAAATCGTTTGTGGATCATCCAAATAACAGTTTTCTGCACCTGGAGAGAGACGAGTACAAGAATCGTCTGACTATAACTCGACCACTTGGAATACGCGCAAACGAGTTTCTTAATGAAATTGATTATCAAATACCAATAAATACACCTGAAATAGCTTTTAGTAAATTACAGTATAAAAACATAATAAAAGAAAAGATTCTGAGTAAATGGCAGAATAAGTGGAATGATAGGAACACACTACTTGCACTAATAAAACCAGAAATTAAATATGGATATGATAGCTTAGATGACACCAGGGAGAATGCGGTGAAGATTCATCGTCTAAGATCAGGACACACAGCACTTACCCACCAGCACTTGCTAACGGGTGACGATCAACCTAAATGTGAGGAATGCCAGGTCAACTTGACAATAAAACACATTATATGTGAGTGCCCTAAATTTAGAAATGCAAGGTGTAAACATAAAATACAGCAAAACATTGCAGAAAACCTGAAAGAAAAAGACAAAATTATTAATACTATAACCTTTCTAAAAGAAATCAAACTTTTTGAAGAACTATAAGATACTATAGGTATCTGTGATACCTACTTATGAATTCTAACTGTGATACATACCTGTGATAGATAACACGAAGATGTAGCAAAGCTAATGGCCTCGGTAGCCGACGCTTACTAGGGGGTGGTTTTTAGTCGGTAGGAATCCGACACTACCTTTTTGGTGTCTTTTGAAGATTTTCCACCGCCTACAAAAAAAAAAAAAAAAAAAATAATAATAATAATAATAATAATAATAATAATAATAATAATAATAATAATAATAATAATAATAATTATAATAATGATTACTAAATACCAACAACAGAAAAGCATGTTTTATTTGCTGAATGGTACTGCAAAAAATGTCAAGATCCTTTATTTGTTGATAATTACTACATATTTTATACAATGGTGAATCATCTAAAAGTCCTATATTAAAGGATAGGTTATATTAAAGGATGACAAGTTTTAAAAAAGACCGCCACAAACCGAAAAGTATGTTTAAAATTCTTGTACTACTTTAAATTTGTATTAACCAAAAATAAGATTTTTGCAAGAATTTTTTTTTATACAAAATAATATAGCTTGCAGCAGTCTTATTTACGCGGTTGCATATAACATGTTTTAAAAAAGACGGCCGCAAACCGAAAAAAATAGTAAAAATGATCGTACTACTTTAAGTAAAATATTAACCAAAAATACGATTTTTGCAAGCCAAATTTTCTTCTAAAAAATAATATAGCTTGCAGCAGTCCTATATACGCAGTTGCACAAGACAAGTTTTAAAAAAAACGGCCGCAAACAATTTTTTTTTAAAAATTCTCGTACTAATTTAAATAAAATAGTAACCAAAAATACGATTTTTGCAAACCAAATTTCCTTCTAAAAAATAATATAGCTTGCAGTCCTATATACGTGATTGCATATAACAAGTTTTAAAAAAAGTTTGCATACAGAAAAAATGTTTAAAATTCTCATACTAATTTAAATTTTTATTAACCATAAATACGGTTTATGCAAGCAAAATTTTCTTATAAAAAATAATATAGCTTGCAGCAGTCCTATATAAGTGTCCAAAGCAGCCTGAGTCAATAAATTTCTATGCACCCATTGAACTTAATGAAGAGCATAATTATGCGCTAGCTCTTATCGGTTTACACACATTTAAGAGTATAACAAATATAGAAGAAGGAAAAAAGAATAAATTTTATTATTATTATAGCGCAAGTGTGTTAAAATCTATCACTATTTCAACGGGGGCCTATGAACTAGGGGATAATGAATTATATTTACAGAAATTTCTACATCCTAATTAAAATGAACCAGAGCAATATTTATCAATAAAACCAAATCACAACCCACTGAAGTGTGAAATTAAATGTGCTTACGACGTGGACTTTACATCTGAAGATAGCATTGGATTAATGTAAGGGTTTGGACTTGAATTTTTGAGGGCTAATATATATCATGAATCCACTTTACCGGTAAACAATGTTAACGTGTACACCATACAAGTTGAATGTAACATTGTGTGCGGTTCTTACTATGATAATCAGCAATCGCATACATTATATGAATTTTCGCCATCATCAAACCCAGGATAGAGTATAGATGTGCAACCTCATAACCTTGTTTATTTATCAATTAAACAAAAACAAATCGATAATATAACAATTAGGTTATTGGACCAAAATTCGGAATATATTAATTTTAGTGAGGAACAAACTATAATCCGTTTGAAATTGAAAAATTATGAGGTTAACATTTAAACAAAATTATATACAAAAATATTGTAAACCCGCTGCTGCTTCATTCGATCGTCAACCTTTATCCCAGTAGAAGCCAACATTGACAGTGGAGAATATCAAGTTTCTACAATCTTTGTGTTACAATATCCGAACAATTAGATCTATTCAACAATCCAAGCTATGATAATTCTATTGCACGTGAAGAAATACATACATATCACCCTTGCACAAAATCTTCTGAAACTAGTGATGAAATCGAAATATCAATAAATCAACAAGATGTGTTAATGGCAATGTATAATGCTTGTCTATGCATTGAAGGTGAATTTAAAAAAACAGCTACGGGGGAAGGTACATGTAGATTAACTAACAATGCCGGTTTGTATTTATTTGAATTTATCAGTTATGAATTAAATGGCAAAGAAATTGATAAAGCTCGAAATTCTGGAACAATTAGTACAATGTGAAATATTTTATTGTTTAACACAAATGAATCACAAGCTTTGATTGGGGCAGGATGGAATAGGAGCGGGAATGTGTTACCTACGTTTAACACAAACAATTTTACATTTCGCATTCCATTAAAATGTATTTTGGGAGTGTTTCAAGACCACACACAAGTCATAACTGGTCGTCATAAAATTAGGTTTGTTCGGTTTTGAACCGTTTTTAATATTGGTAAAGATTTACCAATAAAAATTCCGTTTAGACAATGGGAATTATATGAGATGCCTTCTCTAAGAAAAACCGACAAAAAAAATATGGCCCGTAAAAACTAGCACTAATTTAGAAAGACCTAGATATAATATTTTAGATTTTTAGTGGCTAGATTTTAGTATAATAATAGTGGATAGATTTTTATGATAGTTAGTGGCCTATACGACAATGTTTGGGGGTTCTTAATTTAAATTTTAAAATTTCCCACCATGCAGCAATGTTAACAAAAATAATTTAATTTGAATTTCAAATATATTCCGCAACAATATACTACCAACCTGGTAAAACAAAAACAAAAATGGTGAGAATGAGAAAGAAGATAATTGCATGGGTTAGAAAGAGAGTGATCTATTTCGATCCTGCGCATCATGGGCGGTGGTGCTAGAACATACCTTCTTTCTCTATTTAGAATGTATATTACTTTAAATTTTTAAAATTGATTCAGTAGTTTTCCTGTGGGCCTGACACCGAATGGCAGTGATTTTGCCAAAAGAATAGCATGCGTTCCAGTTAGACGCGCTAAAATGGGAGCTGAGCCGAAGTACTCCTCTTAACGTCGGATCCAAATGATATGAATGTTCTCACTACCGGACATTTTTTGATGGTAGAACCCATTTCCGCGATACCCAAACCAGATCTTAGCGGCTTCACCATAAATCGTCTTTAGCGCTAGCAGTTTTTTGGCATCTTGGTCTGTTGGCTCCGTCAAATTGGAATCTTGGTCATGTAATTACAATATATCCCGGCGGAGATGGCGTTACTCGCGCCCTGTCGTCGATATTTTTGTCGCGTTTGTTCTTGGCTGTCGATATGTTCAGTCACGACTCTTGTCTTTGTTATTGATGTGAAAATAATTTATGTTTAGATTTGGCTTACCTTTTAGATTTTAAAATCCTACTTGAGTTTGATATTTGCGTTTGATATTTTATTTTTGCTGTTTTTGTTCATTATTTTATATACACTTTTCTTTTATGTATACATATATATGCATTTACATTTCTGTACCCTCCTCTCGTAATTGGAGATTACTCTGTGGGATGTTGTAATTTTTAAATAAGTCATTTTTGTCGACCCCCTTTTTGCTCCGAAACACAGGATTTGATTATCGACGCATCGTATTAAATATGGGATAGAAGACTTAACTGTCGATTACCGCACGCGAAGCTCGTCCATGCCGCTTTCGTTTTTTGTTCAATTCTTTTGCAAAACCATTAGCCATTAATTACAATTGCGCTCGCTTTTCGTCGTTCTATTCTTAACGTCCGCAAAAACCATTTATGAAAAAAACTTCTGGCCTCGAATAAGCAACTAATAGGTAAGTCAATTTTAAATCTGCCCAATTTGTCGTTTATTTAAAATAATTAAATGAAATTATAACTATTAGCTGTCGATATCGAACATCATCAGATAAATGCTGCAGCACTACCATCTAACACGGTTTTTTAGTGTAAGATAAGATTTTAATAAGATGTTACAATCAAAAGCTTGAAGTCTCTTCACTGGATAAAGTTTTCTATTGAAAAATTTGCAACATGTTTGGAACTCGGTGGATTTCAAAACAAAAATCTAAATTTTTATTGAATCCCTCGTCAAACAAGCATGTAAAAATTTAAACTACTAACAAGCATGGTCTAATATCCATCTCATTAAATCCAATAAACCTACAAAGGCATCAATTAAATCATGCTCTGAAAATTTTACATATCGTTCACTCGCCTAAAAAACCAATCACATGTACGCAAAGAAACTTCATTGAGTTCGAAACCTGTCGCAAATTCGTCAATAAAAAACTTTATCTAGTGAAGAGACTTCAAGCCTTTTATTGTATTATATACAACTTCACTTCAAGTATATGACCCTTCTCTACTTTTAGGAAATGAGATTATTATATTATTAAACTAGGACTGGCAAAGCAAATGGATGGAAAGTATCTAAAGAAGAAATCTTCCTGATTTCGTTTACGTTTATGAGGTAGCTTTTTATACATCTACAATTATTTTTTTATAGTTTGCTTGAGGGTTGTACATAAAAATTTTCAATAAACTTTTTCAGCCGGTTTCTAATTGAAAGTAAATTACTGCATTAATATATTTATTCTTTTAACTCCGATTATTTGAGCTCGCTTTATTCAAACTAACCGCTAGATTTATCAGGGGTATTGATTTGCTATATTTTATTATATCTAAGGCAAATGAATATAGTTTATATTTCTATAAAGATATTGAATTAATATTTTACACCAATCAAGATCCGGTTATGTTAAAGTAAAAAACAAAAATAAAATTGAAAGCTCTACTGGATGACAGATTCTGTTAATAACTTCTCTGTGAAACCCGCCACTAAGCCAACTATGTCTTTAATGGAAGTGGTCGGTTTAAGAGCTAAGCGCACTTAGAAGATATAGATTGCCTACTTTGGTCTCAGTGCTGGTCTTTTTTCGTCTGGCCAGGACCACTTGTTCCGGTTAGTAACAACGCCAGTTAAATTAAAACAACACACAAATTCATGTTGCATTACTTATACTAATTTCTCAAGTTTGTTTTACTACATAGTGAAATTTAGATTATAAATAAATATTAGAAATTGGAGATTGTGCTTTTTCTAGTATTATAAGTTTTCATAACTGAGAAAAATAAGTATCCAGTTTTCAGTACCTAAAACCAAATTGTTAATGTTCTTATTCATATTTTATAGTTAATTCTATAATACTGTTGCATATGTTTTCTTATTAATCGGCATAATGCCCCCAGCAGTAAACGGTTTTTCTTTATTTGTAATCAGAATTACTAATCCTAGAGATTTCTGTAGATCCAAATTATTGTTGTTATACCATTTACAGTTCCAAATACCATTTCCCAACTCATACATCTGTAATACAGTTTAATTGAAATGAGCTTACACACTATTATAATATGATACAGCTTTTGAAAGATCTTCGGATACGAAACAAATCAGGGTTAGTTGAGTTATTAGCGTTATAACATAAGATCCTCCACGGAAAGCCTTTTCTACAGTTGTGCCACTAAATAATAAATATCAATATTAAGAATTAAAAGATATTTGGATAAAAAAATATACTTCATCATCATATAAAGTTCAAAACATATTGTACAAATACAAACTGCGTATTGCCCAAAAAACATAAATGTTAAAAGTTTGTTGATATTGTTAAACTGCCTGAAAAATAAAATTAAAATTAATCTAATTAACTGAAAATATATAAAAAATTAAACATTATCAGAATAAATACAGAAACGAATACAGAAACGAACAATATACTACTTTAAATAAAATTATTTAAAATTAAACAAGAAAAAATACATAGTTGTACTTTGCTTACTAAAAACATTAGAACAATGCCCTTTATAAATTTTATAAGATGCTTTGTAAACTAAATGATTTAAAATAACCAAGCGTACTTATACGCGTTTCAATTTTCCATAAATTTAATAATAAAATAGCTGCTTTTTCTTTACATAAAATTTCAGTTCAAAATTAATTGTGACATCTCATTCAGTTAACTGTGCGTCTCTTTTACCTGTCACAAGTAATACTGGACTAAAGATATTAGAACAACTGCAAGACCTGTCATTTTTCATTGCACTTACAGTTAAAAGCATATAAATGGAAATAGCAAAAAAATCAAGAGGCTATTTTTTTTAAAATTTTTAGCGTTGTATATCAGGTTTCTAATTTTTGTTTTTGTAGAGATATTACGATTTTGCAAATAATTGAGAACAAGAATTTTGAACATTTATATAAAAGTTTATATTTTAATTATAAGTATTCTTATAAAGGTTTATATTAAATTGTATTATTGCATTCAGTTTGGATTGATGACGTTTAGGTTTTTACCAAAATACAAAGTCAAAATAAAAGCTCCATAAAAATGTATAGGAAGTTAAAACTAGAATGATAAGCAGAATGGGCTTTAAAAAATAAAAATTATAAAGGTTGTTAAAAATGTTGCTTTGTTAACCCCATAATCCACGTTTTTGTTTGGTTATCAACTTAAACGTGAATATTAAACTAGATGCACTGTAAACAATAAAACTAAAATATCAAATGAACATCAATATTTTGTCATAGAGCCATTCTTCTCTATTGTGGTTTGCAATCTTCTGTTCATTGAAGCACATAAATTTATTGTTAAATTCTCGTCAATTTCTTGCAAAAATTGCTGAATAATTTGTAATAATTCATTTCTGTTCCTAGGAATGACATTTCTATCTTGAATTTGTTTAGTCATCACACCCCAAAGATTATCGATTGGGTTGAGATCTGGACTTTTTGAAGGTCAATCCAAAACTTTCATATTATTTTGAGTTATCTAGTTTTTGACCACTCTAGCAGTATGAACAGGACAATTGTCCTGTTGGAAAATAAAATTTTCATTTGGAAACCTTTCCGATACAGACGGAAGCATAGAATTTTCCAAAATGTTTTTGTAAGCCAATACTGTTAGTTTCCCGTCTATTTCCACGCACAGTCCTTTTCCAGCAGCACTCATCCATGCCCATATGTTAACACTATATTTAACAGCAACAATAAATAGTGAATAAAAGTGTACAGTTTAAAGATGCAAAAGACATTAAAAACAAACTTATATCGCTAATGCAGCTTCCATTGTGTTAATCAACCGAATCAACGTTGATTGGAACAAGTGCATTCTTTGTCAGGAAGAAGGTAAACATAAACTTACTAATCCTATGAAAAGTAAAAGACACGACTCTGGCCTTATTTATGACACAATAACACAAAATTTAAATAAAGTGATTGAACAAAACGTTTTGCCGATAAAAATAAGAGGAAATTATTTGACATTGTTGCACGAAGATGATATCATTACAACTCTTAGAGCAAGGGAGGCGAAATATCATAGATCTTGTCATGATTTAATTTCCAGTACCAAATTAGTTAAAGCTCTGGAAAATTAAAACAATCAGCCAAGCGAAGATTTTCCAACCACTACAATTAAAACACGTTCTGAAGTAGGGCAGTACAAAATTGGTGCTTGGGTTTTCTGTATGAAACCAGGCAATGTGGACACTTCATAGAGTTAAGACTCAAAAAAAAAAGTTTGACTATCCGATCAATTGTAACGACGTTAGAAAATACAGTTCTCTTAGCGAAACTAGGACCCTCCGACTGCATAGCCGCCGATATAGATTATCACAATATTTGTATGACCAACTTAAACAACAGATTGCGAAAATACCTTAGTCAGCAAAATGAAACTGAAAATAATAAAAATAGACAGACAAGGGCGGTAGTCCTTACAGAACTCATTGCACATTTAAAAGAAATCGTTACAAATCTAGAAATTGATATTGCCCCCGTTTTCAAGCTCTCGGAAATTGCAGACAAAGATAAGAAGCGTTTAAGTGATCTCGGAATAGAAGAAAATGTCCACAACACACTTTTAAAAGATTGGTTGCTCGCAATTTGTCCCGATCTTCAGTGCTACAATGGCCAAGGCCGAATTGGAGTGATGTTGTCATTCAAGTATGATGTAACTAGTGTAGTTAGAGAAGCAACATCTTATGATTTTGATTCAGATACCCAATGTTTATCGAATGCTGTTGAACTAGTGCGCAGAGAGTTATTTAATATAACTTCTACTAATATCCAGGATTTTGATGACAAATGCCAACAAAACTCCCACAAGAAAAAAAACTCCAACAAAGTTCCCACATCATTGCTATCATTAGTAGGCATGATACTTCGAGGTCCTGGATCTATGATGACCGCAACATCTCCTGACGAAGATAACGTTGAGCAATCAATACTAACTATTGGTCAGTTGATTATTTTTAACGCCACAAAAGCCAAAAAAACGTCCAATTCAATCAATAGAACTTGCTATAATATCGATGTTCCTCTTCCAACTTATGTTGCTTTGAAATTGCATGGAGAGACAAGAAGCAAAGAGCTTGTGGATTCGATGTATAGACTTGGTTTACGTATTTCTTATCAACGTTTGTTGACAATATCCATGGATGCTGCAAATGAGATCTGTAGTTATTGCCAACGTAGTTTGCCCCCCTTCACTCAAGAACGGCATCTTCACTACAGGTGCTGCCGATAATATAGACCACAATCTAAGCTCAACAAATGCAAAAGGTTCTTTTCATGGAACTGCCATTACTTTGATGCAGCATCCCACTTTTGAAAATCCCGATAGAGACCGTTTCACTAGTGAGATAGATAAAATAAAAAGCAAAAAATTAATAGACTTACCCGACAGCTGTTGTTCCGCCATATTCAGATAATAAAAAAAAAGTTACAATGGTTACTTTGGATCATTCATTTACTCAAGAATTTAAGTGTTTTAAGGGCATTGTCAGAGAGGAAGATGAATGGTTAGAAGCATCTATATCCGATCCTTACTGCTTAAACTGGTTCATATCATGCTTTAAAAAACCGTTCCTCAAAAAAACCAATAAGTCATATAGCAATGTTGCCGATTTTTAAAGAAACCTCACACTCTCATTCAATGATGTTACATGCCATGAGGGTCGTTAAAAATGCAGTACAACACCTTAATTCAGGACAAACACCAGTGCTCACCGTCGACCAACCCTTGTACGCTCTGCGCAAACAGATATAATTTTCTATGCCTAATAGTATTTTTAGCGAAAGTAAATTCTTTATTATAATGGGCACCCTCCATATTGAAATGACAATACTTCAAATGTTAGGTCATTGGATGCAGGGAAGTGGTTGGGCGAAAATGCTAACCGCATTTGAAGTAACTACGGAAGGAAAAGCAGATGCAATAATTAAAGCTTCGCATGTTAAAAGTACAAGATATGCTCATGAAATTACTGCTGCAGCTTTATACAATCTTCAACAAAATGCCTATCGAACGTACTGTTGCAATAATGAAAATCCTAAGTCATTCGACAATTGGCGCAATGATTCACGAGATGAGCAGCCACAATTTTAATTCTGGGATACTGTTTTGTATTTGGAAACAATGCTGGAACTGGTTTGCTTAATCCGTGAAGCCAATTTTAGTCTTTATAAGCAATGCTTGGTGAATATTATTCCTTGGTTTTTTGCCTTAGATGATGTCTATTACAGTAGGTGGTTGAGTTGTAATATAAAAGATTTGGTGACATTGGAACAGAAATTACCGGATGTTTCTCAAGCATTCAATGATGGATTTTATGTAGTAAGAAAAACTAAAAGAAACTGTTCTGCAATAGGATTTGATCATGCTCATGAGCAAATGAATGCATATATTAAGGGTAACGGAGGGGTAGTTGGTTTAACAGAAAATGATTACTCAATGAGAAAGTGGACAATGGCTGGTCCAGTTTTAAGTCAAGCGGTATGTAATTTTGAATCCAGGTGCATCAACGTAGATAATTGTAATCATCATGATCAAACAAAAGCAATGAACACCAAGTTCAAAAATGATTTGGATTCCCTTGTAGAAACATTCGAGACCTATAAAAACCCTTTCAGTGACAATTCAAAACAGCTTTACCGAATAGACACAAGGCACATTTCAGGCGATGACGTTGTTGAACGGTTAAAACCATACAGGCAAAAGGGTTAAAACAGTACTTGAATTTTGTCGAGGAAAGGCCTGAAACTTGCACAAAACTAATTTCCGATACTATTAAGACCAACAAATTTCCACTATTTAGCTCAACTCCGAAACAAGTAAATAAAATCCAAGGGAAAGTCAACGATCTCAAAAAAGACTGTGAAATAATTACCACAATGTACATATCTACTATCGGAGTAATAAGTTTTGATCCTTTTTTTTAAACAGTTATATTTCTAAACGTAGGAGCCAAAATTTTATGAAATTTTTATATGATTTGCATGAACTATTCATAAATGTCGTATAAAAAAATCAAACATCTTACTCTTATAGTTTGTTTTTTAAAAATTAAAATGTGCAAAGAAGTACCTAATTTAACAGCCGTAAAAAATTGCAGTTTTTCAATTCACTGTATTTTTGTTAAAAATAGCATTGTATTCACAAAACTTCAAACATATGAAAACAAAATCTTTATATTTATATTTGTTCAAAAATTTTTTTTCTACTATGTGTATATTTTTAATGAAGTACTATTAAATGCATTATTGTTATATTTCTTAATAGATTTCCGATTTCAAAATTTCTTGTGTGTAATTGAAGTACACTATATTATCAAAACGTTTCTAAAAAAATAAATCAAAAATTCGTTTAATTAATCGAGTGATTGTAGATTTAATTTTGCGGTGCGATGTGAGAAAGATAGCAACCTATAACGCCGTACACAATAGCGCGCTTGCGGCTTGTTTATATTATTTGTGTTTGCAAAACATGCTTCAACTATTCATTTCGATTAAATCTGATTAATCTGATTAAAATAGTGAAAATGCCGAAACATTGCACCCAAGAAAAAATATTAATAATATCAAAGTAAAATGCACTGAAAGTAATAGTATATTTGCCGCTTCGTCTTGATAAAGGCTGCGCCTTGGCCATTAAATCATATGCCGCTTCATCGCTCTGCTTCCCCGCAAATAACAAGTGCAGTTTTCCTTTTTTAGTAAATGTAATTTAGTATTGTGGCCATAATTTAGAATTTTTAGAATTTCTTTTTATTGATTATTGTTCTATAAGTTTATCTGCAAAACTATTCGAAAAGTTCAAGTTGATAGCTCTATGAATAGCTGAGAAAACATAGGGTCATAATTTATTTATTTAAAAAAAAACTGCTGATCAAATTGATTCAATTTTTCTTGTATATTGTACAGAAATAAATACTTTATTTGTATTTAAAATCTAAAGCCATCAGATGTAATAATTTTTATAAAACTTACATTTAAAGTTAATAATATCGAAAAAGGTACAAAAAATTCGTGCTTTTTTAGATATATTCATACATTGCTGGAAAATTAGGAATGTGAAAATTTAAAAAAAAATTACATACATGCACAACACAATTTCAGTTTTTTTTTAAATTATCAAAATGTGGCAAATACTTTTCATAATATGATACTTTAAAAAAGAGGGTCAAAACTTATTACTCCGATAGTAGTCAGAGTCGTTCACGCGACTTGGATACATTTTTACATAAACTGCGGAAATGTCCACCTTCTCTAAGCAAGGATGGTGTGATTCGAGATTCTGCCAAATCGCAACTTGCACCTTTTCTTGTAAAGGCAAGCAAAGGATCGAATTATGTATCTTCACCAAAAGTTGAAGCCATGCTTCTAGATAGTGCGGCCGTTTTGAATATGCTACCAAAAAGTACATCAGCCACTACACTTGGGAAGTATGCTAGCTCAGTATTCATTCTTTATATTCAAAATATGGCATCTGGAGTACATAGACTGGATGTTGTATGGGACCGTTTTCTAGAAGATCTAAAAGTCTGAAATTATCTAGAAGTCTGAAAAAGTTTGAACGCTTGAAATGGGGATTAGGTACAAAGATGCACGTATTGCCAACTACACCTTTTCCCAAAGATTGGAATAAATTTTTGCGAGAAGATTCTAATATACGTGAATTTTTTAAACTGCTTGCTTGTAGCTTGTTAAACGCCAATATTTCCTTGGAAATATATTCCACTTTGGAAGAAAATGTACTATGTTCTTCAGATCGAGATGACTTGCATGGCCTGGCTCTATGCTCACACGAGGAGGCTTATTTCCGACTCATGGTTCATGCTATGGATGCATCAAGACGTGGTATTAAGAAAATAACGATACGAACGGTGGACATCGATGTCTTAGTCATAGCTATATCCATGTTTTCAAAACTTGAGGTCGAAATTTATGGGTATCTTTTGGAACTGGTAAAAATAAGCAGTATATTCCAACTCATGAGATTTCAGCTTTGTTGGGTCCACAAAAATCTGCAGCACTTCCTATATTTCGCGCGTACACCGGTTGTGATACGTTGTCATCATTTCATGGCATCGGAAAAAAGACGGCATGGGAAGTGTGGAATAATTACCCACAGGTCACCGACTCATTTTTAAAAATGACCACTGGAAATTTAGAAGAAGGTTGGGATAATCTGGAGGCATTTACAGTCTATCTCTTTGAACGCGCTAGCCCTGTTCTTACAGTAAATATTCTATCTATTGATTAATTCTTGAATTTGTAAAAATTTTACTAATTAATCATATTAGCATTATATTACTAATATTACTAATTAATCATAAATAGTTACAGGAATCTAGGAAGCGACTTCTAGGCAAAGGAAGACCAATTGAAAACATCCCACCAACCCGTGACGCACTCATACAGCATGCCAGAAGAGCTGCATTCCAAGGTAGTTTTATTTGGAGCAATTTATTAAAATTGTTGCTAGACAGTCCAAGTCCTTCCAACTAGGGATGGATTTCAGGAGAACAGGGTTGGGCACCATTTTGGACCACCCTGCCAGATGCAAGCCAAACGTGCCAAGAGTTGGTAAAATGTGGCTGTAAAAGTCCTTTCGGCATGCACATTGCTCCGGCAGATGTGCATGCCGAAAGGCGATGTCGGCTTGCACACCTTTGTGTGCATGTGATGGGAAATGCGCCGCTTCCAGTTAGGTTGGGGTGATTATTTTTGTATTTACTCAATATTCACCCGTTTGTATAGTTTTATTTTGTTTTATTCTATAATGTTTACCTAAACCGTTAATAGTATATTACAAACCGAGGTGGAAAGTGTTTCATTTCTGTCGAGAGATAAGATAGTTACTATTTCTCGAGACAGAAATGAAACTTTCCACCGAGGTTTGTATACTATTTCATTTACAATTATACATAAAATTAAAAATAATTGATAATAAATTTAAATTTCTGAAGTTTTGAACCGTCAAACCAACATTAAAACAAAATTCCGATCAATATCAAGCTGGTAATTTTGTTTTATTGTGTTGGTTCTATGGAAATTCAAGGTTGGAAAGTCTTCTCTTGGGTGGAAAGTGAACACTTTCCACCCTAGAGAGGAAAGTAAAAGTCAACAATGTATCATTTTCAAACTTTCAAAAATACAGAAACTGCGTCATTACATATATGATTGTAAATAATAGCTATTTATGCAACCAGTTAGGAAATGCATTTTTTTGTGTAACGAGCGGATTTCTGCGGGACGAGCGCAGCGAGTTCTGCAAAATAACGCGAGTTACACAAAATAGCATTTCCTAACATGTTGCATACAAGATTTTTTCTAATTTTTACAAGAACCTTCTCAAAAAAGAGTTTTTTAAACTTATGATATTAATAATTTAGTGAATTTTATCAAAACAAGTAGGCTTTATTCGGAACTTTTCATCACCAGTTGTGAAATATTTTTCATTACATCACCAGTTGCGTAAAATGTGCCGTTTGCCAACTACAATCGATTTTGAAAAGTCACATTTTACATGCCAAAATTAGAAAAAATAAATTATTGTATTTTATTTCATTAACTTATGTATTGTATCCATTTATCTCGAATGTTGTGTGAATTAAATATAGATTACTTCAAATGAAAATCAATGTCTTTACAACAGTATATATTTTTTGGTATTACTATAACATGTTTCGGCTAAATAGCCATCATCAGATAGTAAAATTTTACAGATTATTGCAGAGAAAATTATTTTTGACAATAAATAAATTATAAATGACATACAAAGGTATAGTGATAAAATGTTTAAAAAAATAAAGTTTAAAATAAATTATATAATAGTATCAAAAATAAAATTTGTTGAAAAATTTAATTGTTCATTAACGCAATTGGAAGAACTTTTATTTTTATAAATTTCAAACATTTCTAATAAATTTAATTTTAAACTTTTGAGACAAATATGTAAAATTTCAAAATTAATGTTAGTATCAAAAATATGTTTTTCTAATAAAATATGGTTAGCAAAAGAAGATTGAGTGTTAGTTATATCTGAATTTTTATATTTTAAAATTAAACTATTATGTTCTTTAAATCTTGTTGAAAATTTTCTTCCAGTTTGACTGATATAAAAGGAATCACACGTGTTACAAAATAATTTATAAAATCCAGATTTATCAAGAATTTGAGTTTTATCTTTTTGATTAAAAATTAAGGATCTTAAATTATTGTTAGTGTTAAAAGAAATTTGGATATTATGTTTTTTAAAAAATATATAATTTATTTTAAACTTATTCATTTTATCACTATACTTTTGTATGTCATTTATAATTTATTTATTGTCAAAAATAATTTTCTCTGCAATAATCTGTTAAATTTTACTATCTGATGATGGCTATTTAGCCGAAAAATGTTATAGTAATACGAAAAAATATATACGGCTGTGAAGACATTGATTTTCATTTGAAGTAATCTATATTGTATTTCATTATTAATTTTCCTAAAACATTTAGTGGGGGAGAGGGAAGGGGTTTGTAGCACTTATGCCCGTTTGTATAAAAGAAGCTTAAGATGAAGAAGATTTTATTTTGACATTTATGAATTTGCGGAAATAATCTGTGGTTTGACAATAATTTTGTGAATGTGTATTAAGTTCTCAAAATGCAAAATCAAAAAAGAAAACATTATGAAACACAAGAAAAAAATCTGTTAGTTGAGCTGGTGCAAAAGTACGTATAAGGAATAAAAAAATAAAAAGAAAAAAAAAGAAAAAAAAAATAAAGAAATAAAAAAGAAAAAAAATAAAGAAAAAAAAATATAAAGAGAGGAATAAAAATAAAATAAAATATAAAAATATAAAGAGAGGAATCAGAATTGGACATGGCAAAATATACTAGGAGCAAAACTAAAACTTATTTCAAATTGTAAAGTAGAGAAAATGTGTTATTTGAAAAGATGTTTATTTTTTGTTTGTACTTACGAAATAAATATAGGAAATTCTAAATAGATTGTATTAACGAACGAAATTACAATTAAACTATATATCAAAATATTTTAAACTGTCATTTTCAATTTCTTAAGACCTCATTTGCCAGGGCTTGATATTTTTGCAAAATAAGACTACTCTTAAGCTTTGATTTTGCTTTATACAACAAAATTTTTGATATAAAAAAGCTTAAGACATGTCTTGTTCTAATCTATCTTATATTTGTTTATACAACCAAAACAAGCAATAATTTTGACTTGAGACCTTCTTGTTAAACAAGCCTCGTTTATACAATCGGGCATTAGTAATATTTTTTTCTGTATGGGGTCCGAGTCTGTAACAAAATTTTTGAGAGTATACACAAAGGCTAAAATGTAATTTTCTTTAGTGGATCACATTAAATACTTGATTTATTTGCATTTTTAGAAAAGTAGGAGCGGGGGTTTAGGGTATTTTGCACTAAACCATTTGTTTTTTCTTGAAAAAAAATTGAAGAATCCTAAGAAGTGGTTTTAAAATTGAATGCTTCAAATTTTATGAGTTTATTACATAGATCCGATTTTTTATTATTTTCTTATAAAAGTGGGGGGCCCCTGCGGGGTTCTTAGGAATTTGTCACTTGCGCGCAATATCATTACCGATAAAGGGCACCTTAAGGACCACATGGTTAAAATTTCATGCTTTATTCACAAAATGCAGATTACTTTGGCTTAAATACCGCACTAAGAACACTAAAAATCTCAAAAAGTAAAATTTTCATAATTACAATACTTCCTCTACGAGAGAAGTAAAAATATTTGAAAAATATCTGAAAAGGCATTTCCGCAGTACTTCTCTCGTTATATATTATGCTATATTAATTTTAAAATAGTCACCGCGAACCAAATAGCACTTTGATTATGGAAGACTATAGATTGCTAAAAGAGAGAAATTTCAAATCGGCTCAACTAGAGTGAGATGAAATCAAATAACTCCGCCTCATGATACTGACTCCGCCTTTATACCATCCACTTCCTGGCGCGTATTTTAAATTTCAAATACTATTAAATATTATCTGCAATTTATTGTTGTATATTTATTTAATTTTGAACACATTATAAAAAATCTATAAATGCATTTCTGCGGTACTTCTTTCGTAATTATATTATTAAACTAAGTGAGAATATAAAAAAAGTGCTTTAAAATTTATTAAAGGTATGCTGCCGGTTTTTAGAGTACGTCTAGTGCTGTTGTGTATTGAAATTTCAAAACACAAATTTAAGTAAACTTTGTGATTTTTCAATGGTTCTATACCTATGATATTACACCATTGCTCTGCTTCCACATTGTTTGATGGAAACCTAAACAAAAATTACAAATATAGTGAGCCACTCATGGCAAAACAAACAAATTACTTACTTATGATAAGAAAGGCCACTTTTATATTTATGCAGAATGCAATACATTCTGATTGTTTTTCACTTAAAAAAGTTCAATTAAACTAACACAATAATATAAACACGAAATAACACAGCAAATAACATAAACTTATCACAAAATCTAAATTAAACAACGATGGTCGATGAACGATTCAGCAAAATGCGAGCTATTAACAAGCAAAAGCCAAGAAGAAAAAGTAAACATTAACCAATATTGACATTTAACCGGATATGACGTCATAAGAATATAACAACTCAATAAAACTTATTCGTAAGAATTTACCTAGGACTTTGCCATACGAAAATAGGGGGAGTTTCTAAAATAGAAGCTTGTTATAAGTTTAGTTTATTTACGGGAACAAGCCCAAGTTGCATACATACAAAAATATTAGACAATATAGTAAGAATTTACCGTAGTACATATAAAAGTAAAAGTACATAAAAAAGTAAAAGTACATAAAAAGTAACGTATAATGATAATAATAAAATAACGGTAAATAGACGCATAAATAAACTTAAAATAATAATAAATAAACATATAATAATAAAATAAATAAATAAATATATAGACAGGACAGTGGACGTACATAATTAAAACAATTTAGTTAAAACAAAAATAATTAAAATATTTAAAATGGTTTTATAATAAGCGCTTAAGAGACTGAAGTGTACAATGAAACAAGTCGATTCTAGTAGTATTGGCATTTACAGCATTCCTACTCAAGGCATTACTAACTTGAAAGTTGGTTTTACATGGTTCAATAAAAAAAGTATAAAAGGTAGTAGTTCTTAAAGATCTTGGAGGAACGTAGAAATTGGCAAGATCTAAAAGTTCAGAGCAATCAATGTAGTTATTAACTACCTTGAACATAAAAATTGAATCCGATCGATTTCTACGCTCAACTAATGTTGACAATCCTGCTAATTTAGCAATATTGTCACAGTCATCAGATCCAATACAACCTTTATATTCAAAATAGCGAAGAAATCTGCGCTGAACTTTTTTAATCTTGTCTATGTGAACCTCATAATATGGCGACCAGACATTAGATGCGTACTCAAGAATGGACCTAACTAATGAAATGTAAAGGCTTTTAATTGTGTCTGTATTGGAAAAATCACGTGTGTGTCTTTTAATAAATCCTATAAGTTTTAAAGATCTTGAACAGATGGCATCGATGTGTCTAGTGAAAGACAAGGTGCTCTCAAAAATTACTCCTAAGTTACGAATAGTTTCCTTTGTGTTCAATTTGTGATTATTAATTGTATAAGACGCAGAAGACACACTTGACCTCCCTCTAAAAAAAATTATATGCATACATTTGTCTACATTTAGAGTCATCATGTTAGTGCAACACCATTGGTAAACATTGTCTAGGTCTTTTTGGAGCAACAAATTAACATCAAGAGAGGAAGTGGACAAGAATATCTTAATGTCATCAGCAAAGAGCAAGATGTTACTGTGCTCGATTACGCTATTAATATCATTTATAAACAAATTGAACAATAAAGGACCAAGATGGGATCCCTGAGGAACACCAGAAGTAACAATTATTTCGTTTGAGAGAAAAATTTTTATGCGAACAACTTGCCTTCGATTCACCAAATACGATTTCAACCACCTGAATAAAACACCTTTTACTCCAATCGAATCAAGCTTGTGAAGAACAAAATGTTGTGAGAAACTTGATCGAATGCTTTCGAAAAGTCCGTGTACACAGAATCAACACGATCTCCTTTAGATAACGCTTTCGATATATAGTTTTTGTAAATCAGTAAGTTGGTTACTGTCGATCGTCCTTTGGAAAATCCGTGCTGAGAACTGCGAACAACGTTAGCAAGGGCATTTGATAGAGTGGAAGTTACAAGAGATTCCAAAAGTTTAGGAATGGCAGATATGATAGATATGGGCCTATAATTTCTCGTTGGTTTTGACTCCTGATTTGTAAACTGGGGTAACAAAGAACTTTTTCCATTCGGTCGGTAGCATTCCAGAACTTAATGATAAGTTGAATAACAGCCAAAGAGGGCGAGAAAAAGCTAGTGAACATTTACTAAGTAGCAAAGTTGGTATACCATCAGGCCCACTACCTTTGTGAATATTTAGACTATTAAGTTTGTTCAATACGTCAGTAATAGAAACGTTTAAACTAGTTAGATTGCTACTACAAACATCAATAAGATCAGTACTAGAGTATGGAGTTGGATTTTCATAGACTGACTCAAAGAATGTACCAAATACATTAGCAATCGACTGGCCATCGGTTGCAGTGGCATCGTCAAACGACATAGATGAAGGAATTTCATTATCTTTTTTCAGATTATTAATGTATCTCCAAAAGTGCTTAGTGTCTGTATTAATAGAATGCTCAATGTTTTTGATATATTCATTATGAGACTGTATTGCAAAGGATTTACATACAGAACAATAATTTTGAAATTTTATATAGTCATCAACAAGACCAGAAGATTTATACGTTTTATGAGCAGCACGTTTAAGACGAATGTTCAATTTTAAAGCGTTATTGAACCATATAGGGTACCTACTACTATTGTACATTGAGATCTTAGGAACTGCAATGTCAATAAATTCGAAAAGTACTTGATAAAAGAGAGTTGTACAAATTTCAATGTCTCTATTCTGAAATAAATCGTCCCAATTAAAATGCAACATATTAAAATTTATACAATCAAAATTTGCTTTTTTAAAATCGTAACAACATTCACTAGTTTTTAGATAATCTGGTTCAGGCTCAATAACTATTGTTGCTAATAACGGTGGGTGGTGTACGTCACAAACGATCAGATAATCAGCAGAAAGCTGAATAGTAGTATCACAGCTGTTAGTAAATAAAAGATCAAGTGTAACGTTATTGAGATTTACTGTCGTGTTTATTTAATAACGAAAATGTTTCAATAAGTGAAGAGACGTGCGAAGTGTAATTTGTTGGTGCAATACCTAATTCATCGTTGTTCCAGATAATATTTGGTAAGTTAAAATCACCAAATATGTAAGTGCTACATTGAGAATATCTTTCCATAATTTCATAGACAGAATCACTATGAGATGAATAA
The DNA here is from genome assembly GCA_963556235.1 of Cryptophagus acutangulus. Lineage (NCBI taxonomy): Eukaryota > Metazoa > Arthropoda > Insecta > Coleoptera > Cryptophagidae > Cryptophagus > Cryptophagus acutangulus. Next base: position 8,238,373 of record OY744566.1, on the reverse strand, counting down.
ACAAGTTCTGAAGACGCTGGTGGAATGTAGACAACACAGAATAAATAAGATTTGGTATTATGCTTGATGATGATCCAAAGTTCTTCCATTAGAAAACACGAATTAATCGAATCTACATTACAATAAACTAAGTCGTAACGCATCATGAAGAGGACACCACCGCCACGAGTTTTGCCAGTAAAAGCTGAGTCACGATCTTTTCTAATGACGAAGTAGTTTGCAATTCCAAGTTCTGACTTGCTAAAGTCAGGTGTAAGCCAGGTTTCGGTAAGAATAATCAAGTGATAGTTGCATAATGAAACAGACTGACAAAGACTTTTTGGTTTAGTTCTTAAACCGCGAACATTCTGGTAGTACACTTCCAATCCCGAAGAATTTTGTACTAACTTATTATGTTTGATGGGGAGCTTTCTAGAAAATTTGGCTTTAAGTTATCAGGACGCATGAAGTTGAATCTTCGAACAATAACTCCATTTGGCCAGAAGTCAGCTTCCTTTAGCTGTTCATATTTATCGCGGATAATGCCTATCTTAAACGATTTGGCAGTGCCTTTAACGGGCAGAGCTTCAATGATTAGATCGGTTTTGATGGCAGTAGCCGATTTATCTCGAATGTACTTCTCAACAACATCTACTGTAACTGAGCTGGATATTTTTCCAATATACAGCCACATCTTTAAAGGAATGGCTTTGAATGTATCATTAAGACCAGTAGAAGCAGTACCTCTCGTGATAATAGGTTTGGGCTTCTGAGCGCGTTTCTTTTGGACAACCTGGAAATTCTCAGAGGAAGTTTTAAGAGCGGCCTGGGCGTAGGAGACATCAAGCAAGGGTGCTTGATTGACGGACTGGCTGGGACCGCTAGCATTATTATTATCAGGAACTGAATGAGAGCGTGCTATCTTGGATTTTAAGCGATTGGTAATTTTGCTGTTTTTATCAATAGGAATGTTTAATAAATTCTCTTTTGACAAATTCTTTTGGTGTATATTTTTTTTAAGACTTTTGACCTCATCGATTAAAGTATCGATCTTGCTCTGCATTGAATCTTGTTTTTTAATTAGAATTTTGATAATGGCTATTAAATCGTCTGTGCTGTAATCATCTTCTTCAGGCATAGGTGGCTTACTAGTATGTTTAATCAGAGATTTGCTGGCACCCAAATTAACAACGAAATCAGACACAATTTGCTTCGGTGCAGTAGAGCGCGTAGTAACACTAGACGAAATGCACTTACCGCACTTCCAATTGTCTTTCTTGTTGTAACCCCTAAGATCACCGATGCTCTCGCATATAGCATGATACACATTGTCACAAAATGCATAAACTAAACCCTTATTTTTCTCGTTTAACGGATCAGAACATGAAAAGCAACACAACTTATCAGCCATCTTGAATGGAAGGATATACGTTACTTGAATTGGACTACTTGGCTCTATCTCACTTTTTTTATTACGAGAGCTACTCTTTATCTGATGCATTGTAGAAAACTGTATTAACAATCCAGTCTTCCATAATCAAAGAAATAGCATAAGGAACAAAACAAAAATGAAACAAATGAAATGAAAACAAATAAAATGAAAACAAATGAAATGAAAAGAAAAGAATTATTGACATTTGTTACTTTATTGTGACATGTCATTTTTTCCAAAATTTAATATTTATTATTATTTGTCAGATTGATTTTACTTGTATGTGTGTATGTGTCATATTTCATTATTAGTTTACATCCGTCAAATTCAATTGATTTTATCGATATTTGTCATTTTTAGTTGAGAAGTGTCAGTTTGTGGCAAAGTTTGACATATTTAGTTATTATTGGTAAAATTTAATTAATGCTATTAATATTTGCCACTTTTGGTCTAATATTTGATGCTTGTCAAAATTTGGTAACAGCTGTCAATTTTGACATTTAACATTTTTAGGACTATTTTTGAATAATACTAAAATTACTAACCTGTTATTACTAACCATTTAATATAAATGCCGGTTAATATAAACTCAAATTTTTGTTCAAATTCAGACAATGAAGATTTAAATAGCAAAATCTCTTTATTGATTAATGACAATTAATAATGTTTTTCGTATCAATGTCAATCTTGAACTAGCCGATTCTCGTTGCTGCTCGCCTTTTTATACCCAAAATGACTATGACGTCAAAACAAATGGCATGTGCACCAATCAAAATTCAATATGCCAGAAGCCTCTATAAATAATCAAAAATCACAGCCACCTATCATAATTCAATATGCCAGAAACCTCTATAAATAATCAAAAATCACAGCCAACTTCTTATAAATACATAAAAAAAAACAATGTCCATTTTATAACATTCTCCCACCTTAAGTTACAAAAATGTAACTTAATCTAAAATGATAACTTATCAGGCGGATTAATTGTTCTACCATATTTAGTTCTAGTTACCTTCAATTCTTCACACTTTTCCGTTCCTTTTTTCGACTGTCTCTTATTTTTAACGTTTTCTTCATTGTTACCTATTTTCCTAGCAACTATAGCTTTATCAATACTCTTTTAAATAATATATTCGTCTTCTTTTTGATCATTAATTTCCAAAAAATAAAGACTTTGAACAGCTCTTAAAAAATATCCTGTTGAGGTTTTAAGTCGTACTAAACGAATTTTTCCATCTTTTTATTGAAAAAGTTCTACGACCTTAGCTATAGGCCATTCCAGACGTTTTGTATTATCATTGCCTATTAAAACAATGTCACCAATTTTCAATGATTTATCATTATGTAGTTTTTTCTTTCTCATAGCCAATTGACCTAAATACTCTGTACGAAATCTATTTTTTAAATCATCTCTCAATTTGGCTCTATATCTAGCTCTCTTGCACAAATCTTGTGCTTCTAATGCATCTAAATCTAGAACTCCAATTTCTCTAATTTCTTGTAAAAAAACTAGCTGGAGTGAGAACTGCTAAGTCATTACTTTCAGGAATGTAAGTTAAGTGTCTAGAATTAACAACAGCCTCACAATCACAAAATGAAGTTGCCAATTCTTCATATATAAGTACTGCTTTATCCAAAATTTTTCGTAAAATTGGTTTTACCAATCTTATTAATCTCTCCCACCATCCGCCCCACCAAGCGGCTGCCGGAGGATTAAAACGCCAAGTGATTCTTTCTATGGTACTATTACTTTTTATTTCTTCCCTGTCTAATGAATTAAATGCATTGTCAGCTCCCACAAAATTCGTACCATTATCGCTAAAAATTACTATAGGTCTTCCTCTCCTTGCTATAAATCTTCTCAACGCTTGCAGAAAGGCAGTGGTTGATAATGAGTTAACTAATTCCATATGTATAGCTCGAAAAACTGCACATGTAAAAATGCACACCCACATTTTACTATGATTTTTTAATTGTAACGGACCAAAAAAATCCACTCGAGTAACTTCAAATATTGCTGCATCCCTTACTCTTTCTTCAGGTAGTGGTGGATCAGTCACTTCTAATCTCTTAGCATTGTATCTCTGACAAATTACACATTTAGAAATCACCTTCTTAACACATTTTCTTCCACCAAGAATTCAAAAACTTTCCCTCAAACTATTTAATAGAATTTGAGGTCCAGCATGACACTGTCGGATATGTTTTTCAAATACCATTCTTATAACTACAGGATGATCATTTGGTAAAATAGCCGGAAATTTAAATTCAAAAGTTTTATCTCTTCTTTCCGAAATTTTTGTTTTTAACCTTAAGATACCTCGTTCGTCTTTAAATACTTGTAAAGTTGCTAACCTTGAATCCAAAATTCCTTCAAAACTTTCCTTTTGAATTAACTCAATAATAATATTCTCTGCTTCTTGTATTTTTTCTACGGATATCTCTACTGTTTTTCGAGTTTCTTTGTGTAAACAATTATACAAAAATCTTTTTATCCAAGCCATTTCACAAAGGATCTGTTGATATTTCGAAAAGTATTTGTAATACCATGAATATTCAATTTTATTGTTTAGAAGTGTAGTAATCATTTTTCGTTTTTCTTCTAAAACATCTTCTTCACTAGTATCATAATTTTGTGTTGGCTATTCATTACGATTTTTATATAACCAGCTTGGACCTTCCCACCAATGAGATTCTAAAAGTTGCTTCACAGAACATCCTCGTGATGGAAGATCTGCTGGATTTAATGGTCCAGGAACATGATTCCAACTGTCTACATCTGTATTTTCTCTAATTTTTTTAATTCTATTCCACACAAATGGTTTCCAAATTTCATTTCTTTTAATCCAAGCCAAAACAGTAGAAGAATCTGTCCAATAATATAAGGATATATCTGATCTATCAAAACCTTTAATAACAGATTATAAAAGACGTACTCCAATGTTTGCCGCTAATAATTCTAAACGAGGTATTGATAATTTCTTTTACAGGTGCCACTCTACTTTTAGCTTGAATCAATGAAACAGTTGTTTTTAAATGTGATTCAGTTTTTAAAAACACTATTGCAACATAAGACATTTGACTAGCATCACAGAATATATGTAAAGTCCAATTTTCAACTTCATTTATTGGAGCTTTTAGCAACCATCTAGGTATCTTAAAATTTATTAACATATTAATTTCCTTAACCCACTTCAAAAAACTTTTCTTAATATCTTCTGGTACTTCAATATCCCAACCAATATTTAAAATCCATGTTTTTTGTAAAAGTAATTTAGGACAAAGTAAAGCAGGCACTGCAAAACCTATTGGATCGAATATTCTATGTGCTACAGATAAAATCACCCTCTTTGTAATCTTATCTATAGAAATATTTCTCAAATTTTCTAAATTTAATTAAATTGTGTCTTCATTTTTGTTCCATGTTAATCCTAATACTGAAGACATAAAAATTTCTTCGGAAATTTCATTATTTTGAGTAATAGTACTTACTTTCCCATCCTCGTAAATTAAATCTTGCTTCTTCCATAACTTCTGTGGATTGTCGAATAAATTCATGAAGTTCTTTCTCATCATCGACACTTGTAACACAATTATCGACATAAAAACTTTTTAACAATTTTGTAATCATATCAATTCAATATTGATTATTTCTTGATTTAATGTTGGATAATATTTGCTTCAAATGATATTCAATAACCGCTCCTAGTAGAAAAGGACTACATGTTATTCCAAAAACTACTCTAACATGTCGATAAATTATCAAACTACCATTAGGATTATACCATAAAAATCGTAAATAATCTTTATCATTTGTATTATGCATTATTTGAAGAAATGCTTTACAAATATCAGATATAACACCAATTCTTCCTATTCTAAATCGTAACATATTAATTGGTATTAGTTCTATTAAATTTATACCTTTTTCAAGGCATTGATTTAAAGCTGGTTCATTACGACATCCTTTTGCAGAAGCATCAAAAACAGGCCTCAACTTTGTGGTAAGACTGCTTGTTTTGACTACATGATGATGTGGTAGATAATGACAATATTTATCAACTTCATCTTCTAGAACTACTTCAATTATATTTTCATCTAACCATTCTTTAAATACTTTGTCATATGCTTGATAATATCCATCTTTCTGTTTAATCGTTTTTTTGCTAATTCAAAATTCGTTGGTAATGATGGATGACCTTCTATCCAAGGTAAACTAACAACATATCTCCCTGACTCTTGTCTCTTAACGGTTTCCTTAAAATACTGCATTATTTCCTGCTTTTTCTCTTCTTTATTCTTTTCTGTACATGGATCAGCAATCCCAATAACATCTAAATCCCATAAATTAACTAATGGAGAATTATGACAAAATAGTGTTGTAATTAACATAGTTGGTGAACTAATTTTATTATGGTGAGAGAATGAAACCTTTCCCATCAATGTCCAACCAATTAATGTTTCCATAACAACCAATCCTGGTTGAAGAATATGCTTTTTACCAGTAATAAGTTTTCCTGCTATGTCTGCTCCAATCAATACTTCAATTGGACCATCTTGAATGTCATCAATAATAATTCCAAGATCTTGTAATTCTTTAAACCATGGCCCGTCTCTAACAGAAATTACATTTTTACAAATTATTGGTTGATCTAAAGCATCAAAATTGCATTCATATTCTTTATGAAGATTTCTCATTGATATCTTATAATTATTATGTATGAATTTTTCTGTCTGATTACTTCCAAAAAGTGCATGTATTATATTTTTAGTATTTAGTATTTTATATCCCATCTCCATTGCAGTATCTTTACAAATGTAAGATCTTTGAGAACCTGTATCAATTAACACCCGTACTTTTTTAAGTTTATTTCCATTAATCAGTTTAACTACTAATGTCTGTAAGAAAACTTCATTGTATGTATTATTTGACAAGTTTTCAGTATTGATGATTTCTCCTTTATTTTGTGCTGAAATCTGTATATTATTCTGAGCTTTTTTCCAACACATTAATGTAGCATGTCTTTCTTTACAAAACGTACATACAACCTTGACACTACAACGATGTGCAATATGTCCAAATTTCAAACATTTATAACAAATACCTTTTTCTGAAAGAATCTTTTTCTTCTCTTCATATTTCATTTTTTCTGCTTCTTTACATACATCATTAAAATGATCTCGTTTACAAAATACACATTTAATAACACGTTGTCTTTGATTAACAAGTCCAATAGCAGTAGGGATTCTTTCTTCTGTAGTTCTATCTTTTGAAATTTTCTTCAGAGATTCAAAACCTGATACTGCTAAATTAATTCTTTCTTCGTTTTCCACTTCCTTTTTCAAAAATTCTATTAAATTATTTATACGTGTTTTTAAACTGCAATCATTATTGTATGCAAAATTTCGTTGCCAAGCTCTCAAAATTTCCTCAGGTAAACATGACTCCACCATAAGAAACAACATTGCTGCACATTTATCAGTAGTTACTCCTAAAGTTTCAAGTGATCGAAGTTGTGATTCCAATTTGTCAAATAATTCACTTAATTTTGATTTCATTTTCATATTGTTTAATACCAAATTAAGAAGTTCACGTACATAATATTCTATCAACAAATCTTCTCTACCAAATCTTGATTTCAAACTTTCAATTACTTTGTTATAATTTTCACTTGTCGGAGGATAACTTTCTACTAATTGACGAGCCCGAGATCTATGAACTGTTGCTTGTATTAAAAAAAAAAGTTAATTCAAGAATGGGCTTAACTAAATCAAAAGAAAAGGTAATCATTGCCCAAACAGCAGCAAGAGGAGATGCGACAGCCAACATTTCAAATACTCAACTATCCCGAACAGAATGGTTACTGACAGTAGTAGTAATAATGGGTGTGCTAATGTTATTATGGGTTGCATTCAACAAATGCCGACAACATCTTCGTACAACCATAAGACAAGAGATCCATTGCAATGCCCTTCGCGGATCTCGTGAACAACTGTAACTCCTAAAAGAGTTCATTACACCTCCAAGCATCAAAAAGCTGACAATTTCGCATTTTTATGTGGGCCAAATTTCAACAACAACGGAAGCGATTAAGCAACTCAACAATTCAGCAAAAGGGTGATGTTGACAATTTATTGCGAAATGTTTTATTAGTGTTAGCATGTATATGTAGCAGTTAATTATTATTTTTGAATAAATCAATGGGTAAAACAAAATTAGACAATATTCACGATAATTTAAAAGAAAATAGAACATACTTAATTAAGATAGGCCCTGATAGGCGCAGAGGAGATACTTTTGATAGAAAAGTAGAGGAAGCAAGGGATGTCTATGAACAGTTGGAAGAAGTTATTAGTCAAATTAACACACAAATTAAAAATAACGAATATTCTCAAAACGATATTTTAAAAATTAAAGAAGTACGCGCAAATTCTAAAAAACTTTATGACGAAATTATAGGATTTGTCAAAAACGCGGCTGACATTACTAATTTAGATATGGCTTTCGACCTAAAAGTAGCAGTTAGTCTGCTACCAATAGTAAACGATGATGAGCGGGTAACATTGCAATTGATTGATGCCATTGAACTTTATGAGTCAATGATAGATGCAAATAGTAAAAAATTGCTTATTAATTTTATTTTGAAAACTCGACTTTCAGTAGGAGCTAAGCTTAGGCTATCTACAAGTTATAATTCTGTTCAATTATTAATTCAGGATATGAGAAAACATTTGCTTACAAAAAAGTCTGATACCGCGTTGCAATTGAAATTAACGCGTGTCAAACAAGGAGATAAATCGGTTGACGATTTCGGAAAGGAAATAGAAAAACTGTTTGTTGATCTTACCATAGCTCAAGCTGATGGAAATAGCGACTCGTACAAGATTTTAAAGCCAATCAACGAGAAAAATGCTATTAAACGGTTTGCAAGCGGACTGCGAAATCATAAACTTAGTACAATAATAGGCGCACAAAGATTTACATCGCTAGAGGATGCGATTAGAGCGGCTCTAGACGAAGAAACTCCACGGGACGACTCTAATTTTGAAGTAAATTATTTTTCAAATCCGGGAAAAAGTTTTAATCGTGGCCGGGGACATAATAGCGGGTATCATAATAGAAATTTTCATTCGAATCACTTTGGTCAGTCGGACCGAAATAACAGATCTACAAATGTAAACTATGGGTCAAATCGAGGCTCATACCGTGGAAATAAGAATTTCAGGAGAGGACAAAATAATTATAGTAATAGTACTCGAGGCAGACAAACATATAATAGAAGGGAACATATTAATTATATTGAATCTAATAATTCAGAAAACACTTCAAGCGCTGCGGATAAGTCAAACAATCAGTTAAATTATTTTTTTCGAGAAGATAGTACCTAGTAGTAATCTTATTTTTACTAGTGGTACAGGGATGAATTTTGTAAAATTTAGTGTGAATGGAAATAAATTAAAGTTTTTAGTAGATACAGGTGCATCTTTGTGTGCAATTAAGTATGAATGTTTACCTCATAATATATTAGTTCAAGAAGATAATATACAAATAAAAGGAATTGGAGGATATGTGATTGCTGAAGGATTTGTTTATTTAAAATTAGGCAGGCTTCGACAATTTTGAGCAAAAATTTTATGTGCTGAAAAATTTTAATTGTGTGAATGACGGAATCATAGGTCAAAATTTTCTTAAAGAGTACAGCGGAATATTAGATTTTGAAAAAAAAATTGTGTGCCTGATATTCAGCCATTAATGGAATACAAAATTTGCAAATTTAATACAGGAGCTGTGTCAGTCAGTCGGGTTAAAAAAAATTTTGAAATGCTCGACTTGAAATATTTATACAAAGAAGAACAAATATCGATTGAAAATATTTGTGCAAAGTTTTCGGATATATTTCATTTACCAGAAGATAAATTATCTACTACAAATGTATACAGTCAAGCTATTCAGTTAAAGGAAAATGCAACTCCTGTTTATGTAAAGCCTTATAGAATATCTCAGAGTCAAAAAGACGAAATGGAAAAACAAGTACGTAAAATGTGTGAAGATGATATAATTGAAGAGGCAACCAGTGAATGGTCCTCGCCTGTTTTGCTAGTACCTAAAAAGGCGGACAAGAACGGAGTGAAAAAATGGCGGATGGTTATAGATTATAGATTACTTTATCAAAAAATTTACGACGATAAATTTCCTTTACCAAATATTACCGATATCCTTGATTCACTATCCGGGGCAATATATTTTTCGCACTTAGATCTTAGTCAGGGATATTACCAAGTAGAACTAGTTCCAGAAAGCAGACCAGTAACTGCGTTTACCACAAACAGAGGGCAATATCAGCTGAAAAGACTACCGATGGGACTAAAAATCAGTCCTAGCGCGTTCTCAAGAGTAATGACTGTGGCAATGTCTGGTCTTAATTATGAAAATTGTTTTGTTTATTTGGATGATTTAATTGTGTTTGGCAAAAATCTATAGCACCATAATTCTAATCTATTAAAAGTTTTCACCAAGCTTAGAGACGTTAATTTAAAACTAAATCCTTCAAAGTGCGAATTTTTGAAAAAAGAGACACTATACCTGGGTCATGTAATTACATCAAAGGGAATTCTACCCGATCCAGAAAAAATTAGAGTAGTAAAAGATTATCCAGTTCCAAAAAGTTGCGACGAAGTAAAACGTTTTGTTGCATTTGCAAATTACTATAGGAAATATATCCCACAGTTTGCTAATAAAGCAGTCCCATTAAATAAACTTTGCCGGAAAAATATTAATTTTGAGTGGTCAATAGATTGCCAAAACGCATTCATATCGCTTCGAGATGCCCTTATAGAACCTCCAATCCTTCAATATCCAGACTTTTCAAACGATAATGAATTCTTATTGCAGACTGATGCGTCAGGTCTAGCAGTAGGAGCAGTTTTGATAAATGGAAATAATAAAGCAGTCGCCTATGCAAGTCGAGGGTTAGGTAAAGCAGAGCTAAACTACGCAACAATTGAAAAAGAATTGTTAGCAATTGTATGGGCTATAAAACATTTTCGACCATACTTGTACGGGAGACATTTCAGAATTTTAACGGATCATAGGCCATTAATATATTTATTTAACCTTACCAATCCGTGCAGTAGACTAATTAAGTTTAGGTTATGTTTGGAGGAGTATGATTTTGATATTGAGTATGTGAAAGGTAGTGAGAATGTGATTGCAGATGCTTTATCGCGGGTGATTATCACTTCAAAAGAATTAAAAAGTATGAGAATATGAAAAGTATGAGCTGTAATGACAAGAGCTCAAAGTAAGAAAACAAAAAACGACACTGATAGCACTAAAGTAAATAAAGTAGTCAAAGATGTCCGGACTGATCAACCGAATATTGTAGAAATACTTAAAAAATTTAAAGAGTGTGTAGAATTAGATATAGATTACAATCAGAATGTTAATTTTAAAAAATTTGACCATGTTACAACAAAATCAGAAAGTTTCACGTATGTCCCTTGTTTGTCCACAATATATTTAAATCCAAATTATCGATCGACACTATCGCAAGACGAATTGTTGAGAGATTTGGCATTGATTAGTAAAGAAATGAACATTTCCGAATTGAGTGTGATAAAAAGTACACACACTGCTCAATTTATAGAACAATTAGCTAATAAAATAGGGAAGAACTCTAGTTGGACCGGTCCCCGTATATGTATAATAAAAGGAGTTCAAAGAATATCGGATAGTGAGACAAAGAAATTAATTTTAAATGATTTTCATTTATTACCAACTAGCGGACATGCTGGAATTCATAGAATGACCAATAATATCAAAAAAAGGTATTCTTGGCCAGGGCTTCTCAAAGACGTAACAAATTTTATAAAAAAATGTGATAAATAATAATAATAATTATATAGTCTTTATTAGTTATAAAACGTACAATCATAACTAGATACAAGAAGAAAAAGTCATAACTACACAATAATACAACGTAATGAAGCGAAGTTTAGCAAAACTGCTACTCTACTCAACCTCCTACCCATTGGACAAAACAAAAATTTATATATTTCGTTAAAGTTACCGAAAAGAACATTGATGCTAGGAAGTTGCGGTTGTATATAATTACAGATTGATATATTGTTGAGATATGTAATAATTTTTAACAAACTTTCGAAATTTTTTCAAACTATGAGTTTTAATGTGATTGTTTAATTCATTATATTAGTGAATTGCATTGTATGTAAAGCTTCTTTTAAAAATGGCGGTTTTAAACCTTGGCAATGCTAGTGTTTTATGATTTCTCAAAGTTAAACCATGCTTTTGAGATCTGAAAATATTTTTTTTTAAGGTAATCCGGACTATTGCACAAGAGAAGATTATGTAAAAATGTTGTGGTGTAATACTTCCATGTATACTCAACGTTTAACCAATTGAGTTCCCTCATCTTGGATGATATTCTATCGTATTTCCTTAGATTAAAAACTAGTCGGCAACAAGAGTTCTGAATTTTTTGAAGGCGATACTGAGTTAATTTATCCAGGCATGGAAAATAGCAAATAATAGCATAATTAAGTATAGACATTACTAGCGATTCACATAGCTTTTTTCTGGTTTTAAAACTCATTATTTTAACGTTAGAGTAAAGTAGTCTAAGGTTTAGGTAAGCTTTTTTGACTAGGTTATTTATGTGAGAGTTAAACCGTAATTTTTCATCTAAGAGTAAGTCTAAGTTTTTTGCTGATTCCGACGAAGTTAATTCAATGTGGTTTATTTTTATGTGTAAATTTGATTTCACTTCAGAGAGAGTTTTTTTACTACTGTAGCAAATCAAGGAACATTTGGTAGGGTTCAATTGTAGGTTATTGGCTTTTGAGTATTTGACTAGCGAGTCAGTTTTCTGAGTCAGTTTCTGAGTTTTTAAAAGAATATATTAATTGTTTGTCGTCAGCATAAACTTGTGGTGTCATGTATTTTAATGATTTGTATAGATCTGCGGTGTAAATTAGGAAGAGAATAGGTCCTAGTATAGAGCCCTGCGGCACACCTGACGTAATTACTTCTGTTTGAGATACCTCAGAGTTAATAGAAACACATTGCATTCTAGCCAGTAGGTAGTTTTCAAAAAAGGTAGTTGATAGTATCAAACCCAGAAAATTTTAGTTTGGAGCATAAGAGGTTATGATCTAGTGTATCAAATGCCTTGGAATAGTCCAACAGAACCAGAGCACTCGACTCCTTCCTATCCAAAGCTCTAATAATATCATCAGTAATAATATCATGCCAAAAACAAAAGTATAGCAGACACGTGAAAGAACCAATGTCTTTAACAACTACAGCAACAAAAGCTTTTCAAAAAGTTTTTTTGGACATTGTGGGTCCCATTGAAAAAGATGTAAATGACTTTTCTTACATACTGACATTACAATGCGAACTAACTAAATTTGTAGAAGCTTATGCACTAAAATCAAAAGATACCATCACAGTAGCAAAAGCATTTGTCGATAACTTTATTTTGCGGTTTGGAATTCCAAGCGAAATAGCAACCGATAGAGGTAGTGAATTTATGTCTTCAACAATGAATGAAGTTTGCAAACTATTAAAAATCAATCAAATGCATTCGAGTGCCTATCATCATAAAAGTATAGGTGCTTTAGAAAATTCGCACAAAAATTTGGGTGCATATTTAAGAATAATGACAGATAATCAATATTCAACATGGAGTACATGGGTACCTTATTGGTGTTTTACCTATAACACAACAGTCCATACAGAAACCAAATATACTCCTTATGAGTTAGTGTTCGGACAAGTGTGTAATATTCCAAATAATTTGACTAATGACATCGATCCATTGTATAATTTTGATAGCTATCCATTAGAATTAAGATTTAGATTGCAAAAAGCTAATAAACAACTTAGAAATAATTTAATTAAGAATAAGCAAAAACGAAAAGATACTTATGATAAAACGGCTAATCCAATAGTGTATAAGGAAAATGACTTTATACTTGTGAAAAATGAAGTGAGTAATAAACTAAGTAAAGTGTATGAAGGACCTTACGTCGTGATAGAAGACATAACACCAAACGTTAAAGTGCTAAAGAAAGGAAAAGAGATAATAATTCATAAAAATAGAACTAAACCGTATTATTAATTATAAAACTATTGTATACTCGTATCATGTTACTTTATGTTAAGATAGGTTATAGCTATGTATGATTAAATCATATTATGTTACATTGTTAAAGTAGGTCATAAATAAATAGAATTAGGATATGTTAATATAGTCCAACCGAAATAAATTAAAGAATTAACGTCAAAAAGACGATAATTCTTTTAGATTCTCGGGGGAGATGTAGTGGTAGGATAGGCATTAATATGTATGTATGAAAGAGGGAGCAAATGAGTACTAGAACATAGGAAAGGGTAACTAATTATATCTATATAAACATCGATGGGCAATTAATAAAGTAGTGTAACTGTAACTATTGTCTTTAAATCGGAACCAACGTTATACATTTTACTTGCAATTCAGAATCATTAATTTTATATTTAAATGGATGGTTTTAAGAACAAAATACAGCATAGCCAAACGTCAGTTAATTATAAATTGTAAAGTCAACAATCAAAAACTAGCAAATAGTAATACATTTGTCTTTAATTAACTCCAAATGTAGCTAAAAGATAATTGTGGAATTTGCCGAATAACTTTAGCTAGAAGTGCAGTGCTACGTTTCTTGCCATGTAGGTATAATTTTCACCAAAAGCGTGCTCGAACTATAGAGAACGTTCCAGATGCAACATGTCCCCTTTGTAGATCTACACTTATAAAAAGTGAAATAATCGAAAAAAAAACAATATATGCAACCAGTTTCAATACTATTGAATATAAGAGAAAAAGAAGTGAATATGTTCGAGCGCTTAATAGTTTCATCAAACAAGGAAAACAAATCGTTTGGATCGATGAAGTCAACTTTAATTTATTTTGTCGCCGAACAAAAGATTCTTTGGTTGGCACGAGAGCGGTCCAAATTCTTCCAGCGTCCTAATGTCCACCTAATAGGAGCAATACCAGCAGCCAATTGGCTAACAATTGGATTTTAAGATTACTGCAACAATGGCAAGAAATTGGTAATCAATTAGCGGATTTGGTAATTGTTGCGGATAATACACTTTGTTACTCACGTCTTGAAGCGGCTCTTAGTAAAACTCTAAATGTTGTGGTACGTTTGGGGCCCTACTCACCCATGCTTAACCCTATGAAACTATATGGGCAAAAGTTAGAGCTAATGTTAAAAAAATCTTTGAATTTCTGCTAATTTCTGCTATTTTTACCCCTGGTGTAATTGAATAGAGGCTTGTGCATTTAGAACAAATCATCGTTCTCGTGCAGCGCACCACAGTACTGTGCATCATGGTTCTGCGTTACCATTAGAAGACATGCCAGTTGGCAATTGATAATTAAATATTTTTCGATATTTTTGATATACAAATGTTTATAATTTTTTTTCTTAAACTACATTAACATAACTTTTTAAATATTGCTAAATAAACATATAACTTTTATTTCTTAATATTTTGCAAATATTGTTTTATAATTTATTTAAATAAATATTATTTTTTAAAAAAAATTACAATGTTTATAGCACACGCTAATGGCTATTGACTTTTGTCATTCTGCCATATGGGCCTACGTTTTAACGTAGAATTCGAACCACAATCTTTAGCTATTTGACTCCTTGCGAATATTACCCCGCAGTTGGTCAACCAGGTAGCCTACCGATTGAAACAATCACAAACATCCAAGCTCTTAGTGGGAATTGACCCCTGACCCATGGATAGACGCTTGCCAAAGCGTCTCACATACATACGTCACCTACATCAGCAGACATACGTGAGATTGTATTCATCATATCATATTGCACGTGTTAGCGTAACAAGTGAAAATAATAATTAGTGATTTGTAGTTATTGTTAAATATTGGACAAAAATGCCTCATAAACACAACAGATACTTCCGGGAGATGAAAGGTCATTTACATTTGTCTTCAACACCATGTAGCCGAAAATTACTTATGAAAAAATGGTGGTAAGTTATTTTAATGAATATGATTATGTAATTTACCAACCGAATGTTGATCCATTGTTATTTGATTTGTTTTAATATTTAAATTTAAATGCTTTTTACTTGGCATTTTATTCAAAAAAGGAAAAAAGTGATATATCTGGTAGAAGATGAATTGCAGAGTGAATTGCCTACGAACACCCATTTTCAAAATACTTCAAATCCTACTGAAAATATGCCGATGACCGATGATTTAGCCATACGTGAAGATTTACCAATGACTACATAGTGTAAGAGTGACTGAAAACTTGTCTATTGCTTTAACTTCAACTGCTATTGGTATCGGTAACTTCAACTGCTATTGGTATTGGTATGTTTACCAACTGCTATTGGTAAACAAACGTTTATTTGAAATCAATTAAAAATATCTAAATGATTATACTATATAGATATTTTGAGTTAATTTTGATTAAACATTTGACAAAAACCAATATTTAAATTATGTATAAAATAAATAGAAAGAAATTGAAAATCGACTTATAGGGTTAGCGTGAACGTGGTCTCATATCGTTTAGTTCTCGCGTATCGTTTAGTTCAAAATCCCGAGACAGTGTTGAATAAAGTCGTCTAAATATTTGGCCTGCTCTATCAGTTGTCAGAGCGCCACGTGCATTTGTTACAATTGCGTTCATTAGTCATTAATGACAGCATAGTACGCCGTCAAGCCTTCCAGCCACCACATACCTTTGCCCCCCTGGAAGCGTGAGTCGGACTCTTAAACGTTAAGATACAATTAAATCCCAAAATTGACGTTTAAATCGTTGTTTATATGTCAATTGTTAACGTTTCAGTTGTAGCGACACAAACGAGCCACAAGCCGTCGTTATAGTTCCTCGTTAGTCGTACGTTAACCGTAACTGTAAGAAAGTCAGAAATCCGAATGGTCTATTTTTAATTGACAAACCGTATAAACCAATCAGAAACTAAATTTAGGCTACGTTACTACTAACGACGAACTATAAATCAGGATTTAGGTTTACTCATTAATCTAAATAAAAAGACTTGTCCTAATGCCGTATAAACCGCCATTTCACTGATGTCTCGGAAGCTACCATTCTCTATAATAATTGTATTTAATCTAATAAAACTTGCGTTAAACATTTTAAGGGTATTCCGAACGTCACCAATTGAATAAACTCTTTTCCTACGTAATTATTAAGTTTTACCATAAAGTTTTCGACCTGTCATGACTTCTTGTTTTTAATGCAATGTATACAAGAAGGTGAAGAAGGATAAAATAATCTGTGTGTTCAAGCAAATAACAATAAGAAAGTCGATTTGCCATGTGCATATTATAGATGACTAACTGTGACTGTTTTGGCCACTTGGTAGTCCATGTAGGATTAAAATACAGGATCGACTTTAAAAATAATTATCAACAACATTTTTAATTAGGGCCGGGACTTTTATTCGATTTGACGAATATTCGAATATTCGACTAGTCGAATATTCGAACTATAAATGAAAATTTTATTCGAATAGTCACGAATATTCGAGTTTATTCGAATATTCGTGACTATTCGATTATTCGTGACTATTCGAATATTCGTGACTATTCTAATCTGATGCGCAAACGCAAAGGCCAAAAGTAAGGCGCTACGCTGCTTTACTTTACTAACTATCTATGTATATTCATCACTATTTGAATATTTGCAACTATTCGACTATTCGTGACTATTCGAATATTCGTGAAAATTCGAATATTCGTATGGAATTGCACAAGAACTTGTTTTTTATCGGATATTTTTTTAGTTTATACGAAAACGAGGTTGCCTGGAAATTTGACGAATCAAGCTGCCATGATAAAAACGCGAGTCCGCAGAACGAGCGTTTTTATCATGCCAGCTTGATAAGGCAAATTGCCAAAAGGAAACCTGGTTTGAGTAATAAAATCAAAAAATATCCGATATAAAAAACAAGTTCAAGTGCAATTTAACAAGACAATTTTGCGAATGAAAAAATCGAAATCAATCGACTCATTTTGTATTTTATGTTAATGAATAAAATTTCAAAGTATTGTCAGACTACTTTCATTTTTAAGTTTTATGTGCATGTGGTCATGGAGAAAGAGGTATCACATTACAATATCCACTAAATATCCACTAAAAATTTTGTTTCATTTTATCCGCTCATACATTGACAAAAACCGAGAAAAACATTGACTCATGTCATACATGAGTAAAATTGTCATGAATTTTCGAATATTCGTGACTATTCGAATATTCGTAAATATTCGAATATTCGTGATTATTCGAATATTCGCGAATTATTCGAATATTCGTCAAAATACTTGCACGAATATTCGAATACTACATTTTGAAAAGTCCCGGCACTATTTTTAATTCATTTTTATTTATGGGGATCATTATCCATATAATTTCATAAATTAATTTATTATTATCCACATTTTGGGATAATTTAAATAATTTAAAAAGTCTCTGAGTCTATGCTAAAGTTTGTAATGCAGTTTTTGAGCACGCTTTGTGACAATAAATTTCCGAATAATTTTGCAGCACCTAAATATGGACAAAATAGCCTTTCTTTTGTTGCAAAAATCATTAAAACAAAAAAACGTATAAATACAAAATGCATAAATACGAATACAAAATGCACAAAAATTTAACAATCATATATATTCTTCACTTTAATACTTAATGTTAGTTTACTACGCAATAGAGGGCGCTCTCGGATCGCTGCCTGTCCACGCGCTACCGCAAAAAAGAAGCAACGACACTGCGAAAGAAGAGTGCAGCCTGAAAGCAACACAGCCATCCAACTTGCTCGTATATTCTGTGTAACACATTTTTTGTTAATTAGTACATCAAAAATAAATACTTTTGCATCCATCGAGTCGTGTTTCTAACATCAGAAGTGGGATTGTGCCCAGATCCAAGAACTAATTATTAGTGAAAAACCAGCATTGAAACCGTTGAAGACAGAGCAAAAATGGCGACAAGTTCACGTTTGATTTTGTCCCAACTTGTTGAGGCGCTGCAAACCTTGAGATCGGCACCTGAAAACGTCGAATTACCATTTTTTCGACCTGAAATTGACGATGCTATGTTCGGGATGAATTTTCCTGGTCCGATGTACAAACAGTGGTAAGAGTTGGATGCTTTCTTACAAAAAATGCACGACTTTGGTACGACCAACGGTCGCCCAGCACTCACAATTGTGAAATATTTTACCGCGAATTCTTAGAAGCCTTCCCGTCCAAACGAAACCTGGGCCGTCTGCTTGAAGAGGCTGCTGCATTAAGGAGCTCGAAATTCAACACATATGAAGCCTATGTTTACGAAAAAGCGGCTCGTCTAAAAAATCTTTGTGCAGTCGACCTAATTGAACTGATTGTCCATGGAATTTCCGAGGTAGACATTTCCAATGCTGCGGTCAATCGAAATTGTCAAAACATTGCTGAACTTTTAACATTTCTTTCGACGTTTGTGAAGAAAAGAGAGACAGAATACGAGCCCCCGCCGCCCAAAAGACGTCAAATAGAACAGCGCGAACAACAAATAGAAAAGGCCGCTCCAAGGTGCTTTGGCTGTGGGAAGGTCGGACATCTGCGCGCTAATTGTCGTTCAATCGGTGCAAACTTCAGACCCACTTCCAATAATTCAAACTTCAACAAACCAAATCGACCCATTACCGCGGACAGCAGTTCAACTTGTACATTTTGTGCCAAGCGCGGTCATTCGATCGACAATTGCTGTACCAAGGCATCAATTGACAAGCGCAAAAGTGTGCACTTCTGCTCAGTAAACTTGATGAAGAAATACACTGAAATAATTATTGATGGTAAACCGTTCCGCGGGCTAATTGATACTGGGGCTGATGTCTCGTTGATGTCTGAGCGGTTTCTTCCGATGTTCAAACATAAAGTTCAACCTTGCGTGTCGTCCTTGAAAGACATCGTTCCCGGCCATCTCGAAGCCAAGCAGATGTTTGAAGCTCGCACTGAAATTACTGGTGTCCAAACTACGATCACCTACTTTGTTGTACCCGACCATGCGTTGGATTATGACGTCTTCATTGGACAGGATCTCTACCAGGACCAATCCTTGGTTGCAATTACGGATCATCAAGGCTCGCGTATCATCCGACGCGACCAGTCCAAAGTTCACCGCGTAATCGAGGTAATAAATTATAACAGCATTAAAAATTTGTGTGTTCCAGAAATGTATCGCGATGTAGTGGGGGCGGTGTTAAACAAACACCCAAACATGCAGTACACTGGTAATTGTGTAGGGGCGGTAACCAATGCGCAGATGCAAATACGATTAACAGATGAAAATTTTGTTGTGGCTCGTCAGCCCTATCGACTAGCAGTTAGCGAGCAAGAAGCAGTTAGACTAATCGTTGCGGACTTATTGCAAAACGGAATCATACGGAAGTGAGTCGCCATTTGCTAGTCCCATTTTACTTGTACGAAAGAAGGATGGATCTCACCGTATGTGCGTCGATTATCGGGAACTGAATTGTCATACAATCAGAGGCAGGTACCCGCTTCCTTTAATAGAAGATCAGCTGGATCGCTTGGTGCGAGCGAGATTCTATTCGGTTATTGACACAACATCCGAATTTCACCAAATACCAATTAGTGAAAGTTGCATTCATAAGACAGCCTTTGTGACGCCCGACGGCCACTACGAATATCTCCGAATGCCGTTCGGGTTGGCCAATGCCTCAGCAGTATTCCAGCGGGCAATGCACAAGGCGCTAGGTACTCTAAAGGATACCACCGCATTAATCTACATGGACAACGTTTTTATTCCGTCTGCTACACCAGAAGAAGGTGAAACATCTAAAAACAGTTTTAGATTCCTTAGCAGTGGTAGGCTTTTCAATTAATCCAGCCAAATACAAGTTCCTTCAAATCACTCTTGAGTACCTATGTCGAGAAGTATCAGCAGAGGGCATTAGACCAGGAAAACGTAAAATCCAGGCACTTGAACAATCTCCAACTCCACAGAACATCAAGCAGGTTCGTCAGTTTATGGGACTCGCAGGCTATTTTCTGAAATTTGTGCCCGAATTAGCGTCTAAAACAGCGTGTATTACTAAATTAACCAAACAAAATGAGCCATTTCATTGGGGTAATGAATAAGACGCAGCTCGAGAATACGTCATTCATCACTTGACTCGAGACCACTCTTAGCAGTGTACAATCCTACTCTCCCAACTGAACTACACACCGACGCCAGCAGCATTGGCTACGGCGCCATTCTTTTTCAAAAGCACGTGGAACACATGCGGGTCGTCAGCTATTTCAGCCGTCGAACAACAAACGAAAAAAAGAACTATCACTCGTACGAGCTCGAGACCTTGGTCATCGCCAATGCCTTTAAACATTTTCGCGTCTACCTATTGGGCATTAGGTTTAAGCATGTTACGGATTATAATGCAGTAAAATCCACGGCGACAAAGAAAGACCTGATCACTCGAGTAGCACGATGAAATTGTTTATCGCAAAGGCAGTTTGTTGCCTCACGTCGACTTCCTGAGTCGCAATCCAATTCCCGTTCGTCGAGTCAAACAAGATAATTGGCTCTACATTGAACAAAAAAGCAACGAAGAAGTAAAGAACATGCTTGAAAGCCTTTGTAAAGGTAAACTTGACAGCAACCAGTTTGGGGAGAAAAACGGACTTCTTTTTCATAAACAACTAAACCCGGATAGATCTGTCAATATGCAATGGTTTGTTCCTAGAAAAAGTCGGCTGGGTCTCCTTAGAATTTTTCACGACGAACAATGCCATATTGGTGCAGAGAAAACATTGGCATCAATTACAGATCACTTTTGGTTTCCGCGTACGCGACAATTCGTAAAAAGTACGTACGCCATTGCCTGGTGTGCGCAGTGAAGAAAACAAGAACCGCCCTCTGCAAGGTTTTATACACCCGATGGAAAAACCAAATCAGCCGTTTCACACACTGCACGCGGACTGTCTTGGACCGTTGCCAATTACGACTGAGGGTCATAAGCACATCTATATATATATATATATATATATAAAGTAGTATTTTTAAAATTGGTTCCAGCATCCATAATCAACCGTTTTGGTGTTCCAAATGAAATTGTTCCTTAGTTATAAAAAAAATGATAGAGAGAATGCGATGTTTTAGATTTACAGTATTCGCGTGAAACGAAGGCGAATTTTTGGTTTTTTGCTCTGCTTTGGCGTTCACGAGCATTCACGGGCGAGGAGAGAAGGAAGAATTAGGAGTATTGATTTGTCGTTCGATCTCTATACTGGTCTTTTGAATTTTCGCTGATTTCGCTTTGTAGAATCTTTTTTCTCTCCGCGACTGTGAATGTTCATCGCTTCGCACTCTGTGCATCTTTTGCTCGCTGCAACCTTTTGCAATCTCTTCGTTACACCACTCAACTCCTTGCTTCATCAATTCCTCGCTCAATTCCTCGCGCATTCCTCAATTCTTCGATCAATTCCTCGCGCATTCCTCGCTTTTCCTCACGTCAAACCACCACATCAAAATCATCAGCTACAGAAAACAAGGTAGGTGCATTTAACCCATTATTCGCCCCACTTTACTTCGCTTTATCATTGTTTGCAAATTGATAGAACTTCCCGCATAACATTTTGGTCCTTCGAGCCGGATTGATTCCGGTACTGGCAGTGCTATCAGTTTCGCATTCTTTCTCACTCTATTTTACTTTCGCTCGCTCGCCGTCTCTTTTTTACATAATTTTAATTGCTTTTTAATTCGGTTCATTTAAATTGCTTTTTAATTCGGTTCAATCGCGTAATTTTGTGAATATTTTAAGTATATTCGATTCTGCGTTTTTTTTCTGTGCTTCGCATTCTTTGTTTCGAGTTTTTTGTTGCGCTACTGAGTGTTGAGCGCTTGACCTTGCTTCAATTCGGCTAAGTTTTCTTACGATTTATTTGCAGTGAATTTATTTTATTCATTTTATTTTCGTACATTTCTTGTACATTTGCCGCATTTTAGCAGGATTAACTCGTGTCGACTCGCAATCGTTTTTTCGTATCGTTCATTATGGCCACTGCCGCCGCAAAATTGAAGCAAGCACTCGCATTCCGCGATGACGTCATTTCGCAAATGACAACATTAACGCGAGTGGCAAATCAAGCACATAACCAGGACGAATTGTACGATTTTTTGTACGTTGAATTTAAATCTAGATACGCTCACGTCGACGATTTGTTTGCAGAATTTACGCAGTTGCAGGCAACTATCTTAACCGCGATGTGTGGTTTAGAGAATGCCGATTTAAAGGCACAATTGACAATTCGGGAATCTTTTCATGACAATTATTACCGAGTTAAAGCTGTCTATGCTGATTTATTCGAATCGACTTCGAATCCGAACGCTTTGCAGGAGAATGTGCTAGACAATACAACGGTTAAAAATCAAGTAAGACTTCCGCGTTTAGAACTAACGAAATTTAATGGAGATCTTCGAAAATGGAAACCGTTTGTAGACATGTTTGCCGCTACGATTCACGATAACGCCGCGCTTTCGAACATTGAAAAGTTTAACTTCCTCACTTCTTGTCTCGAGGATGAACCCCTATCGCTTATTCAATGCATTCCCAAATCGCACAATAACCATCCCATCGCATACGACACTTTGTTCAAACGATTTGACAATAAGCGCCTGCTAGCTTCGTTTCATTGGAAAGCTATCGACAACGCACCCGTTTTATCGGACGCTCAGACTAATGCACAGTCCCTTCGCGCGCTTATCAACGTTTTTTCAGAAAACTTGGCAGCCTTAACTAATTTAGGATTTGCATGTGATCAATGGGATTTTGTTATGTTTAAAATGTTGCCCAAGCGACTCAATGCGAATACTATTACTTGATTTGAACTAGCATCAAGCTCAACAGGCATACCGACGTTTGTGTCATTGAGTGATTTTGTCGCAAAACAGTGTGGCGCGCTTGAAAATGTGGATGTCGCGAAGCCAGGTACCATTCGCAAAATACCAAATTCGACTCGCAACTCGTCTCAACCATTCTCTCGCACCGGCTTACCTCAGCCCAAACGCGGGGCTTCGTTTTTTGTAATGGGCGGTACTTGCTGCCCGCTCTGTCAAGCCGATCATCTTATTTGCAAATGCAATGCTTTTCTTGCGAAGTCCCCACAAGAACGGTATAATGTAATCAAAGAACGAAAGTGGTGTTTGAATTGTTTAGGTTCGAAGCATCAGCTCAAAGAGTGCAAGTCTACGTCCGCGTGTAGGATCTGTTCTCAACGACACCACACTTTATTGCAATTTAATACAGACCGCACTGTTACTCCGCTTCCGTCCACAAGTTCTGCGCCGCGCACCGATCAGGCATCGAGTACTCCTTAACAGATTACCTCATTCACTACTATTGTCCCAGCCAAATCTACGGTTTTGTTAGCAACCGCTGTTATTGAACTTAGGAACTCGAAAGGAATATTTGAACCTGTGCGCGTGTTGTTGGATAACGCCAGTCAAGCCAATTTCATGTCTGAAAAATGTGTGTCTCGTTTGGGTCTGTCGAAATTTTATTTTTTATTTTTATTTTATCGTTTTCAATTAGCGGATTAGACAAAATGAGCTCCACTTCTTCGACTGGAGTGACTTGTACCTATCGTTCTCGATACGCACCGCAACGTCAATGTTGCTTGGAAGCAGTTGTTATTCAGAAAATTTATGGCGCAATGCCCAACTTTAGCTTTTCTCCTCCACCGTATTCGTATCTCTCTAACCTTAATTTGGCTGACCTTCAATATTTTGAATCTCGATCTATTGATATGCTTCTTGGAGCTAAACTCTTTGCTCACATTGCGGAAAACGGCCGAGTACAAGGCAGTCCGGACGATATGTTGTACCGTTGCCATTCAAAATAGACTCTCCCGCATTTTCGGACTCAAAAATGATTGCAGAAGGTCGATTAATGGCTTTGGAAAAGCGACTTCAACGGAAGCCTTCGATTCAGCAGCAATATCATGATTTCATGCAAGATTATTTAGACTCAGGTCATATGCAGCTACTTTCTCGGCCTGATGACACTCCCTTTTGCTACTACATCCCTCATCATTGCGTGGTAAAACCAGATAGCGTCACCACAAAACTACGCGTTGTGTTTGACGCTTCCGCAAAAACTTCAGAACAATTTTCGCTTAATCATTCACTGTTGGTTGGTCCTAAGCTCCAACAGGAAATTGTGTCGCTTCTCTGCCGCTTTCGTTTCTACCCAATCGTGTTCACTGCCGACATCAAACAAATGTATCGGCAAATTTTGGTCTCAGAACAGCATCGTCCATATCAGCGAATTTTATGGAGATTTTCCTCGGCCGAACCTATTCAAACTTATCAATTGAATACCGTTACTTACGGTGTATCGTCTGTCCCTTTTTTGGCACTAAGAACCATTCTGCAATTAGCTACAGATGAACAATCTCAATTTCCGGTAGCTTCTTCGGTTCTGTTATCAGACGTTTATGTAGACGATATTGTGACCGGTTGCAACTCCATCGAAGAAGCTTTAGTTTTGCGCAATCAGTTGACTCAATTCCTGTTATCTGGAGGTTTTGAGCTTAGAAAATGGGCTAGTAATCATCTCGGCTTTTTAGAGAATCTTGACCAAACACATTGTCAAATCAACCCTCTCACTTTCGACTCAAACCAACCCCAAGTAGTGAAAATCTTAGGACTACAATGGAATTCGCACTCGGATTGCTTTACATATAAGGTCCAACCATTGGATCGCCTTTGCACCAAACGAACGCTTTTGTCTGAACTCGCTCGCATTTTCGATCCTAGTAGATTTCTCGCTCCTCTCACATTTTGTGCAAAAATTTTGATTCAACGGTTGTGGGCTTTAAAGTTGGATTGGGACGAACAACCTCCGAATGACATTTCTGATCAATGGACTAACTACAAATCTCAGTTACACTCGCTGATCAATCTCAAGATCCCGCGGTTTTGCTTACTTTCAAACTATACGTCTTGCGCTCTTCATGGATTTTGTGATGCGTCAGAATTGGGATACGCCACGGTAGTTTACGTAAAATTTGTTGACACGGATAACAAAGTCACTGTGCATTTGATTTGTGCAAAATCTAAAGTCGCGCCGCTGAAACGAATCTCTGTTCCGCGTTTAGAATTGTGTGCTGCGCTGCTTCTGGCCAAACTCATAAATTCCGCTGTAAAAACTTTCGAAAATTTAATCACTTTCACTCATTTCTACGGTTGGTCTGACTCAACAGTAGCTCTCGCTTGGATTAAATTGTCTCCGCATCGTTGGAAAACGTTTGTGGCTAATCGCGTCACACAAATTCAACAAATCGCTCCTTTAATTACGTGGTTTCACGTTCGGTCAGAAAACAACCCTGCCGATTGTGCCTCTCGCGGTCTATCGCCTTCTGATTTAATTTTGTTTTCGCTTTGGTGGGCGGGGCCCAAATTTCTTCAAACTCTAGATTGTGAACAGCTTGCTTCCTGCTCTTACGACGACGTGCCAGGAAATTTTGTTGAGGAGAAAAAGTCAACGGTACTAATAGCAAAGCAAAATCCGCTGGTCCTTTGGGACGACTTATTAAATCGGTTCTCTTCACTGCGAAAGGTACAAGCTATTGTGGCGTATTGTTTCCGTTTTATTATCATTTGTAAGACAAAAATTCGTAATTCTTCTCCATTGTCGGTCCACGAGCTCCAAGAATCTCTTGGCCTACTTGTGAAGCACGTGCAGCAAGACGTTTTTCGAGAAGAAATTGTGTCTCTAAATTCTCGGTCTCGAGCACACTCGTTGAGGAATCTATCGGTTTTTCTTGACGACGCCGGTATTCTTAGGGTGGGCAGTCGCATTCGCAATTCGTCGCTGTCGTTCGACGCAAAACATCCGATGCTACTACCTGCATCTCATCGGTTGACTGATATGGTGATAGAGCAATTCCATCTCCAGTATTTACACTCCGGATCGCAAACACTTCACTCTTTGTTGCGGCAACAATTTTGGATCCTGGGTGCAAAACGCGTCATTTCTCGAATTGTCTCCAAATGCTTTCGATGTTGGCGTCTGAATCCTTCAGCCACGCAACCTCCTATGGGTGACTTGCCTACTTTGCGACTCTCTCAATTGAAACCGTTTTCGTGCGTCGGCGTTGATTATGGTGGTCCGTTCAACGTCACACTTGGCAAACATATAGGCGTTAAAGGTGTGAAAGCGTACATTTGTTTACTTGTCTGTTTTTCCACCAAAGCTCTGCACATCGAACTCGCGTCAGATCTTTCAGCCGAATGTTTTCTGGCTGCCTCTGGTTTCGAGTGGCATTTTAATCCACCATCTGCTCCTCATTTTGAAGGCTTATGGGAGGGCGGGATCAAGTCGGTTAAAACTCACCTGTATCGCGTTGTTGGTGACCAAGTTCTGACGTACGAAGAACTATATACAGTGGCGGCCAAAAAACGCAACACCTTTAAACAAATAGTAGGCGTAATTTTAAAAGTTTTAGTGTTGTAAAATGACTTTATATTAAAATTAAAAAAAATTAAAAAAATTCTTATTTAAAAACAATATATATTTTTTTCCTGCAGCAACTTGTCGCAATAACCAACCGTCTTGTAATTCAGCAATGGCTCTGGATTTTTGAAATGTGTTTAATTGAGGCATTTATTTGAAGGATTTAAGTCTTTTGTGATAATTTATTATAAAATTATTTTGACACTGACAATAAATATGTGACTAATATTAAGTATGCTAAAAAGTTGTATTTACAAAGGGAAATATTAGGTGTTGCGGTTTTTTTGGCCGCCACTGTACAGTACTTGTTCAGATCGAAGCTCTTTTGAATTTGCGCCCTATTTGCCCTTTAAGAAATGATCCGAACGATCTGTCCGCTTTAACTTCAGGTCACTTTTTAGCTCTTGAGCCAATTTCTGCTGTACCGGATTCAGATCTTACTCATATCAGCATGAATCGGCTGACACGTTGGCAGTTGCTACAGCGTCTATACCAGGACTTTTGGTCGCGTTGGCATGTGGAATACCTGCACACTCTTCAGCAGCGTAGCAAATGAACGGTTCTTTCAACTCCGATTGAACCTGGTACTCTAGCATTGATAAAAAAAGTTTTGGTTCCTCCTCGACAATGGAGTCTTGCTCGGGTGATCACAGTCCATCCGGGACCTGATGGCATTGTTCAGGTGGTTACGCTGAAGACAGCTAACGGCACACTTAAGCGACCGGTGGTCAAGGTATGCCCTTTGCCTAATGTTTCGATTAATTAATTAAAACGCGGAAGCTCATCGCGTTTTAGGTGGGCGGTATGTTTTGTCCCCCTTTTTGTGTTTGTTTTTAAATATTTATAAAAAAATAATAGAGAAAATGCTGTGATGGATAAACGCAGTGTATAGTACACAAGTTCAATAATCTATTAACATACTTGGTACACTTTGGTACCGAATGTTGAAATAGCATAGGCAGCTATTTTACCATAGTCCAACACATCTCTTCCAAAATATATGACAATAAACACTTAAGCATATTTTAAGTAGTTCAATACCTTTATGTTCACTCAGCACTTAGCTAATGCTAAGAGGTACCATAAAAAGGTATCGTCAGTATTGATTGAATAAACGACTTAACCAGGCGTACTGTTTAATTCTACCTTTAAGAACCCCGCGACAAACTACCCGAAGAAGTAGTTTATAACATGGCGATCTTGCCAGCCGAATAGTTAGGCGCGGTAGAAATGAAATAAAATAATCTGAAGGAGTAGTGAAGTTAAATTAAATCGGAGAGCAACGAGAAATTAAAATTGACAATTAGTGGGAATAACTAAAAATAAAAGTGAAAAGTGAATTATTAGTGTTACAAAATGGGCATAACACAATCTAAAGATAAGAAAATAATTATTGTTCAAACGGGAAATAATGGAGGAGCTTCAGCATTAGGATCCATCCCAACAGGCACAGCGGACAACCTCAACCAACATCAGTTCTCCACCCTCGGTCTAATTGGATTAATAGCATTGGCAGTAATATTCGCAGCAGCGGTTTGGTAGATGTTCTGTAGATGTAAGATGATGTTCCAACGGACGATCCAACAGGAAATCGCAAGAAGTAGAGAGCAAATTTAAGTAGTGAGTACTAACAATAAAACTGTAGAAAAGCGCGTGTGCGGGAAATAATTAGATATACAAAGTAATGTTAGTATGTTATGTAAAATGTTGTAAGGGAAATAAAGAAAATTTATAGAAATAATTAGTTAAACTATTGTACGTATAAGGGGATGATAGAATAAAGTAGCTTACAATATTCAATGTCTGGTAGTGGGAATGAATTTAAGTACTTGTATGAGGTTAAGCGTTTTTCTGAGAAACACAAGGAAAGACCCCCAGGATAGACGCGTAAATAAGGATATTGTTAAAAAAAAGTTAAGTAAAATAGATCAGTTAGAGGAAGAGTTTGCTGGACTTAAAGATTCGTTTAATTCTAGTGATAAAAATCCAGAGCTAATTAAAACAGTGAAAGCTTACACAGAATGTATTGATAAGCTTATAGGAGAAAGTAGGGAAATTTATTTAGAAAGACTACCGAATTGTTTAGACATTGAAACGATAGATAGAACATTAGAAGTAAGATTAGTAAATATGGGGGAAAAATTTGAGCTAAGGACCGCTGCCAGCATGATTCCGTCTATGGATGGCAGAGAGGATACTGTGAAGCAAATGATAGATGCCATTGAATTATATGATTCACTTTTAGACAATAACGGGAAAAAATTATTAACTACATGTGTATTAAAAATAAAGTTGTCACAAAACGCGAAACTAAGGCTTAATAGAGAATATGCAGATAATAATGAACTCATAAGGGATATAAAAAAGAATTTATTAAGTACTAAGTCGGTGGTAGCATTATCAGTGGAGCTATATAGCGCAAAACAGCACCATAAATCGGTTGAAGAGTTTGTAAAGCAAATCGAAGAACTCATGGTGAACTTAACCTTGGCGCAAAGCGATAGTGATGAAGCGACCGCAAGACTCTTATCAGGTAATAACAAAAAAATGGCGGTAAATGCTTTTGCGAATGGGCTGAGGGATGAACAGCTAAAAATTATTGTTAAGGCTAGAAATTACAGTAAACTAAGAGACGCGATTATATCAGCAAAAGAGGAGGAAACAACAAAGGTTGTAGGACCGCCACAGAATTTATTTTATATGCAAAATAGAGGAAATTTTAGAGGGAATAGACCAGGTAGAGGCCAAGGGTCGAGTAGATACGGTAATTTTACAAGAGGCAATAGACAATTTGTTAACAATAATCGAAATGGAAATGATTATTCGGATTCCAATAGGCGTCATAATTATCAAAATCATAGCCAATCATTTAATAATCGGGGTAACTTCAGAGGAAGATGGCAAAATAACGCAAGACCTCAAAATGATAGAGCTAGAGCATATCACTTTAGAGATGCCGAAATAGATAGCGTAGACCCGCCAGTAACAGCAGTAAGCGAGTCCAATACGGATAATCGGTTTTTTCGGGAATAGGAGAGAATGAGTTAATATTAAGTATGAATGCACTAAATTTTGTACGAGTGAGTTACGAAGAGAAAGAACTTTTATTTTTAGTAGATACAGGAGCGACAATTTCTGTAATTTTTATAAGTTGTGTGAATGATAAGCAGAAAATAAATGAGTCACAGAAAATAAAAATAACTGGCGTTGCAGGTTCAATGTCAACGATAGGTACTACTAATGTTTCAATTGAGATAGGTCAGCATTTGTTTTGCTATGATTTTCATGTAGTGTCGGATTTTAATGTTGAAATGGATGGTGTAATAGGATCGGATTTTCTTAAAGCTCATGGAGCGATAATCGACCACGAAAAATTTCGATTGACGTTGGGAGGAAAAGAAAGAGAGATACAGGATCCGTTGTGTTCTAATAATCGAGTGAACACAAAAATGAGCCCGCGGTGCGAAATGATCCATTATTTTGAGGTTGAGAATGATAATGAATGTGTAGTTATGTCAGAGGAAGTATGCGAGGGAGTTTATACAGCGTGTACGGTAGTTCAGCCGAAAAATAATAAAATTCCAGTGCGATTGTTAAACGTGAATGATAGAGAAGTTAGTATTCGAAATTTTAAACCGACCACAGAGAAACTTGAAAATTTTGAAGTAGTTAAGATTGGTAGTAATAACTTAAATGTAGATAGGATAGATCGGTTACTAGATTTAATAAAAGTAGAAAATCTAAACAAGGAGGAAGTAAAAGCGGTACACAAAATTTGCGCTAAATTTGCCGATGCGTTTTATTTAGAGGATGATCCATTAACGGTAACTAATGTATGTAAACAAAAAATTAGACTGCAGGAGGAAGCTGTCCCAGTATATGTGAAACCATATAGGTTACCCCAAATACAAAAAACTGAAATTCATAAGCAAGTGGAACAAATGTTGAAAGATAGGATCATAGAACCGGCAGCTTCCGAATGGTTGTCACCACTATTAATTGTTCCAAAGAAAGCGGATGCCAATGGAAACAAGAAATGGAGAGTAGTAATTGACTACCGGTTGTTAAACAAATGCATAGCAGATGATAAGTTTCCACTGCCATGCATTGAAGAAATATTAGATGCATTATCGGGAGCAATGTATTTTTCACATTTAGATTTGTATCAGGGGTACTACCAGGTTGAGTTAGACCAGAAATCGCGATCGTGCACGGCATTTACCACCGACAGAGGGCAATACCAAATGACTCGGTTACCGATGGGATTAAAAATTAGTCCAAATTCCTTCTCTAGGACGATGACAATTGCAATGTCGGGCTTGCATTACGATAGTTGTTTCGTCTATTTAGACGATTTAATTGTATTTGGCAATAATTTACAGGATCATAACAAGAACTTGATCAAAGTATTAGGTAGATTAAGGGATGTTAAACTAAAACTTAATCCGAGTAAATGTAAATTTTTACAAAAAGAAATCCTATATTTAGGACACTTGATTTCAGAGGATGGCGGAGCGCCAGATCCAGAAAAAATTTGTGTTATGGAAAAGTATCCGGTACCAAAAAGTGCAAGTGAAGCGAAGAGATTTGTGGCATTTGCAAATTACTATAGAAAATTTATTAAAAACTTCGCGGAGATAGCCGTACCGTTAAATCAGTTAGGGAAAAAAGGGGTTATCTTTGAGTGGACCTCAGAATGTCAAATAGCATTCGAAAAATTGAAAGACGCGTTTCTCAACCCACCAGTGTTGCAATACCCAAATTTTTCAGAAGAAAACCAATTTATTCTTAGAACTGACGCTTCCGGATTTGCTTTAGGTGCGGTATTGTCTAATGGAAATGACCGACCGGTAGCGTATGCAAGTAGAACACTGGGAAAAAGCAAAATTAATTACCACACCATAGAAAAAGAGTTATTAGCTATCGTTTGGTCAGTAAACAAATTTAGGCCATATCTGTTAGGGCGAAAGTTTATTATTTATACGGACCACCGGCCATTAGTTTACTTATTTGGAATGGTAAACCCAGCTAGTAGGTTAACTAAATTTAGATTAAAGTTAGAAGAATATGACTACGAAGTACATTATGTCAAGGGCAAGGAGAATGTTACAGCAGATGCTTTGTTCAGGATTATTATTACTTCAGAGGACTTAAAAAATATGTGTAAAGAAATACCAGAGAAAATGTATGTAACTACCAGGGCACAGGCCAGAAAAGTGGCGGAGGACGTAGAAACACCGAGCCCAGAAGACACAAACGATATCGGGCTTGATCACCCCGGAATTGTTGAAATCTTAAAGCCTTCAGCAGATAGTGTAGAATTACGCATATTATCAGAAAATGAATTTGATGAGGTAAATAAGGAAAGTTGCAACTTTAAAATGAAAATGAGAATATAGGGAATAAGGAAGATTGTAGTGTAATTTATGACAAAAAGTTAAAAATAATTTATTCAAAACAGGACACTCGATCGGCGTTAGCACTAGATGCATCGTTGAGAGTACTGAAAAAAGTAATTGATAGATTTAAAATTCCGGAATTAGTGGTCATAAGGAAAGAAAGAAATACTAACATGATTACCTCGTGAATAATTCGCAACTGCTGCAAAAGTTAACTTAAAGGAAACTCAGAAACTAATACTAAATGACTTTCACATGTTACCCACTGGGGGGCATGCAGGAATTAATCGAATGTTTAATAACATAAAGAAAAGATATTTTTGGTCAGGAATGAAGAGAGATGTGGAAGATTGCGTAACATCGTGTGACGATTGTCAAAGGTTTAAATATACGAATCAGAAGAAACAACCAATGACTATCACAACAACAGCAAACTCAGCGTTTGAAAAAGTATATCTCGACTTAGTAGGGCCTTTAGAATCGGATAGTGAAGAAAAGAAATATATATTAACTTTACAATGTGAACTTAGTAAATTTGTGGAAGGTTATCCCATTGAAAATAAAGAAACGATAACCGTGGCAAAAGCTTGGGTCAATAATTTTATTTTGAGATTTGGATGTCCTAAAGATGTAATAACAGATAGAGGAACTGAATTTATGTCGGGGTATTCAAAGAATCATGTAAATTATTAAATATAGAACATATGAATTCTACAACGTATCACTATGAAACGCTCGGTGCACTCGAAAATTCGCATAAGCATTTAGGAGCATTTTTGAGAATGCAAGCCAGTAAATTCAAAGAAAATTGGAGTTCGTGGGTACCGTATTGGTGTTTTGCCTACAACAATACTGTAGTCACCGAAACAAGATATACACCTTATGAGTTAGTATTTGGGAAGGATAGCATATTACCGTCAAATGTAGTTGATAAATTAGACCCTGTATACAATTTTGAAAATTATCCTAGCGAATTAAAGTATAGGTTGCAGGTAGCATGGCGTGATGCACAAAGTAATTTAATGGTATCTAAAAATTTACGGAAAACTAGGTATGATAATTGTAATAATATTAAGGAAATTAGTTATAAAGTGGGGGATAAAGTGTTGTTAAGGAATAGTGCAATAAACAAAAGTGAGGCCATATTCAAAGGACCATATGAAGTTGCGGACGACAAAAGGACAAATTTAATGATAATAATAGGTAATAAAAATGTAAAGGTGCATAATAGGGTTAAATTATATAAAAACTAGCGAGAGAAAAAAAAATATATTTAGTTTTAGAAAAAAAAATTTTTTCATTCTTTACGGGGGAGGTGTGATGGATGAACGCAGTATATAGTACACAAGTTCAATAATCTATTAACATATTTGGTACACTTTGGTACCGAATGTTGAAATAGCATACGCAGCTATTTCACCATA
>OY744566.1:8156932-8204345 GCA_963556235.1 Cryptophagus acutangulus | reverse complement strand
AGATTCTACAAAGCGAAATCAGCGAAAATTCAAAAGACCAGTATAGAGATCGAACGACAAATCAATACTCCTAATTCTTCCTTCTCTCCTCGCCCGTGAATGCTCGTGAACGCCAAAGCAGAGCAAAAAACCAAAAATTCGCCTTTGTTTCACGCGAATACTGTAAATCTAAAACATCGCATTGTGATAAACTACTTCTTCGGGTAGTTTGTCGCGGGGTTCTTAAAGGTAGAATTAAACAGTACGCCTGGTTAAGTCGTTTATTCAATCAATACTGACGATACCTTCTTATAGTACCTCTTAGCATTAGCTAAGTGCTGAGTGAACATAAAGGTATTGAACTACTTAAAATATGCTTAAGTGTCTATTGTCATATATTTTGGAAAAGCTGTGTTGGACTATGGTGAAATAGCTGCGTATGCTATTTCAACATTCGGTACCAAAGTGTACCAAATATGTTAATAGATTATTGAACTTGTGTACTATATACTGCGTTCATCCATCACACCTCCCCCATAAAGAATGAAAAAAATTTTTTTTTCTAAAACTAAATACATTTTTTTTTCTCTCGCTAGTTTTTATATAATTTAACCCTATTATGCACCTCTACATTTTTATTACCTATTATTATCATTAAATTTGTCCTTTTGTCGTCCGCAACTTCATATGGTCCTTTGAATATGGCCTCACTTTTGTTTATTGCACTATTCCTTAACAACACTTTATCCCCCACTTTATAACTAATTTCCTTAATATTTGAGATTGAAGTAGATTTTCGGGATTAATTGGACAGGCAAACAAAAAACTTCAATTAACTGACCGGTTTCGTTTTATAACATAAAACTTCCTCAGAGTCTACAATAATACGACAGCATTAGAACAAAGGTAAAAATCTATCAAATACATGCAAAAAGTGTAACAAAATGTTCATAATGAACAAAAGAGCTAAAATATAGTATTAATTATTCTAAAATTTAACATTTATTTAAATATCAGACGAACAACATACATTTTAAAACTTTAATCAATTTAATTACTCAAAGTACGACTTACCAATTAATAAATGTAGTGTAAAAAACTAAAGTTGATAATCCATACATGTGAAGTAGGAAATGGATAACAATTCCAGTTGGATATGAACTCATATCTTTAGATGTGACTTCTTTATTCACTAATGTGTCGCTTGAATCTGTTGTTAATTGCATTTCTAAATATTGGAATTTAATTGAGCTCCATACTCAGATACCTGAAGCCTCACTCATTCAATTGGTTAACTTTTGCTTCAACTCTAGCTATTTCTTATTCAATAAAACATACTACAAACAAAAATTTGGCACTGCTATGGGTCATCCTGCTTCCCCTATTTTCTCTAACCTGGTAATGCATGATCTACTTACAGAATGTATAAAAATGTTACCGTTCGAATTACCATTTTTGTACATTTATGTGGATGATATCATTACAGCGATTCCAAAAAATTGTGACCAAATAATCTTGAACACCTTTAATAATTATAATCAACACTTAAAATTTACAATAGAAAAACAAAATTCAGATTGCTCTTTACCATTTTTAGATATCCTCGTTATTAATGAAACCGATAAAATTTCATTCAATTTATATAAAAAACCCTCTAATACCAATAGAACCCTAAACTTTAATTCAAACCACAGCCTAAACCAAAAGATTGCAATTATTAAAGGTTATAAACATAAAATCAATAAACTGGTATCCAATAAATTTAAAAAACAGTGTATTGTTAGAATTACTAATTTATTAATTGAAAACAATTATCCTATTCATTTAATCAATACTATATTTAGTGATGTTGTTGAGGATGTAATAATTACTCAAAGTATAGATGTACCAATAACTGATCCGATAAATTTAAACACTCTTGAACCTACAAAATTCTTCAAATTACCATTTATTCCCAATTTAACTAACAGAATTAAGAAAATTTTTATTAATAATGGTAACATTAGATTAGCTCTGTATTATAAAAAAACAGTAGGTAATCTTTTCTCTAAATTAAAGGATTCAACTCCTATTCTGAAAAGAAGTAATTTGGTGTATAAATTAACTTGCGATTGTAAAAAATGTTACATTGGGCAAACAAAACAAAGACTAGAAGATAGAATGCAACAACACAAACGTGATGTTAAAGATAAAAAAGAGAACACTGGATTGTGTGCCCACTTAACTAATTCCAATCACAACATAAATTTTGATGAAGTGAAAATTATACACAATGAGTCTAATTTAGAGAAGAGACTTCTTGCTGAAATGTTACATATAAACCAAAATCCCAACAATTTAAATCTTAGAACAGATATCGATAATTTAAATATCATTTATAGAAATATTTTCAAACATAAATCTTAACCTATGTATAAAAAATTGTAACACTGAATATTTGTCATTATAAAAAACTCTTCCCTACTCTTTTTCTAACATAGCGCACTAGTTTGAACGTCTTTTACTTCATTCTCTTCATACACCTCTTTAATAAAACATTAAATTTACTGTTCTGTTATTATAATTGTTGGTGATTTTTAATCTTTAAATTTTTCCATACTTTCATTTTCAATAATTATGCATAATTACATCCATTTCCTACTTCACATGTATGGATTATCAACTTTAGTTTTTTACACTACATTTATTAATTGGTAAGTCGTACTTTGAGTAATTAAATTGATTAAAGTTTTAAAATGTATGTTGTTCGTCTGATATTTAAATCAATGTTAAATTTTAGAATAATTAATACTATATTTTAGCTCTTTTGTTCATTATGAACATTTTGTTACACTTTTTGCATGTATTTGATAGATTTTTACCTTTGTTCTAATGCTGTCGTATTATTGTAGACTCTGAGGAAGTTTTATGTTATAAAACGAAACCGGTCAGTTAATTGAAGTTTTTTGTTTGCCTGTCCAATTAATCCCGAAAATCTACTTCAATCTCATATATTTTTCTGGACGAAAATTACAATACAATTCCTTAATATTATTACAATTATCATACCTAGTTTTCCGCAAATTTTTAGATACCATTAAATTACTTTGTGCATCACGCCATGCTACCTGCAACCTATACTTTAATTCGCTAGGATAATTTTCAAAATTGTATACAGGGTCTAATTTATCAACTACATTTGACGGTAATATGCTATCCTTCCCAAATACTAACTCATAAGGTGTATATCTTGTTTCGGTGACTACAGTATTGTTGTAGGCAAACACCAATACGGTACCCACGAACTCCAATTTTCTTTGAATTTACTGGCTTGCATTCTCAAAAATGCTCCTAAATGCTTATGCGAATTTTCGAGTGCACCGAGCGTTTCATAGTGATACGTTGTAGAATTCATATGTTCTATATTTAATAATTTACATGATTCTTTGAATACCCCGACATAAATTCAGTTCCTCTATCTGTTATTACATCTTTAGGACATCCAAATCTCAAAATAAAATTATTGACCCAAGCTTTTGCCACGGTTATCGTTTCTTTATTTTCAATGGGATAACCTTCCACAAATTTACTAAGTTCACATTGTAAAGTTAATATATATTTCTTTTCTTCACTATCCGATTCTAAAGGCCCTACTAAGTCGAGATATACTTTTTCAAACGCTGAGTTTGCTGTTGTTGTGATAGTCATTGGTTGTTTCTTCTGATTCGTATATTTAAACCTTTGACAATCGTCACACGATGTTACGCAATCTTCCACATCTCTCTTCATTCCTGACCAAAAATATCTTTTCTTTATGTTATTAAACATTCGATTAATTCCTGCATGCCCCCCAGTGGGTAACATGTGAAAGTCATTTAGTATTAGTTTCTGAGTTTCCTTTAAGTTAACTTTTGCAGCAGTTGCGAATTATTCACGAGGTAATCATGTTAGTATTTCTTTCTTTCCTTATGACCACTAATTCCGGAATTTTAAATCTATCAATTACTTTTTTCAGTACTCTCAACGATGCATCTAGTGCTAACGCCGATCGAGTGTCCTGTTTTGAATAAATTGTTTTTAACTTTTTGTCATAAATTACACTACAATCTTCCTTATTCCCTATATTCTCATTTTCAATTTTAAAGTTGCAACTTTCCTTATTTACCTCATCAAATTCATTTTCTGATAATATGCGTAATTCTACACTATCTGCTGAAGGCTTTAAGATTTCAACAATTTTGGGGTGATCAAGCCCGATATCGTTTGTGTCTTCTGGGCTCGGTGTTTCTACGTCCTCCGCCACTTTTCTGGCCTGTGCCCTGGTAGTTACATACATTTTCTCTGGTATTTCTTTACACATATTTTTTAAGTCCTCTGAAGTAATAATAATCCTGAACAAAGCATCTGCTGTAACATTCTCCTTGCCCTTGACATAATGTACTTCGTAGTCATATTCTTCTAACTTTAATCTAAATTTAGTTAACCTACTAGCTGGGTTTACCATTCCAAATAAGTAAACTAATGGCCGGTGGTCCGTATAAATAATAAACTTTCGCCCTAACAGATATGGCCTAAATTTGTTTACTGACCAAACGATAGCTAATAACTCTTTTTCTATGGTGTGGTAATTAATTTTCAAGCGTCAGTTCTAAGAATAAATTGGTTTTCTTCTGAAAAATTTGAGTATTGCAACACTGGTGGGTTGAGAAACGCGTCTTTCAATTTTTCGAATGCTATTTGACATTCTGAGGTCCACTCAAAGATAACCCCTTTTTTCCCTAACTGATTTAACGGTACGGCTATCTCCGCGAAGTTTTTAATAAATTTTCTATAGTAATTTGCAAATGCCACAAATCTCTTCGCTTCACTTGCACTTTTTGGTACCGGATACTTTTCCATAACACAAATTTTTTCTGGATCTGGCGCTCCGCCATCCTCTGAAATCAAGTGTCCTAAATATAGGATTTCTTTTTGTAAAAATTTACATTTACTCGGATTAAGTTTTAGTTTAACATCCCTTAATCTACCTAATACTTTGATCAAGTTCTTGTTATGATCCTGTAAATTATTGCCAAATACAATTAAATCGTCTAAATAGACGAAACAACTATCGTAATGCAAGCCCGACATTGCAATTGTCATCGTCCTAGAGAAGGAATTTGGACTAATTTTTAATCCCATCGGTAACCGAGTCATTTGGTATTGCCCTCTGTCGGTGGTAAATGCCGTGCACGATCGCGATTTCTGGTCTAACTCAACCTGGTAGTACCCCTGATACAAATCTAAATGTGAAAAATACATTGCTCCCGATAATGCATCTAATATTTCTTCAATGCATGGCAGTGGAAACTTATCATCTGCTATGCATTTGTTTAACAACCGGTAGTCAATTACTACTCTCCATTTCTTGTTTCCATTGGCATCCGCTTTCTTTGGAACAATTAATAGTGGTGACAACCATTCGGAAGCTGCCGGTTCTATGATCCTATCTTTCAACATTTGTTCCACTTGCTTATGAATTTCAGTTTTTTGTATTTGGGGTAACCCAAAATATATGGTTTCACATATACTGGGACAGCTTCCTCCTGCAGTCTAATTTTTTGTTTACATACATTAGTTACCGTTAATGGATCATCCTCTAAATAAAACGCATCGGCAAATTTAGCGCAAATTTTGTGTACCGCTTTTACTTCCTCCTTGTTTAGATTTTCTACTTTTATTAAATCTAGTAACCGATCTATCCTATCTACATTTAAGTTATTACTACCAATCTTAACTACTTCAAAATTTTCAAGTTTCTCTGTGGTCGGTTTAAAATTTCGAATACTAACTTCTCTATCATTCACGTTTAACAATCGCACTGGAATTTTATTATTTTTCGGCTGAACTACCGTACACGCTGTATAAACTCCCTCGCATACTTCCTCTGACATAACTACACATTCATTATCATTCTCAACCTCAAAATAATGGATCATTTCGCACCGCGGGCTCATTTTTGTGTTCACTCGATTATTAGAACACAACGGATCCTATATCTCTCTTTCTTTTCCTCCCAACGTCAATCGAAATTTTTCGTGGTCGATTATCGCTCCATGAGCTTTAAGAAAATCCGATCCTATTACACCATCCATTTCAACATTAAAATCCGACACTACATGAAAATCATAGCAAAACAAATGCTGACCTATCTCAATTGAAACATTAGTAGTACCTATCGTTGACATTGAACCTGCAACGCCAGTTATTTTTATTTTCTGTGACTCATTTATTTTCTGCTTATCATTCACACAACTTATAAAAATTACAGAAATTGTCGCTCCTGTATCTACTAAAAATAAAAGTTCTTTCTCTTCGTAACTCACTCGTACAAAATTTAGTGCATTCATACTTAATATTAACTCATTCTCTCCTATTCCCGAAAAAACCGATTATCCGTATTGGACTCGCTTACTGCTGTTACTGGCGGGTCTACGCTATCTATTTCGGCATCTCTAAAGTGATATGCTCTAGCTCTATCATTTTGAGGTCTTGCGTTATTTTGCCATCTTCCTCTGAAGTTACCCCGATTATTAAATGATTGGCTATGATTTTGATAATTATGACGCTTATTGGAATCCGAAAAAATCATTTCCATTTCGATTATTGTTAACAAATTGTCTATTGCCTCTTGTAAAATTACCGTATCTACTCGACCCTTGGCCTCTACCTGGTCTATTCCCTCTAAAATTTCCTCTATTTTGCATATAAAATAAATTCTGTGGCGGTCCTACAACCTTTGTTGTTTCCTCCTCTTTTGCTGATATAATCGCGTCTCTTAGTTTACTGTAATTTCTAGCCTTAACAATAATTTTTAGCTGTTCATCCCTCAGCCCATTCGCAAAAGCATTTACCGCCATTTTTTCGTTATTACCTGATAAGAGTCTTGCGGTCGCTTCATCACTATCGCTTTGCGCCAAGGTTAAGTTCACCAGGAGTTCTTCGATTTGCTTTACAAACTCTTCAACCGATTTATGGTGCTGTTTTGCGCTATATAGCTCCACTGATAATGCTACCACCGACTTAGTACTTAATAAATTCTTTTTTATATCCCTTATGAGTTCATTATTATCTGCATATTCTCTATTAAGCCTTAGTTTCGCGTTTTGTGACAACTTTATTTTTAATACATATGTAGTTAATAATTTTTTCCCGTTATTGTCTAAAAGTGAATCATATAATTCAATGGCATCTATCATTTGCTTCACAGTATCCTCTCTGCCATCCATAGACGGAATCATGCTGGCAGCGGTCCTTAGCTCAAATTTTTCCCCCATATTTACTAATCTTACTTCTAATGTTCTATCTATCGTTTCAATGTCTAAACAATTCGGTAGTCTTTCTAAATAAATTTCCCTACTTTCTCCTATAAGCTTATCAATACATTCTGTGTAAGCTTTCACTGTTTTAATTAGCTCTGGATTTTTATCACTAGAATTAAACGAATCTTTAAGTCCTGCAAACTCTTCCTCTAACTGATCTATTTTACTTAACTTTTTTTTAACAATATCCTTATTTACGCGTCTATCCTGGGGGTCTTTCCTTGTGTTTCTCAGAAAAACTCTTAATTCCTCATACAAGTACTTAAATTCATTCCCACTACCAGACATTGAATATTGTAAGCTACTTTATTCTATCATCCCCTTATACGTACAATAGTTTAACTTTTTATTTCTATAAATTTTCTTTATTTCCCTTACAACATTTTACATAACATACTAACATTACGTTGTATATCTAATTATTTCCCGCACACGCGCTTTTCTACAGTTTTATTGTTAGTACTCACTACTTAAATTTGCTCTCTACTTCTTGCGATTTCCTGTTGGATCGTCCGTTGGAACATCATCTTACATCTACAGAACATCTACCAAACCGCTGCTGCGAATATTACTGCCAATGCTATTAATCCAATTAGACCGAGGGTGGAGAACTGATGTTGGTTGAGGTTGTCCGCTGTGCCTGTTGGGATGGATCCTAATGCTGAAGCTCCTCCATTATTTCCCGTTTGAACAATAATTATTTTTTTATCTTTAGATTGTGTTATGCCCATTTTGTAACACTAATAATTCACTTTTCACTTTTATTTTTAGTTATTCCCACTAATTGTCAATTTTAATTTCTCGTTGCTCTCCGATTTAATTTAACTTCACTACTCCTTCAGATTGTTTTATTTCATTTCTACCGCGCCTAACTATTCGGCTGGCAAGATCGCCATGTGATAAACTACTTCTTCGGGTAGTTTGTCGCGGGGTTCTTAAAGGTAGAATTAAACAGTACGCCTGGTTAAGTCGTTTATTCAATCAATACTGACGATACCTTTTTATGGTACCTCTTAGCATTAGCTAAGTGCTGAGTGAACATAAAGGTATTGAACTACTTAAAATATGCTTAAGTGTTTATTGTCATATATTTTGGAAGAGATGTGTTGGACTATGGTCAAATAGCTGCGTATGCTATTTCAACATTCGGTACCAAAGTGTACCAGGTATGTTAATAGATTATTGAACTTGTGTACTATACACTGCGTTTATCCATCACAGCATTTTCTCTATTATTTTTTTATAAATATTTAAAAACAAACACAAAAAGGGGGACAAAACATACCGCCCACCTAAAACGCGATGAGCTTCCGCGTTTTAATTAATTAAGGATAGAGTTTGCGACACGAGCCGCAGGCGAGGGTCGTAAACTATCCGAGTGAGTAATAGCCATTTCACGCAAGTAGTATACTAGGCTTTTTCTACGACTATTATCAAAAATTAAAAAAAATATATAATTTTTAAAACTGAATTAATTCATACGTGGATTATAAAAGCTAAGAAAATAATTATAGTATTATTATTCATTTATTAGTATATGTATTAAAATTAATAGTAAATTAAATTTGAACAATTTTGAACAATTTTCAAAATGCATTGATGGTATTGAATTAGCATTTTCATTTGTGGTTAATGAATTTTGAGAAGTATAAAGTATATTTGAAAAAATAAATGATGTTTGTTAATGAAAAAAACAGATTTTTTGTGGTGGAAATGTCAGATCACTCGATAAATAACCTGCAATTTTGTGATTGGTTGGAAATAGTTGGTTAATGAAAATATTAATCAACACCCGTGAGTAATAAATAGCGATACACCACAGAAATTCTCTATATAAACAAGGTATTAATTAATAGTCGTAGAAAAAAGTTTTTATCCACTTTCTTTGAATATTGACTACTTTTGGTCACCAAAATGAGTGAGTAAAGTACTACTTTTAATCACTCAATGATTAAAAAATATTTAATCAATCATGCATTTGACGTTTAACATAGTATCTACCAATCTATTCCCAATGACATTAATTATTTAAATTACAACTTAAAAGCATTCACATATTAAAGTACAATTGCAAATATTTTAAACCTATTACAGTGACATATATTTTAAGTAATTTTAATTTGGTATATATACATTATATGGTGCAAAACCTATAAAAAATTGTATTAGTTTAATTAGATAAAACCTATTTTTTGGCAGAAATGAGCTAATAACTTTTTTTTTAATGCTAATTAGCATTGTGCTAAGAATTATTATCTACTTATTGTAATATAATATATTACTGTATTTCCATTGCAATATCTAATTTGCTATATTACTGTATTTCCATTGCAATATTAATTAATTAAAAATTTTTGTTAATATGAATGGTTTTATTTTCTACAAAAGTGAATAAAATCAGGTTTAGCACACGTGAGCAAAGTCATTTAATCACACGTCTGATTGGGGCCCTCGCCTACGGCTCAGGCGCCCAACATTCAGACTAGTGATTAAATGACGCACTTTACTAAAAATAGCTATTTTTCACGCTTTTATGGTGGCTAAAATTTAGAATTTTTATTTTATTATTATTTAAATTAATATATGAGATCATCTTTTCTATAGATGAGTTTATAATTTTGTTTACAAATTAAATGGACAATGCATGTTCCAAACTATAATTGTAATTGCATCATGAGAGTGAGCGGCTAAGTGTAAGACAATAATAAGGCCTGCTAGAATAAGTGGAATACGCATTAAAAAGAAGCAGAAGTGAAGTGCGTCTAAAATTGTGCGTTACTGAATCCACCAACTAGGCCATTGTCAACGTTTCCGCCAGCTAGCAGCAACTCCAGCTACAACCCACCAACAACCGGCTTCGTAACGTCGAGCACAAATAGCAAAATGTATAGTGCAAAAACTTAAGACAGGCAACCAATTGTAAAGACGAGATCTCTACCTTGCCTTATGAAAACTTGAGAATTGTAGAAGTAGGTTTTTGTAATATCTTTGTATCCTGTAAATGTTAATCTGAATTTTATTTAAAGAATGAATAACCTTTTCCTGTATGTCGTGGAGAAAACCCGCGACATTTTTTTAGAACAATAAAAAAAGAAGGCTGTTTCAACATCAAAAGTGGCAACTAAAAAAATGTCATTCTAATCAAAAATTGGAAAAAAAAATTGTTTGTCGTAACTTTATAATTGTAGATTTTTTTTTTCTGGATTTTGCCCCTTTGGGGCCAGGCAATTGGCTTTAAACTTTTCGACCGTACACTTACAAACATTTAACTTATTCCCCATTTACTTTTACTTCGTTGTGAGAAAGTATCTCACAACGATCTTGCTCTTCACCGGGATTTGAACCCGGGATCACAGATTGCAAGTCGCTGTGGTTGCGAGATTGCAATCTCACGTTCACTGTGGTCGGCCTAGTCGGTATAAACGTAGATTTTAACTTGCTTTGAATACTAATGCCCTTTATTTCGTAAAATAAAAAAAATCAATAAAGTACCCGATTTTAAAAGATTCAACGAATTCTGTCTTATCTCTTATTATGTATCCAAATTTTGTAAAAAAGCGCTTTTTAATTTTCAAAATATTTAAATTTAACTAAAATTGACATTTTTAATTAAAATAACAAAATTTAAACACAATTGTATTAGAAAATTCGCTGGAAACGAGATTCCACAGTACTTCACTCGTTGCTATTTAGAATTTCTGTTTTAAATTTTTAGAATTTTGAGCATCCTTTGTGGAAAAAAATTTATTGGGTTATAGTCTGTCCGTTTATGATAGGCTATTACGTCATCAATTGTATATGACGCAATCTAAAGGTATATTCCGAT
This sequence comes from Cryptophagus acutangulus, assembly GCA_963556235.1. Taxonomy (NCBI): domain Eukaryota; kingdom Metazoa; phylum Arthropoda; class Insecta; order Coleoptera; family Cryptophagidae; genus Cryptophagus; species Cryptophagus acutangulus. The sequence goes on along the minus strand of OY744566.1, from coordinate 8,193,200 downwards.
TAACCGGCGGTTCCGAGTCAACAGCGGTTTTTTATGAGTTTGTTTTGAGGGCCCTGCAATTGGCAGGTCTTTGTTTTTGGCAGCAGCCACTCTATTAACACTCGTTAAACTTATTTTAAGTGCATTTGCCACCAAAATTCGCCGAGCAAATTTACAACCATATTTTTCACTTCACTAGAAAGGCACTTTTGTCGTGGCGAATGTGCGTGACCAACAAAACGTTGGTAATAAACTAAATGTCACTAAAAATAAAATCTTTCTCGCCCATTTTCTCAGTTAATACCTCATATTATCGCCTAATTTTTATAGCAATATTAATATTATTAATTACTAACGGATTTATACTTAAAATTAATTGGATTCTGTCGTTTTAATTTTTATTTTAGCAGTTGGTATTAACTACGTCATAACTGCTAAGCAGTGACGTAATAGCCTATCATAAACGGACACCGTATATTTAAAAATGCTTTGATTAAAATCCGAGAATTTTTACTGTAAAGGATATATTAAGGGTTGAAGTTGTAAAATAAGGGTTGCATATTATTTTTAATTAGATTATTTGTAAATCTGTTTTAAATCTATAGTAAAAATTAAATATTATGAAATCGATATATATGAGTCAAGCGGTATATTACGAGGGGTGGTGGTGTGTGGTAAGGGTCTTAAATTATTTGAAATCACTCATTATGTAAATATATATAAAATAACTGATGGAAAATGGTGGATTATGCTGACATATAAAAGCCAAAACACGGTCAATTTTTGAAAAATTAAATTAATCGGCAAACTGGCTACAAGGGCTAGTTTTTAAGGACAAAACTTTCACCAATATTTTCTTCAATGTATTCCTAATATGTATTCCAAATTTGGATCAAATCAAATATTTCTCCTGGCAGATATTCACATTACAACTTATACATTTTTACAACTTTTTGATCCTTCAACCCTTAATAAAAATTCAACTCTGGTAAAATTTCCAGATTTTATGAAAGCATTTACCACTTGGGCTATACACGATACATATGTTCAATATTTGGTCAAAATCGGCCCGCAACTTTAGAAGATTAAGGGGATCCACCGATTTTGTCATTTTTAGCATGTTTTTGGCCTATAACGCGCAGGTCTTTGAGAATTTTTTTAATGTTTTTATATTTATATCATCTATGGGCGGGTAGAAAAAAAGGACGCAAATTATGTATAAATCGGGTCAGTAGATTCCAAAATATAGTGGTTTAAAGAAACGAACAGACCGACCGACAGACCGACAGACGGAAATTAGTGACTATGATTTTCGTAATCTACGCATTTTATAAGGTCGAAAAAAGCGAAATCTAGAATTTTTTTCATGAATACAATACTTCCCTCTACGAGAGAAGTAAAAACTGTTTTTACAAAATCAAAAAGTACAAAAAAATCCCATACTTAAAAATTAAGTCATTAAAAAAAAGTTCATGAACTTAATCGGTCCACACATCAAAATCGGTTTAAAAATAAAAATATTTAATATGGGTGACATTTACTTGTTAGATAGCAACAATCCTATTTATTAACTGATTTCAGAAACATAAACGCCATTCTTCTTAAGAATGACTATTACTATCTAATAAGAAAGAAATTGGCAAAAATATCAAAGAAAAAATTTTTTTTTGTATTAAAGCTTGATTAAAAAATTAAAGAAATAATCGGGGGTAAATACATAAGAGGTTCAATTTTCACCGGATAATTTTATTTTAATACGAAAGATTTGTTGCTATGGAAATATCTCGAACAGAAAAGAAATGAGAAAATCGCGACAGCGCAGCTGGAGCGATTTTCTCATGTCTTTTCTGCGAGAGATATTTCCAAATAGCAACAAATTTTGAGTAAATTTAAAATAAAATTATCCTGATGAAAATTGAATCTCGAATGTATTTTAGGGAGATAAATACATGATTGAGGCTAATGTCTTATTAATTGCATCTTGAATTGTCTTATTAATTGCATCTTCAATATTTAGAAGTGAACAGTTACCGAAACGTTCTTGAGCCTGCATTTTTCAATTTTGTAACATTAATTTGACATTAATAGCAAAAAATAGCAAAGCATAGTAGATAATTGTCATGGCAACCCCTATTAAATAGTAATACGGGTTTTTATCGTTTTTTCCACCTATTGATAGCGGTTTTTATCACTTAATAACGAACGTGATTGGTTCAGATTTGAAAATATTGGACTTTTGATTGGCTTCTCATATAAGAATGTATTTATCAGTGGTAATAGCATAAAAGGTCTGGATTTGCCGGTTAAATTTTAATACCTTGTTGCGTAGCAACTGAAAAAAGTGCCAATTTTGCAGAACTTTTAATTCTGCCAAATCGCGCGAGTGAGTTTGCAAGTGATTTTTATCTGGCAAATTTACATGAATTGAAGTTGTTGCGTATGAAAAGAAATTTTTTTGCGTAATTTGACCTAGAAAAATTTAGAGCTCGAATTCTATTTGCAAAGATTTTTTTTATAAAACAATTATATAAAGTATAGGGATTGTTATTAATTCTTTTATAAGGTTATTGATAACTTACTAAATCAAACCTGTTTTCCAATTATATTTGTACGGTTGCTAGAAGCTTCTACAAACATGCACAATTTATTATAGAAGAACAAAAAAAAAATAAGAAAATTAAGAAAAAATATCAACTCAATATTTAATCTAAAATGTCAGAAAATAGTCGCTGTAAATCAACTATAGATAAGTGCACCACTGCTGGATGTACCGAGCGTAATTCTTTGTTGTAATTTTTTTTGTGGTTGTATGAAAAATAGTATGTAATACACGCGTGGAATAAATCATTGCAATATTCGTGTGGATCTGCAGCACTCGATTCACTCGCATTGCAAAACCACACTCATATTGCAATGATTAATTTTACACACTTGTAATACCGAGCGTGCAACAAATATCTAGATCTCAGAGGGCTTTAAATAGAAAACGGGTGACCAAACTTATATCATTATTTAGGAGGCATCCTCTGAAAGACGACAAGGAAGAATTCCGAATTGTCAATTTAGGAATGAAAATAACCTCTTCCTAAGAGAGTTGAAAGATGTCAGCAATCTCTTTGAAATGCCGGCGGAAGTCTACAAAAAATTATATCGTTTTCCAGTAGATTTGGCTCATGATTTTTTTCTGGAATTGAGTCCGTTTTTGGAAGATAGTAGGAGGTGCACAAAAATACCGAAACATGTTCGATTCATAGTAGCCTAACATTTTTACGCTCAAGAAAAATACCAAAAATCAGTAGGGACAGACAGCCGTTGTTCAATGTCCCTATCAGCATTTAGCAATTGCATTAAAACTGTAACCAATGCTATAATTTATATTTTTTCCGGAAGATTAATTAAATTTCCAAGAACATTAACTGAAATTACTGAAGTGAAAAATGATTTTTTGAAAAATTTAATTTTCCTGGTATAACGGGTGTCTTTCTTGAATGCATTAGAAAATACACCAAAATGGAGATTTAATGGAGCATTCTGTAAAGCACGAAACGTGGTAGAAAGATGCATCGGGGTATTAAAAGGAACCTTTGGATGTCTCCTTAAAGATAGAACTTTATTATATTTGCGCCTTTTTCTCAAGATCAAAAACGTAGTACACCGATTTCGCGTGTATGCAACCACAAATTCAAAGTAAAAAAAATTGGTGGCGCCCTCATTCTTAGACGGGCGCTTATCGTCATTACTGTTCTTTGTGTGCATGTGTAACTACGTGTTTTTTCAGAATATTACTAAATTAAATAAACTAATTAGTTTTAACATAGGAAAACACAAGAAAAGACGTCATCGTTCTGCTCCAAAGAATGAAATTGAAATATTGCGAAAAAAGATACAAAAAATAGAACGAAGAAGAAAAGCTCGGAAAGAGAGTCCAAGTGTGAGAACGGATTATGCCGAATCAGGCTCCTTATATTGTAAGTTCTTTAATAATTATATTGTAGAATTCTACGAACAAACCCACATTTATCCTATATTTGAGGTTAAAAATGACTTAATCATAAACTGATATAAGTTGTCAGCAATACTTGCTGAGTTGTAAAATTGTTATTGGAATGGAAGCAATTGGTCATTACTTGACTCAAATTTCCAGAAAATCTGCTGATTAATAGCATGCAATTGTCATAAATTGACATATATGGCCAACAAAATTGTTGAGTTTAAAAATTGGTATATCTTATACAAACACTGGTAAACTGGTTTCATAAGAATGTGTCAGCAAAAATTGCTTAAAGTTAGCCAAATTGGCTTAGTTATACAAACATTGAAAAATAACCTTTTCTGAATTGTTTGAATAATCATTCTAAGCGGAAACTTTGTTAAATAGCTGATGAGCCGGTGCAGCCTATAACAATCTCAGAGGATTTACCTGCAGCTGATGTATCTACTGAAGTGATATCAGTAGAAATTCATCTTTCCCAAGAATTGTTGGGTGCTCTGGGAGATGATATTACACCACTTCCAAACCAGGGTCCTCCGATTATTAATGAGCTAGCTAAACGTTGGCAGCAAATAGTAAAAGATGGATTAACTCCAACAACTAAAACAGATTTGTTGGAACGATATCCTATCCCAAGCAACTGTTTGGAGCTAAGAGCGCCTAAGGTGAATGCAGAAATTGCTTTAACAGCTGGGGAAGCTACCATGAAAAGAGATGCTCGTCTTGCGAGTCTTCAAAACCAAATTGCTCAGAGCTTAGCGGCTATGGGACAATTAATGATCGTATCCATCTTATTCGAGAATCAAGTAACAAAGATGTTCTTATGGTGGAGCTAGCTAGCAATTCATCAAGGCTAATGGTAGATCTAATTCACAACTACACAGCAACTAGAAGAGCGCTAATTTCGGCTAACTTGGACACGAAAATGAAGGATGTTTTGGCAGAAGTCCCTGCTGACAAATGGCTATTCGGAGGTAATCTAAGCGATCGTCTTCAAGCTGCTAAGGCCGTCGAACGTTTGGCGCAGGGTCTCAAAACCTTAAAAGGAAAGGCTGGCGTTAAAAAGCACGATGGTTCGTTAAACCGTAAAGGTCCGTCTCGTCAATACGGAGTACCTCGACAGGGCGGACCATCTAGTTACCAGGTACAAGGTCGCCAGCAGAATCAGACAACACCATACTAACGCAATTACTAGAAGTCGACTCATCAAAGGAAACGCTACTAGTAAGTAAGTTGCAAACATGTAGGTCGCTTACAAATGTTTTATAAACAGTGGAAACAATTGACAAATCATTCGTTAATTTTATCTTAGGTAAACGGGTATAAAATACCTTTTATTAAAACCCCTATGCAAAAGTCGCCACCTAAAAAGTTCTCTGGGTCACCTCAAGAGAAAGTCGATTTAATTCAGAGCATACATCACTTAATCAATGTTGGCGCTGTGTCTAAATGTAAGCCATGTAAGAATCAATTCTTATCAAGTTTTTTTTGGTTCCGAAATCTGATGGTTCAAATCGATTCATTTTAAATTTAAAACGTTTAAATTATTTCCTTGAAGCTCCTAATTTCATATGAAGGGAATAGGAGTACTGTTTCGAAATTATGAGTTAAGGACTGTTTCTTAGCTAAAATTGACTTGAAAGAAGCGTATTTTGTAGTTCTTGCTCATAAAAGCCACAGAAAGTTCCTTCGATTCTATTTTGCAGAAGATTTTTTTGAGTTTTGTAGCCTGCCATTTGGGTTGTGCACAGCCCCGTGGGTTTTTACCAAACTCATGAAACCTATAGTAACTGCTCTTTGAACAGAGGGCCATCTTTCGGTAAATTATTTGGACGATTTTCTGCTATTAGGTAATTCTTATTCAAACTGCAAATCTAATATAGAATGAAACAAGTTCTCTTCTGGAAAAATTAGGCTTTGTAATAAATCGCGAGAAGGGTCAACTTATTCCAAAAAAGAGTTGCGAATTTTTGGGATTTATATTCAATTCGATTTCAATGTCCTTAGAACTTCCGGAAAAGAAACAAGTAAAAATTACAAATTTAGTTCAACCTTTTCTGAAATTAACACAAGTTAAAATCAGAGAATTTGCTCAATTGTTAGGAACTCTAGTATCGGTGTGCCCAGCAGTCTCTTATGGATGGGCTTATACAATTATTATTATTATTATTTGCTCGAAAGCGCAAAATGCAAGGTATTAACTACATCAAATGATAATTATGAGGCAGATATGACCATATCTTCTGCTGTAAACAAGATTTGAGGTGGTTGTTAATAAAAATAAAAGGAGCACTACAAAAAATTAGATCATTTAAATTTTTGTTAGACATTTTCTCTGATGTATCAGCGTCTGGCTGGGGTGCATTTTGTCAAGGCCGCCGTGCCTCGGGTTATTGTAGCAATGCCGAAAAATATCACCATATAAATTTTCTAGATTTATTAGCAGCTTTCTTTGCACTTAAATCTTTTGCTTCGGAGATGAGGGATTGTGAAATTCTGTTAAGAATCGACAATACCACCGCAATTTCCTATATAAATCATATAGGGGGAGTAAGAATTGATCAGGTAAGTTTGTTGGCACAACAAATTTGGAGATGGTGCGAAGATCGTAACTTGTAAGTTTTTGCTTCCTGTATAAAATCGGTAGATAATGTCAAAGCAGACACTGAGTCAAGAAGATCATTTTCGGGAATTGAATGAGAGTTATCTAGTGCGAGTTATAAATTACTTGTTACATCATTTGGGAACCCTAAAATAGATTTATTTGCAAACCGGCTAAATAACAAGTGCCGCAATTTCATTTCTTCGTTACCTGACCCAGAAGCAATGAATGTAGATGCGTTTACAGTTTGTTGGCAGAATATTGAATTCTATGCATTTCCACCATTTTCTCTTGTACCTAGAGTTTTAAAGAAAATTATAGACGATAAAGCAGATGGATTAGTTGTGGTACCTCTGTGGCTAACACAACCGTCGTTTCCTCTGTTTATGAACTTAAACATTGACAAACTGCTAACATTAAATCCGAACGTTAACTTGCTGTTATCAACCAACAGGTCACCACATCCACAGTGGAAAACGCTTTCTCTAGCGGTAGGGAAATTATCATGGAAGCGTTTAAAATAAGAGGTTGTTTTGATAACTCGGCTACAATATTATTATCGTCTCTCCCAGCCTCAGCACTTAAACAATATTCGTCTTCTTTAAAATTATGGTTCAACCATTGTAAGAAGTTTAAACAAGACTTATACAATAATACTGTTTTCAATATATTGGATTTTCTAACCATACAATTTGAAAATGGAGCACCATATGGAGCGTTAAATACCCATAGGTCAGCGATAGCATTAGTTACATCTTGCAATGCAAGAGAGGATTCTAGAATAAAACGATTCTTCAAAGGAGTTTTCAAATTACGACCAACAACACCACGTTATGCCGAAACGTGGGACCTAAAGATTGTCCTCGACTATTTGGCTACCAGGTATCCTAATACTACATTAACCATGCAACAACTTTCCTATAAAACGGTTACGCTATTGGCTTTAGTGACCGGTCATAGAATGCAAACTCTTCACAGCATTGAAATTGAATCTATCAGGGAAGAAGTACAGGGATTTACAATTAAAATACCCTTACTAATTAAGACATTGGCACCTAATAAAAACCAGCCCTTATTGAAAATTTCGTTCTTTAACGAACAGCCTGAAATTTGCACAGCTAGAGCTTTACAGGAGTACTTAAAACGTACTCTTTTAATAAGAAAATCGTCAAATATTAATTTATTCATAACAATTAATAAGCCATTTAAGAGAGCATTAAAGGACACCTTGAGTCGCTGTGTTAAAACAACATTAAAAGAAAGTGGCTTAGACACTGAGATTTTTTCAGCCCACAGTACGAGTCATGTCTCGACTTCCGCCGCATTTAGAGGAGACATAAGTACTAACATGATTAAAACCGCAGCAAGTTGGTCAGAACGCTATAGAACATTTGCAAAATTTTATAATCGACCTATAGCTGACTTTGATTTGTTCTCTAAAGCAGTTTGTTCAATATAACTTAAATTAGTTAATTAGTTTGTTTGTAAAAGACTAGTTAAAGACTTGCTACTCATATATGTTCAATAAATATTTGGATTGTTACTTCAAATATATAAGCGTTTATTGTTGCACAGTGCTGCAGCACTAACATTAAACATCTACGTTTTTGATCTTGAGCAAAAGGCGCAAATATAATTATAAGATTAAACGAACTTACCTTAAGTGAAGTTCTATCTTAATTACATGTAGCTCCTTTTTCGATAGATGACTCCCGCCCGTTCCCTTATTTTCAGACCTTTAATCTTGGTTCCCTAGTGCAATAATAACCATACTTCAAAATAATGACGATAAGCGCCCGTTTAAGAATGAGGGCGCCACCAAATTTTTTTACTTTGAATTTGTGGTTGCATACACGCGAAATTGGTGTACTACGTTTTTGATCTATCGAAAAAGGCGCTACATATAATTAAGATAGAACTTCACTTAAGGTAAGTTCGTTTAATCTTATAATTATCCTCCTGCAAATGCAGCAAAAATAGTTTTTGCATGTGCTACTTTGCATAATATTATAAGTAATGCAAATCTAAATGACGACAATTATTTTGCTTCCAAAATATTGGAAATAATTTGGTTTTAAATAAATTTTAATAAAAAAGTTTATTCTTTGTTAATTTAAGAAATCAACTTAAATATTTTCTATAAATATAATAATCAGACACAAAGTTCTACTAAAAATCGTTATATTTTGTATAATCTTTAATTTATTTATTAATCGATTTAATATAATCATTCTCAATGCCTATAAAAGTTACAAATTAAACAATATAATCAATAATTTATATAAAACAATTAACACAAACCATAAAAGACGAATTAAGTTGGTATTTTCATGACATTTGTAAAATATTTTTTTTTAAATATAAAATTAACTAGATTAAATAAAAAATCAAACTATGTTAAAAAAAGTCCAAAATGGAATGCGCTGCATTAGTGTGACGTATTTTTGAGTGAAGTAAATCTAACTTCTGGGTAACACAAACAACTAGATCGAAAATCGACTTACGTCAAATGCGTCGATGAATCAAAAATCAAAATAAAAACGTTGAATAATGACATTAAGCAAACAATCAATATCAATTGGTTTACTTACCTTATACCAATTTAGCAAGTAAACATCTTTAAACTGAACATAAACCTTTTTAAAACATTAATATGAATGTTCGATGTAGGTTGATACTATTGACACTTCCTATTGACAGTTGTTTGTTTGACTCAATAGTCAGTTTTAAACAACAAAAATTTCCTGGCTACGTCATCACTAATACAGTGTATTGATAAATCCATTCTTACCTCAGTAGCTAATCAAAATGCACACATTTTCAAATTTGAACCAATCTTTTCCGATTTTTAGTGAAAAAAGAGCTCTGAAGATGTGAAAAATCGTAACTGATTCAAACTTTTTTTCAGATGTCATTGTCAAATGTCAAAATGTTCCAAAAATGCATGTTGAAGACCGTTTTGGTGTAAATAAATAGTGGGATTGGCATTCTGCAGCTTCTTTATCTCGTAAGTTTAAATGCCGTTATAGGCTATTAATCATGGATTTATCTCCCTAAAATACACTCGAAATTCAATTTTCATCAGGATAATTTTATTTTAAATTTACTCAAGATTTGTTGGTATTTAGAAATGTCGCTCGCAGAAAAAGCAATAAAAAAACCGCTCCGGCTACGCTGTCGCGGTTTTTTCATGCTTTTTCTGCTTGAGATATTTCCCTAGCAACAAATCTTTCGAATTAAAATTAAATTATGCGGTGAAAATTGAACTTCTTGTGTATTTACCTCTGAAAAAATCATGATAATTAAAATCATTTTGTGCATTTAAACAATTTTCATCTTTATTTTTGAGAGATTTTAAAATTTCTAAATTTCCACATATATTTAATTTTATGGATTTAATGGATCGAAATCATGTTTGGAACTAATGATATGGTTAGCAAAAGCTGAATTTGTATTGTTTAAGTTCAAATTATAAAATTGTTTAATTAATCTAAAATAATCATTAATTCGAACAGAATTACTTTTCTCGTAGAGGAAAGTATTGTATTCATGAAAAAAAATTCCAGATTTTGCTTTTTTCGACCTTATAAAATGCGTAGATTACGAAAATCATAGTCACAAATTTCCGTCCGTCGGTCGGTGTGTTCGTTTCTTTAAACCACTATACTTCGAAATCTACTGACCCGATTTAAACATAATTTGCATCCTTTTTTCTATCCGCCCATAGATGATATAGAAGTAAAAACATTAAAAAAATTCTCAAAGACCTGCGCGATATAGGCCAAAAACTAAATGCTAAAAATGGCAAAATCGGTGGATCCCCTTAATCTTCTAAAGTTGCGGGCCAATTTTGACCAAATATTGAACATATGTATCGTGTATAGCCCAAGTGGTAAATGCTCTCATAAAATCTGGAAATTTTTACAGGGTTGAATTTTTATTAAGGATTGAAGGATCAAAAAGTTGTAAAAATGTATAAGTTGTAACGTGAATATCTGCCAGGAAAAATATTTGATTTGAACCAAATTTGGAATACATATTAGGAATACATTAAAGAAAATATTGGTGAAAGTTTCATCCCATAAAAATTAGCCCTTGCAGCCACTTTGCCCTTTAATTTAATTTTTCAAAAATTGACCGTGTTTTGGCTCTTATATGTCAGCATAATCCACCATTTTCCATCAGCTATTTTATATATATTTACATTATGAGTGATTACAAATAATTTAAGACCCTTACCACACACCACCATCCCTCGTAATATACCGTTTAACTCATATAGATCGATTATTTTCATAATATTTAATTTCCACTATAGATTTAAAACAGATTTACAAATAATCTAATTAAAAATAATATGCAACCCTTATTTTACAACTTCAACCGTTAATATACCCTTTACAGTGAAAATTCTCGGACTTCTTTCAAAGCATTTTTAAATAACTTGATACATTTTTTTCCACAAAGGATGCTCAAAATTCTAAAAATTTAAAACAGAAATTTTAACATAGCAACGAGAGAAGTACTGTGGAATCTCATTTCCAGCGAATTTTTCTACTAGATTGACCAACATAAACAGAATTACAATTTTGACAAAGTAGTTTGTAAATACCTGGTCTGTCATCAAAAGGAATTCTACTTTTAGTATTTGTTACAAAAAAAGATAAATTATAATTGGTTTTGAAAGAAATTTTAATATCATATTTTGTGGAAAAAAATACTTAAATGATGTGAAAAAGTACCAAAGTATCAACATGTTCAATTATATTAAACTGAAATCTAAATTTGTATAGGTATTTGTCGTAAATTTTGTTGATTAATGAAATACGATAATGATTATTGATTGCTATTTTATTTGATAATATTTAGTTCTTGGTTGAAATTATTGTCATCTAAAGGTATATTAAACAAACGGTGAATAAATGAATGAAAAGGTGACATTTTTTGAGAATATGGATGATTTGAATTATATGGAATAATACAATTTGTTGTTGTGGGTTTTCTATAAATTTGTAATTTAAAACCAGAAAGTTTGTTATTTTGTTCACTTTCTAAAATGAATTTAGTTTTTGAATGTATTGACTTTAAAGAATCTAAAAACTAATTTGATTCATCAAAAGTGCCATCAAAAAGAGACAATATATGAACATATCGATACCAAAATAGTTATTTATACAACAAGTAGCAAAATGTAAGTTATTTTTTCACAAGTCGTAAATTTGTCCAACGAGGCGTCAGCCGAGTTGGACAATACGACAAGTGAAAAAATAACTAATTTTGCTCGTGTTGTATACACTATTTTTTGCAATTTTTAATTAAAATAAAAAAATATTAAAGATTAGTTAATAATCAGATGACAATCGGTTGCTTGATTCAAGCTTAATTTGTTACTAATAAGAGCAAACATTGATAAAACAATTGAAATCGCCCCTAGGAACGAAAAATCAAACAGCTTCTTTCACATAATTCAAATCGAATAGAAGTGTTTGCTAACTCAAATTTAATGGAAATGTGGCTTATATGTTCTTGTTCAGTTAAATAATCTTACAATTGTACAATTAATATTGTTAATAAATAAAACATTGCGGTTTTATAACTTTTTGCCACGCTTTTAGCAATTCTTAAAGTAATGAAAAAAAGTAAAAAGAATGAAAAAAAGTAGAAAAAGAGTGAAAAACAGTCTTTTTTTCACGCTTTTTTTAGAACAATAAAAAAAGAAGGCTGTTTCAATATCAAAAGTGGCAACTAAAAAGATGTCATTTTAATCGCAAATTGCAAAAAATAATTTTATTTGAAAATTTATTAATAGAATTATTTGGTATGTTTATATTTTTGATTATATTTGTTAACTCAATACAATTTTTGATGGAAAAACTATGAAAATCTAAAAGATCTCGAGGTAAATAATTCAACCAAGAATTATTTGGAAGCTGAAGAATTTATAAATGAAACAACAGGCCTAATTGGAATGTTTGATTTATGTATTTTAGGAAGACCATAAATTCTAGGTGTATAAGGATTCATTGGATATAGTTTGAACCTGTTGGTATTGAAAAGCTTTAATATTTCAGAAGTAATAGTCAAAACTGATTTCAATTTTGTAAATTAAAAATTACAAGGATTACGAGATAATTGTTTGAAATTAGTAGAATCTAAGAAATCATTGACTTTATCTAAATAGACTTCTTTATTCAAAATGACAACACAATTATCTGTATCTGCTTTTGAAACTACTAAACAATTTGAAGATTTTTTTTTAATTAAAGACTATTGTGAAAAATTATTGTCTGTCAAAATTATTCATGGAACCATTATCTATTTTTGTTATTTTGTTCAATAGTTGACTTCAGATCATATTTTTGTTTTTAAAATTACAAGATGTAATAATAGCTTCAGAATGAACTATTGAAGTTTCAATAATTTTCTATTTATCAATTTTTGTATTTTTTTCAGAATAAAGATTACATTTTAAACTTTGATTTAGGAGAAAAGTTTCAAGATCTGTCAAAGTATAATCAGAAATATTAAGAATACGATCATGAAATTTATGTTGTGAGAAAATCTTTTTTGTATTTTCAATCCTGGAATTCTTTCTATATTTTAATGAGTTAACTTTGTATTTACTCTGTTATAAAAAAATTTACCAAAATGTTCAGGTAAATCACGACAATAATACTCAAAATTAATGAATTCAGAATGATGAAGAAAAGTATTAATTTTAAAATATAGAAATTTGTGATATTTGATTTCTATTTTCATCCAAATTTTCTTGCCTTCTTCAATCGCTTTAACTGCAGCATACGAATTAGTCTTCGTTTTAAGATTGACAAATTTAGGAATGACATCAAATTTGAAACAGGATTTGATAAACCAAATTTTCAGTTTTAATTTACTTTTAATCATATGTTTTTTGTAGCTTTGAACCAAATAAACCTCACTGGCATTCGTAAACAATAGTTCTTGGTTCATCTCTAATTAGTAGTGATTAATATAAATATAATAATCAGACACAAAGTTCTACTAAAAATCGTTATATTGTGGCAGACTATTTCATTATTTTTTCGATTATTTCATAAATAATCAATCTCAATGCCTATAAAAGTTACAAAATAAACAATATAATCAATAATTTATATAAAACAATAATATATATATAAAATAATAATATAAAACAATATTTATATAAAACATAAAAGACGAATTAAGTTGGTATTTTTTATGACATTTGTAAAATATTTTTTTTAAAATATATTAAAAAAATATTTTTAAAATATTCAGATTGTATTATTTCATATAATTCAAATCATCCATATTCTCCAAAAATGTCAACTTTTCATTCATTTTTTCACCGTTTGTTTAATATACCTTTAGATGACAATAATGTCAACCAAGAACTAAATATTATCAAAAAAATTGCAATCAATAATAATTATCCTATTTCATTAATCAACAAAATTTACGACAAATACAAATTTAGATTTTAGTTTAAGACGAGCGTTGGGTTACGCCCATTTAGAACAAGTGGGTAAAGAAGATGGTTGTCCGGAGCTACTTCAAACAATTTCTTCTAGAATGCGCTGTGTACACATTTATTTTTATAAAAGCGGTTTCTGTTGAGGAAAATTAATTAACCCAAAGAAATCTGCCTTCTAACATTTTCAGCATATTACAATCGCAACAAAAAATGCATATATGCTCCTGCATAATAATAGTACATCTCTATTCTTTGTTTTATACCTAATCGAAAAAGGATAGAGTTACACTCGTCACTCAGTGTGCCTAGGTGCACAAACACAATATTGTACGGTATTATATTGATTAGGAGCCATCTGTGATTAGCTTACCGAACTAAACGGCATTTAACATGGCACTAAATGTCATTTAAAATTTTTACAGTTTGCACCATTTCACATTTGATTCATACTTTTTAGTCAAATTACTGCAAAATATGCTTTGAACTTTTAGAGATAGATTTTGACATACTTGTTTGGGCTTCTGTTAACACGAGTTGTGAAAAATCAATAGAAAAAATTTTAAACTTCAAAATTTAATAAATAATTAACCAAGGCACAATTTGATAAACATAATAATACATGAGCTTGGGTTGTTAATTGTTTTTTGAAAAATATATTGTAATTCATAACTTTTTGCGTGTTTTAGCTAACAAGTATGAAATAAAATGGTAATGTAGCGACATCTAGTTAGCGTTGCTTTCCGACCGCCCCACTTAATATAATTGAACATGTTGTTTAGGCTACAGTACTTGTTTTGTTGGTTGCATATAAATAAGTAGTTTTAGTTTTTAAGTTGGCAAAAAGGGTATAAGAACAGAGGACGGCAGTGGCCACGGATACTTGATACACGGTCAGCGGGCTTTTATCCCACTACTTTTTGGCCGCCATGTTATGACGCACAATTAGTCCTAGCTGCTTTGTTTACATTTGTGACTTGAACGCTCGCTTGAACGTATGCCGATTTTTCGATAGATTTAGGAGAATAATTTTAAAAAAAGAGTTAATAAGAAGTTATTAAAAAAGGTACATGACAAAATATTTGGTATAAATCCTAATATAACGTCAACATTAATAAAAATAATTAATGAAAATGAACTAATTTTATTTGCTCAATGTTCTGAAGAAGTAATGAAGAATTACATTATTCAAAGATATTATATAAGAATCAAATATTTAAACAGAAAAAAAGAAATGTCAAAATAAATGTTCAAAAGAAAAGCTGATCCTGACTATGTCTTGGGAAAATCAAAATTATATAAAAAAATGAGAAAAACCATAGAACAATTTCAATTAGGTAGTTTACCATTTTTTTTATTTTTTCAATCAATAGTTATTTCATCAATATTTACAAAAACAGTTTTTTTGCAATTTTTTTGTAATTATATCTATTTTTAATTAATTTTTGAATGAGTTTCTATGTCACTGTATAAAGATTGCTCTTAAAAAACATAAGCTAGTTCAATCAATGTGTGTTTTGAACCAGTACCATTCGTAAAAGATATACAGTCCACTACCACTCGAAGCAAAGAGCCTCAATATATTTTGGTCCATTGACCCGCATGGTTTTTTTTGAGGTTAAGAAGCATCAATTTCCATTTTTCCAAGGAGCATCCTTGTCGATATTAAGAAAAACTACAATTACGACCTATCCTGATTCTATTACTTTCTATTTTTTCAATTTGAGCTATTGCAGAAGATTTAAGACACTTATTAGCAAAACGAGGAGCAGTCAAATCAAGATTGACTCGTTTAGATAATTATTACAAAACAATAGACTTAGAAAATTTAACCGATTTAATAATTACTCAATTAAATAATAATTATGTAAATAATAATAATATAATTTTAATAATAAAATTTTATATAATTTACTATTATAATAACTACACTTCAAGAAAATGGACCAACTACTATATTTACTCAATTAAATTTAAGATTTACATAATGTTAACGGCAGTTTGTCTGAGTTTACCGATTTGGACTCACAAATTCAATTGCTTGAAAAAGATAACGATACAAGAGAGTTAGAAACTTTTGAATCTAATTATTATGCCATTACAGCCAGTATCACACAAACAGTTAGCCAGTACAATTCAACAATTAATAATAATGCAAGTTCAAGCATTAGAACTGTATCAAGCACGCCTAGCAATGATCCGAGCAATGATATTTTGCGACAGATTAAACTACATACAATAAGGTTGCCATCTTTTATTGGCCAATACGATCAATGGTTGGAATTGAGAGACGCATTTAAGTCTCTCATTGACGATAATGTATCTATTTCTCAAATACAAAAATTCTATTATTTGCGTTTATGTTTACAAGGAGAGGCAGAAACGGTTACTCATTCAATCGAAGTCTCTGCTGCTAACTATAATATTGCTTGGCAATTACTTAAAGATAGGTTTCAAAATACACGTTAAAATTACTTATAATCATATTAAAGCTATTTTTGATCAACCAGTTATAACAAAAGAATCACAAGTAATGTTAAGAAATTTATTTGACAGAACCACAAAGCATTTACATGCGTTAAAATCAATAGGTGAGTTTACCGACAATTGGGATACTCTAATAATTTATATTATCACTAACAAATTTGATTTAGTCACCAGGCGTAAATGGGAATCTTATAAATCAGTCACACCAATTCCAAAAATGACAGACTTAAACGATTTTTTAAAATTTAGATGTGAGTTACTTGAAAAATTAGAACTTATGGGCACGAAACCGCCTTGCAAATTTATGCGTGAAACGTTGCTTGGCAGCTCAGGGAATTTAACGCGAAAAGCAGTTTCAGACGCTATTAATTATCCTAGAAAATACTAATGGTAGATTTAGAGAGAAAACAGATGAAGCAACAAATGGACAAAAAAATATTATTTTTTTCTTTTTCCGCTAATTAGCTAGCGAGTAGTTAATATTTGAGCGTGGTTTTATTTATATTTTACTTATTTAATGGCTGTTCGAACAAATCTTTCGTCAAAATATAAGTATTTTCTTTCTCTAATTTTTGGTAGCATTGAAAATTTTCTAAGAGTTATAACAAGGCCGCAAACTGCTTTACCAGTTTTTGAGAATTTTTCACACCTCTCGATCTTTAGTAATGTTATCGGCTAAAACACATGGCAAATAAGTCAGATCTTGGTCCATCTATTCTTTAACAGATGTTGCGAAATTTGCAGTGAATTTAGATATGCAAAACCATATTTATTATTGTAAGTATTTATTATTGCCAAAGCAATATTTTTCTTTTACACCGTTCTACTTCCATTATTGTTAATTTAATTAAAAAATACACAATAATACCAGTTTAAGATTGAAGTTTCAGGATTCCAAATCATTTTTGATTTTTTTATTACTGTCAATCATTATTTTTTAATACATTTTATTCAGAGCACCTTACAGTGATCTTTTAAGGTTGATTTTTGTTTGTTTTTACACACCCGGGATTGTGTTACGGTTCACTGTTAGTTTTTATTTCTTTTTTTATAGAAATAAATAAATAAATAAATAAACAAACGGTTTATTGGCAATTTTTCTTCGTAATACTAATTAATATTGATTCATAAACTATAAATATATACTGAAGTTTTATTTTAATAAATGAGTAACTCGATATATAAATTAATTGCTATTTGAATCGGAACATAAATATTACCGAAATAGTACCGAGTTTCTAATTTCTTAGAATAAAATGGAATTTTTTTTCTATGAATATTAAGTATTTTTAATCAATATTATGAAAAAATTGCAAAAAATACGTTTGTTTATTTCTAAAATGTGCAACAGTGAACAACAAACTAATGAAAGCTAATGCCCCAAATATAATACATCTCACTTCGCCAAGCAATCGTCCTGTGCAAAAAAGCACTAATTACAAATTTTGATTTTTTTGAATGAGGTAATAGGACATTGGCAATACTATTTTTTTGATCAACTTTCATATTTGCATCTGTGACCATTTAGCCACAAAAAAATCAAGCGTTTTTCAAAAAGCATTGCAGGCCTATCTTCATCACAAATTAAAACGCCAATGTCTCCGTTCGAACACAAGTAAATTGATCAAATTTTCTGGTTTTTTGTCATTTCTCAACGAATATATCGAATTCTGAGTTATAACTCAAAAATGTTTTTTGGTTAAGTTGTTTCCCTATTATTTGTGATTCATACAGTACCATTTTTATTTTTTTGTCAATCCTAATAAACAAGAAATAAAAATAAATGTAAGTTGGAGTAAAAATGCCAAAATCTAGCTCTTGTTGCTTCACTGCCAGAGCTTCGATCCTCGTCTCCGTCCCCGCTGTACGTCTCTCCGATATTATAGTGGCTCGAAATTCAAATTCTCTTGTAATAACCAAACGTCCAATAATGATACAATAACGCTATTTTTTGACTTTATTTAAAACTTTGTTTTCTGCGAAATCTTTTTGAATATGTGACGTTCTTGGGGTTGTTTGTTCGTACATAATTGTAGAAGTCAAAGATGTGGATTTTTTAAGATTGGACCAAGCTACCAAAAAGCCCTGATTGTGATATTTTATTTCCATACCGTTTTTGACAAAATATACATTTCTTTACATCAAAAACGTCTTTTCTCAATGATACTGAAGCATGACATAATTTGTGTAGGTGTGAATCCTGATTAAAATTTTGTTCACAACCAATTTTTGGGTCTGCCCTAGTGCGGAGAAATTCAATGTTTTTTTTTTACTTGTGAAGCTACAATAAAATTTTGGTGCCAGAAAAGTATAACTACTGGTATAAAAGTATAACTTTTTTCTGCTATTTGGATAGCTTCGCTTAGTTTTAAATTTACACATTTATTAAAAAAGTTCTTTAAGATTTAGGCAAAGTTTCAGCGTTTTGAAAGTTTTATTTGAAATTTGGGTTAAAACTCTTGATGAATTTTGGCAGAATGAACATATCTTATATTTTTGCTTCCTTACTTTGAAAGATGACTCTAATTCACTCTCCGAGTCTCCGAGCTTGTATCATTTTCTGACATTTTATACTATTTAACGTAGCTTCTAATTCTATAATATTGCAAAATATATTAGCTTATAATATTACAAATACATTTGAATTTCGAGCCACTATAATATATTAGTGACGTACAGCGGGGACGGAGACGAGGATCGATGCTCTGGCAGTCAAGCAGCCAGAGCTAGATTTTGGAATTTTTACACATTTTTATTTATTATTTATTAGGATTGACAAAAAAATAATAATGGTCACAAACCGGTATTCACGCGTCTCGCAGTGCCAACACTCAGAGATGAGTCATCCAACCCAAAGTATCTATGGTTGCATCAAATACAATTGTTTTTGTTATAGCCCTATCTATCAGTGACTGACCTTACTAGCGGACTAGCTAATAAGGCTAGCTAGTAACTTAGGTTTCTACCGTATACCCGAAAATCGCAAGGACACATTCGTTTCCGCCAGTTTTTCCCTGTAGATTCGCTAGCTACCAGAGCAGCTATATATGTACCGGTTTCGCCACCTTAACAAAAACAATAATTCTTCGAGCGGAAAACCAATTCAATTTCATGATAAAAATCAATATAAGAGTCATTCAAAACATTCAAATGTTCATCTTAACACAATTCCATCTTGCTATTATTGTAAAGGTGCTCATACAATTTATAGATGTGATACATTTATTCACCTGTCAATTAAAGGCAGAAATAAAGAGGCTAAAAGGTTAAATTTATGTTTCAATTGCTTAAAACCAGATCACTCATCACCTGCATGTTCTTTATCGGGTTGTCGAAAATGTGGAAAAAAGCACAATACTATTTTACATTTGAAAAATTTTCAAAGAAACTCCAATACTCACATAAACCAAGCTTTAGAATAGTAACCACAAGCAATGATTCTGTCGCGGCGAATAATGTAAATGAGAGTATTGCTAACTCTTTAACAGCGGAGGAAACGGTTGCCGATCACAATAGGTCGATTTCTTCACAAATTTTACTCTTAACCGTTATTGTACAGATTAAAGATATTCACGGAGAGCTACATAAATGTCGAGCACTTTTAGGTAATGGTTCGCAAAGCAATTTCATAACGAGCAATATGGTCAAACGACTAGGTTTTATTAAATTTAAAACCAACTATAAAGTATTAGGTGTAGGTGAAGCTAGCGCTACAATTAATAAATGCGTGTACATAAATATTCAATCATGTATTAGTCAATACAATGAAAATATATTTTGTTTGATTTTGTCAAAAATTACGGATAACTTGCCAAACGTTTCAATTAATATTTCAAGGTTACAAATACCTAACTTTCCACTAGCTGATCCAAAGTTTAACGAAAGCAGCATTATTGATATCTTATTAGGTGCTAAAGTTTTGTGGAACATTTTGTGTGAAGGTCAATTTCAATTAGGAAAGGGTCTACCGATATTAAAAAATACATTACTAGGTTGGATAGTAGCAGGTGACATTGGCTGTACCAATAAAGTCAATATATCAAGAGCTCATTTCAGTTTTAATTTAAGTAATGATCACTTAGATAAACAATTAACAAAATTTTGGAATTTGGAAGAGTTCAATAAATCTTCACACTTTTCAAAAGATGAAATTTATTGTGAAGAACATTTCAAAGAAAACTATAAGCGTATAAAAGGTCGTTTTCAAGTGAGCATTCCGCTACAATCAACTGCTTTAAGACATTCCAGAGAATTGGCTTTAAAACGATTTTACAAGCAAAAGGATAGACTTTTAAAATATCCTGAACTTTGTAAGGACTATACAAAATTTATTACTGACTATATTTGCATGAATCATATAACAGAAATTGAAATCGATCATTAGTAGCAATGATTTGGTGTATTACATACCCCATCATGCGGTCATAAAGGCTTCATCAACTACAGCCAAGATTAGAGTAGCTTTTGATGCCAGAATGAAAACAAATAATAGGCAGTCTTTAAACGATATTCAATTTTATAAACCCACAATACAATCTGATTTACTTTCTATTATTTTAAGATTTCGAACTCATTTACATGTTATCACAGCCGATATTTCAAAAATGTATCGGCAAATTACTATTGATTCCAAAATTTACAAAATATTTTTTGGAAATTGCGCTGATTGGGCAATTTACAAAGAATATTTTGGGGTTGTCCAAACGAACAAATTAAGTATTAAAATAATTAACACCGTTACGTATGGGGAAAAGGCTGCACCTTTTTCAGATGCTTATCTCAACTTTCAATTGACAATGAAAAGGAATTTCCCAGACTTAGTGAAATTATGGATTAACGATTTTTTAACAGGAACAAATTTTAGTTCAGAACTTGTACAATTACAAAATCAAATATTTACTATTTTAGACAGCGCTGGTTTCGAATTACGTAAATAGGCTACCAACAGGCCGGAATTATTGTCAAAATTCAAATTAACTGATAATTTAGAAGCCAATGTTGTTGAATTAGGTGAACACTCAGACAATAAAGCTTTGGGGATTGTTTGGAATCCAAAATTAGATACTATTCAATATTCTATTTCTCAATTTAAATATTCTAAGATAGTTTCAAAAAGAGCTATTTTATCTATTGTATCTCAAATTTTCGATTCGTTAGGATTACTAGGACCAGTCATCATAACGGCAAAATTACTTATTCAAAATCTCTGGCAATCGGGATTAAATTGGGATGAACCATTACCTCAAGATTTACAATTAATGTGGCACCAGTTTAAAGACAATTTATATTTGTTGAATAAAATCAAATTAGATAGATTTATTTTATCAACTAACTATGAAGAAGTCGATTTAGTCGGTTTTTAAGATGCGTCTGAAAGGGCTTATGGTGCATGTATTTTCATTAGATGTAAAGTTGGGCCAGGACATTATTTTTGTACCTTACTCTGTTCAAAAACCAAAGTTGCACTTCTTAAACAAATAAGTTTAGCTAGATTAGTTATCTGCAGCATTGTTGCTTGGTCGATTGGTCAACAAAGTTAAGAGTTCAATCAAAATACAATTTACCAATCAATTTTTATTTTCTGACTCGACTATTACATTGGCTTGGATTAAAGCATCACCTAGTAAATGGAAGACTTTGGTTGCAAACCGTGTAAGCAAATTTCAGAGTTTAACGAATACTGCCGATTGGTTTCATGTTAGGGCAAATGAAAATCTTGCAGACTATTTATCAAGAGGCTTTAAGCCCAATCAGATTATAAATTTTGAGCCTTGGTTTAAAGATCCTTCATTTTTATTAAACGAAAATTTAAAACTGCAATTATCCAATAACAACGAAGTCTATGAATGCAACAATGAACTTAAATCAAAAACAAATGTACACCTTACAATTATAAATGACGAGGACAATTTATTTAATCAATATTCAGACTATTCAAGACTGCACAAAATTACTGCTTACTTACTTAGATTTTGTTTCCATGCAAAATTACCAAAGCAAGAAAGAACTTTAGGCAATCTAACCTGCAATGAATTACAAAGAGCAACATTTACACTAGTTAAGATAGCTCAACGACAATGTTTTCAATTGGAATACAATTATTTGAATAATGATAAACCATTGCATAAGAAAAGTAATCTTTTGAGTTTAAATCCGTTTATGGATAAAACTAAATTAATGCGAGTTAGAGGCAAAATACAATTTTTTGTAATACTATTTTAGAATAATAACATTCTTGAACTAATTTTAATTTGAGAATGTACTCATTCTGCAACTAGTGCAAGAATATTCATTCTTATACAAGTGATAGAATGACCACATGTGGCGCCATCTCATGGAAGTTGACGCAACATTAAGCTATTGTATTTTGATTAATGAATTATTTATTTAACTTATTAATTGTTGATATTAGTAATATTATAATTCAATCAACTAAATCATTCATAATTAGAACATTACTTATGACATTTTATAACTAATTTTGTTTATTAATACATATATTATAGCGGCGACATCTGTGAACTAATTGCCAAAACCGACTAATTGCCTAAAAACGTAAAAACTGACGTATTTTAATTGACGATAGTATTAGAAAAAGTATAGTCTGAAACTCGTCGGAATGAATATTCAGCCCTCGTGAAACCGTCATACTCGCCTTCGGTTTGTGTCAAATTTCGACAAATTCGACAAATTTCCACTCGGGATGAATATTCTCATTTTGCACTTGTTGCAGAATATACTATTCTAATTCAAATTATGATAAAATACATCCAATAATTTTACCTCAAAGCCAC
The DNA here is from genome assembly GCA_963556235.1 of Cryptophagus acutangulus. Lineage (NCBI taxonomy): Eukaryota > Metazoa > Arthropoda > Insecta > Coleoptera > Cryptophagidae > Cryptophagus > Cryptophagus acutangulus. The sequence continues at coordinate 8,169,876 of OY744566.1, read as the reverse complement.
GCAATTTCAAATTTATTATTAAAAAACGAACATATTCGATCACTTCAATGTGGACCTACCATGTTATTTGCGAACATTCGCGAAAGATTTTGGCCAATAAACGGACAAAACTTGAGCAAAAAAATAACTAGGCAATGTGTGAAAAAAAATTCAGAGTTAGTCCACAACCTATGCAATATATAATGGGTAACCTTCCTTCCCCTCGTGTAAACCAATACGTACCATTTTTTAATACAGGCACTGATTATGCAGGCCCGTTCTACATTAAAGACCAAAAAACTAGAGGCGCAAAATTAACAAAGGCCTATGTTTGTATTTTAATTTGCTTCAGTACAAAAACCATTCATTTGGAATTGGTCTCTGATTTAAGCACAGATTGTTTTTGGCTGCATTGCGAAGGTTCATTGCTAGACGGGGTAAACCTCAATTTATATATTCGGATAACGGCTCCAATTTTGTAGGAGCTGACAATCGAATAAAGGAAATGTCCAATTTTCTGCAACAAAATGCTGACAAATTTTGGAGATATTGGATATTGGATGGAGATATTGGATGCTGATGGCATTTTCTAGGAAATTTATACCAAGTCGATCTTCAAATTTTAGATCGTTATGGGAAGCTGACGTGAAAAGCTTTAAGCATCATTTTAAAAGCGTAGTTGGATATACCAGCTTAGACTTTGAACATTTTAGTACTGTTATGACTCAAATTGAAGGAGTACTCAATTCTAGAACATTATGTCCTCTAACCAGTGATCCTGAAGATCCTACTCCTCTTACCACGGCTCATTTTTTTATTGGAAAATTATTGATGGCTTTACCAGAACCTAGTGTTCTTGAAATCAAAGAGAACAGCCGGTCTAAATGTCAACATCTTTAACGAATAATTCAGCATTTTGGCGTCGATGGAATAAGGAATACATTTCGGAGCTACAAACAAGAGTTAAATGGCGACAACATAAAACCAATATGTTAAAAATTGGTTCACTAGTTGTAATTAAAGAAGATAATTCTCCCCCCTGATTTGAAATCTTGGCATCATTATTCAACTACACCCGGGAAGTAACGGTGTCAAAGTGAAGGGCAATATAGTGAAACGGCCAGTTACAAAAATTTGTGTGTTACCTATTCCAGATAACGACACTTCATTAGTTTACATGTATTTTATTTTGTATTATTGTATATTATATATTTTTGCATTAGTGTATATTTAAATTGTTTTGCTTTCTGTTGAAAGTGTGTAGAGTAGATACACTTTTGAAGGTGGCCGGAATGTTTTGGTTACAGTACTTGTTTTGTTGGTTCCATATAAATAAGTAGTTTTAGTTTTTAAGTTGCCAAAAAGGGTATAAGACCAGAGGACGGCAGTGGCAAGCTTATTGTGCAAGAAGAAAGTCGATGTTATTCCTTGCTATTTCAATAAGTTTATATTGTTAATAAAGAGTTTTTACTCAAATCAACTATGTGTGTTTTGAACCAGTACCATTCGTAAAAGCTCATACAGTCCACTACCACTCGAAGCAAAAAGCCTCAACACAGGTTGATACTTCGAAAAGCTTTATGTATACATCAATCACATATTTTGGTACTTTTTCAAATCATTTAAGTAATTTTTTCAAAAAATATGATATTAAAATTTCTTTCAAAACCAATAATTTATCTTCTTTTGTAACAAATACTAAAAATAGAATTTCTTTCGATGACAGATCAGGTATTTACAACCTATTTTGTTAAAATTGTAATTCTGTTTATGTTGGTCAATCTGGTAGAAAAAAATTCTGTTCGAATTAATGATCATTTTATATTAATTAAACGACTTTATAATTTGAACTTAAACAATACAAATTCAGCTTTTGCTAACCATATCATTAGTTCCAAACATGATTTCGATCCATCATTAGATTTCAAAATTTTACATTTTAATGATAAAGGCTTAAAATTAAATTTATTTGAAAATTCAGAAATTTTAAAATCTCTCAAAAATAAAGATGAAAATTGTTTAAATGAACAATCTTCCATAGAAAGGCAATCAGGAAACGTTCCCATTATGCTTGTAGCATTTTCTCGTTGAATCGCAAGTGAAATGCGTTGTTACATATACATATTTATTGTGTTAGTTGTTCTTATTGTTATCATTTTGAAAGTATTTAAATAGTTTCATGCTACGCCACTGGGCCCACTTATTTTTAAGTGCGTAATAAACTTGCTCGAGGTATCCAGTGGACCACGCCGGTGGTAAATATGATCACACCATCGATGTATATGTATATTTCGATATCAGCATACTGCATTTGACTGGCTGTAAAATAGTATGGGTGCACACCAAAAACTATCCATTTTCTTAAACTATAACATGTAAATAGTATCGACTAAGCTAGACTATAGACGACATAAGCTATTTCAAAAATCAGATTTTTTTTTACGTTTAGTGTTAATTTAAATAAATGTTTTAAATTATTAGCTTTGCCTCCGCTCGTAACGTCACATTTGCCACATTCGGGCCTGTAAATAACGTAGGCCTCGCTGCAACTCTTATTCCGTTTCCTCCTAGTTTTTGGTACGAATCAGCAAAAGTATCTACACAAGTAGCGTCCCAAACAAGAGGCTGTCCCTTCAACCAAGGTGTTAGAGTCATTCCATCAGGTTTTTTACCATCACTCCTAAACATACCGGTAGGTTCTAATATAGCTTCGAAACTGATGGAACCACGAGCTCGACCAATAATGTTGTTAATTTCATAGTGCCGAGAAAAATGCCCCTCGCTTTTAAAACAACTAAGGCCATGTCTACATTGTTCGTCAACAATATAACCACATCGACATGTAAGGACTATACAAATATCGCATCCTAGCCTCAAAGCAATACAAATGCGTAAAGAGTTATTATCTAAATTGGTTCCAATATTTGGCGAAGGGATCACCTGAAGCCAAGCATTTGATTCAGAACATTGACGAGCCATAAAGCGAAATTTGTCTAATGTAGAGTTTAAGTTAATGTTTTTAATTATTCTGTTTATGTTTATAAGATTCCAGTTTTTCTGTAATTTGGGTAGTTTAGGAATATCTTCTTTCAATGAATTCCAACATGACATTGCTTCATTAAAATGATGTATACTAATCTTATCAGCCGTATTATGTAGGATGAAAACCACAAGATATTTTACACCAAAAGAGGAAGATATGAATGCCGGAAGACAATTGTCTTCAACTTTCCTAACTCCTAGTCCACCAAAACCAATAGGAAGTGATGCCTGAGTCCATTGTTGATCATTTAACCGAATATTTAAAATTTGTTCTAAACAAAGTTTGATTTCATTGTCAAATTCAGAAATAATATCCGGAAACTTCCAAAAAGGATTTAATCTCATAAGATAAGTTAATTTCGAGAATGCAAAGCAATTTTTCAACAAAAAGAAAGCCACATGTGCATTTAAATCTTATTTATTGTTTATAATTGTAAATAATTATATAAATCTAAATTTCACCCTCTCAATTAATAACAACGTTTATTTGGTTTATTTGCAGTTGCAACATATGTTTCTACTACAACATAGTTTCTACTACGTCATAGTTTTTGGAAATTAGTTGAAATTTACTTTATCTTAAAATATGCAGAACTTTTTGTTGAAGTTTACATTACCCGTTGTTATAGAGACACTATTTTACATTAACGTTCTTATAGAGACACTAATAATATTTATTATTTAGGTCAATTACGAAAATGTAGTGTTTTTGTCTATTATGAAATTGGATAAAATCGGGTTTAGCACTCGTGAATATTGTCATTTAATCATTCGTTTTATTAAGGCCCGCGCCTTAGGCGTCCAATTTTCAGGCTGATTATTAAACGACAAACTTTACTCACTTGTACTAAAAATAGCCATTATTAAACGCAATTAGTTGCAATAATTGTTTGTACGGAAAGTTTTTACCAGTTTTAGGAATATTTCTTAGTTGATGTCATAAATGAAAAACATATCGAAAATCAAATATTACACGAAATCTTCGTTGCTAAGCAATTTTACGCGTCGAATTGATTTAGTCAAAAAAACCAGACAAACGCGAATTTATTTGCTATTGCCAATTTAACAAGTGAAATTGAGTTGAGTCAATATTTCAATTTTAATAGTATTCTGAAAATTAATTCACGACTAACAATAATATAATCGGCTTAGAAAACTAAATATTTACTTCGCTCATTGTTTTTAATAGTTATAGAATTATTTTAACATGTTAATAATTAATAAATCCATATTCGGAAATTACGAACTTAGAGTTACGCCTTTAGTTTTAGTTAGTTTATTAACAAAAAAAATCGCTGGAAATGAGATTCCACAGTACTTCTCTCGTTGCTATGTTAAAATTTCGTATTCAAATTTTTAGAACTTTGAGACATATTTTGTGTAAAAAAAACTATCGGGCTATTTAAAAATGCTGTTTAAATTTTAACTAGGAACCAAATTTGAAACAAATCTAAGCGATAAAGTTGAAACGTGTCTATGAAAAGATTAAAAAGTGAAAAACGTGTTCTAGGTACTCTATTTAATTAAAACTATTTGAAGCAAGATTTAAAATTACCAATACAATTCAATGTTCGAAGTAAATCCTAGCACTATCAGCGTAAGGGGTGTGTTAAGGGTTAAAAACATGAATTAAGGATTCCAGCCTATTTTTGAATTTGAATTATATTTCAATTTATTATTAGAAAACAAAACAAGTTAAATAAGTTAAAATTACTACTGGAATCCAAATTTGAAAGAATCCGAGCCTTTTTACTGTAAATGGTACATTGTGGGTTGAAATTGTAAAATAAAGGTCGCATATTATTACTTCTCTCGTAGAGGAAGTATTGTATTCATGAAAAAAAAAATTTCTCCAAATTTCACTTTTTTCTACATTATAGAATGCGTAGATTACGAAAATCATATTCACTAATTTCCGTCTGTCGGTCTGTCGGTCTGTGCATTTCTTTAAACCATTATATTTCGGAATCTACTGACCCGATTAAGGCAAAATTTGCGTCCGTTTTTTCTACCTGCCCATAGATGATATCGAAGAAAAAAAATTTATAAAATTCTCAAAGACCTGCGCGTTATAGGCCAAAAACATGCTAAAAATGGCAAAATCGGTAGATCCACTTAATCTTCTAAAGTTGCTGACCGATTTGAACCAAATATTGAACATATGTTTTGTGTATACCCCAAGTGGTGAATGCTTTCAAAAAATCTAGGGTTTATTATAGGGTTGAATTTTTATTAAGGGTTGAAGGGTCAAAAAGTTGTAAAAATGAATAAGTTGTAACGTGAATACCTGCCAGTAGGAATATTTTATTTGCACCAAATTTGGTATACATATTAGGGATACATTGAAGAAAATGCTGGTAAAAGTTTCATCCCCTAAAAAAAAGCCCCTACGACCTATTTGCCATTTAAGTTAATTGTTTAAAAATTGCCGGTGTTGTGATTTTTATATGGCAGCATTACCCACACTTTTTCATCAGTTATTTTAGTAATATTTACATAAAGAGTGAGTAAAAATAATTTCCGACCCTTACCACACACCCCCACCCCTCCAATATAGAGATTGAGTCATATGGTTCGGATTTTTTTCATATTCGATTTCTACTATACATTTTAAACATATTTACGAATAAAATAATTTAAAATAGTATGCGACCCTTATTTTGCAATTTCAACCCTTAATATACCATGTACAGTCAAAATGCTCGGATTTCTTTCAAATTTGGATCCTAGTAGTAATTTAACTTACTTAACTTATCATTATTTAGTTAATTAAATTAAAATTAGGGTAGGACCTACATATTACAATTGTAACCCCTAATGCACCCCTTACAGTTTGATTTGTCAGATTTCTTTTAAATTTGTTTTCTAATAATACCTAAATTGAAATATAATTTAAACTAGTTTAATCAAAAATGTCCTAGAATCCTCAAATCATGTTTTTAACCCTTAAAGCACCCCTTACACTGATAGTGCTAGGATTTACTTTAAACATTGATTTAAATTGGTAATTTTAAATCTAGCTTCAAATAGTTTCATTAACTTAGAGTACCTACAACAAATTTTTCATTTTTTAATCTTTTCATACACACGTTTCAACTTTATCGCTTAAATTTGTTTAAAATTTGGTTACTAGTTAAAATTTAAAAAGCATTTTTAAATAACTCCATAAATTTTTTTCAGTAAAAGATGCTTCAAAATTCTAGAAATTTGAATAACAATAATATAGCAACGAGAGAAGTACTGTGGAATCTCATTTACAGCGAATTTTTAATTAGATTATTCGTAAATTTGTTTTAATAGTATAGTAAAAATCTAATATGAAGAATATCTGTCTATATGACTCAAACTGTATATTTGGGGAATGGGGGTGTGTAGTTAGGGTTGTAAATTATTTTAACCACTCATTATGTAAATATATATAAAATTACTGATAGAAAATGGTGGGTTATGCTGACATATAAGAACCAAAACACCTTCTATTTTTGAAAAATTAATTTAAAGGACCAACAAGCTTAAAGTCTTACTTTTAGGGGATGAAACTTTCACCAGCATTTTCTTAAATGTATTCCTAATATGTATGTCAAATTTGGTTTAAATTAAATATTCCTCCTGGCAGGTATTCACGTTACAAATGATGCATTTTTACAATTTCTTGACAATGCAATAAAAAAATGCTTAATAAAAATTTAACCATGTAAAAAACTCCAGATTTTTTGAAAGCATTTACCACTTAGGCTATACGCGATACATTAGTTTAATATTTGGTCAAAATCGGCCCGCAACTTTAGAAGATTAAGTGGATCCACCGAATTTGCCATTTTTAGCATGTTTTTGGCTTATAACGCGCAGGTTTTTGAGAATTTTACAAACTTTTTTTCTTCGATATCATCTATGGGCAGGTAGAAAAAAAAAGGACGCAAATTGTGTTTAAATCGGGTCAGTAGATTCCGAAATATAGTGGTTTAAAGAAACGAACAGACAGACCGACAGACGGAAATTAGTGAATATGATTTTCGTAATCTACGCATTTTATAAAACAGAAAAAAGTGAAATTTGGAAAAAAAATGATGAATACAATACTTCCTCTACGAGAGAAGTAATTGTTTATTTATTAGTTTGTTAATTAGCACGTTAGCATCGTTGGATTCTCGAAAACCGAGTTGGATGAAATATCTCGGATAAAACAGAATATTCTATGATTTGAAATTTGATTTTTTGAAAGCAAGGAAAGAATTACAAAGTAATTACACTATAAAGCTTTCTTATTGTCAAACGTAAAGATGTAATTTTTCAATAAGAAATTGGTTGCTTAGTATTATGACAAAAAAAAAATAACTATGAAAAAATGACGATTCTTTTCTGCCAGTTTTTTGAGTTGTATTGCCTTTGAGCAAAAAAATCGCATTTAGAAACATTCAACTTTACTGGTTTGACAAGAAATAGTTTGAGGGTAATTTTCATCCTTTATTTTTCAATAATGGTGTAAATTCGCCTTAGAATTCTGAATGGGGCCAATTGAACCGCATTTGGAATCTACACCAATTCCAATTGTAGTTTAAAAAGCTTCATAATAATTTTAAAAAGTATCATTTGTATTTTCAAATTGTCAAATGAATATTCAAAATCGTCAATCGTGGTTTAAAATAATCAATTGAATATTATAAAATATCATTTCTATTTTAAATGTATCACTTTAATTTTAAAATGTGTCATTTGCATTTTAAGGGTATTAATTGAATATTTAAAATTGTGATTTGTAGTTTAAAATAGTCAACAGTAATACCACAAAACCTTTACAAATAGCCGGCTATTTTTTTTTTCATTAATTTATCAAGAAAGCTTGCATTTTAATAATTTAAAGAGAGCTTTAGCTCGAGGGCTTTAATCTTTGATTATTAATGTTTGATAAGTTCGAGTTAAATTATTTAAAAATGCAAGATTTAAGATAAATTATAAAAAAAATAGCCGATATTGTAAAGGTTGAGTGGTATTTAGAAAGATTATTTATTGAATAGAAATTTTAACAAAATTTTTTTAAAGATTATTTATTGACTAAAAAATTTAACAAATTATATTATATTATACAATTTATACGCTTTAGTTATGCAAAATTTTTCAAACTGTCGCCAAATACTCGTTTTGCTCTTAAGGGCACGAAAACGCCTTGCAAATTTATGCGTGAAACGTTGCTTGGCAGCTCAGGGAATTTAACGCGGAAAACCAGTTTCAGACGCTATTAATTACCCTAGAAAATATCTAATAGTAGATTTAGAGAGAGAACAGATGAAGCAACAAATGGACGAAATTTTTTTTTTATCTTCTTCCGCTAATTAGCTAGCGAGTGGTTAATATTTGAGCGAGGTTTTTTTGTTCATATTTCACTTATTTAATGGCTATTCGAACAAATCTTTCGTCGAAACATAAGTATTTTTTTTCTCTAATTTTTGGTAGCATTGGAAATTTTCTAGGAGTTATAACAAGGCCGCAAACTGCTTTACCAGTTTTTGAGAATTTTCCTCACCTCTCAATCTTTAGTAATGTTCTCGGCTAAAACACGTAGCAAATAAGTCAGATCTTGGTCCATCTATTCTTTAACAGAAGTCGCAAAATTTGCAGTGAATTTAGATATGCAAAACCATATTTATTATTGTAAATAATCAAGTTTTAATAAACATGCGTTTACAAACAAAAAAAAACAAAAAACATACAAAAAATGCGTTTGTTTATTTCTAAAATCTGCAACAGTGAACAACAAACACGCAGGGCCTTAAAGTCCCTGTGGGCCTTTTAAACAAAAAGCTAAAATTTTCAGAAATGAAAGCTTATGACCCAAATATAATACATCTCACTTCGCCAAGCAATCGTCCTGTGCTAAAAAGCACTAATTAAAATTTTTGATTTTTTTGAATGAGGTAATAGGTCATTGCATCTGTGACCATTTAGCCAAACAAAGATAGACAATTGCGTGGGCAGTATAGTAGTAATGCGCATGCGCTTGCAGTTTAGAACGCCTTCGAAATGAATAAATAAATAATCAATATTTTTGTCTTTATATTTTTTCCTATAATCGCATATCCGCGATCGATAATTGAGCGTGACTGAGCGGAGACTATTTCTGATGCATGCGCATGCGTTAGAAATGTTCTATATATTCAAATGATCGAACCCACGTAAAATTCATCAAATTTTCTTGCTTTTTGTAGAATATATCGAATTCTAAGTTATAACTCAAAAATGTTTTTTGGTTAAGTTGCTTCCCTATTATTTGTGATTCATACAGTACCATTATTATTTTTTTGTGAATCCTAATAAACAAGAAATAAAAATAAATGTAAGTTGGTGTAAAAATGCCAAAATCTAGCTCTTGCTGCTTCACTGCCAGGTCTTCGATCCTCGTCTCCGTCTCCGTTATACGCCTCTCCTATATTATAATGGCTCGAAATTCAAATATTCTTGTAATAACCAAACGCCCAATAATGATACAATAACGCTATTTTTTGACTTTATCTAAAACTTTGTTTTCTGTGAAATCTTTTTGAATCTGTGACGTACTTGGGGTTGTTTGTTCGTACATAATTGTAGAAGCCAAACATGTGGATTTTTTAAGATTGGACCAAGCTACCAAAAAGCCCTGATTGTGATATTTTATTTCCATGCCGTTTTTTACAAAATATACATTTGTTTACATCAAAAACGACTTTTCGCAATGATACTGAAGCATGACATAATTCGTGTAGGTGTGAATCCTGATTAAAAATTTCTTCACAACCAATTTTTGGGTCTGCCCTAGTGCGGAGAAATTTAATGTTTCTTTTACTTGTGAAGCTAGAATAAAATTTTGGTCCCAGAAAAGTATAACTATGTATTTGTATAAAAGTATAACTTCTTTCTGCTTTTTTGATAGCTTCGCTTAGTTTTAAATTTACAGATTTGGTAAAAACGTTCTCTAAGATTTAGTGAAAGTTTTATTTGAACTTTGGATAAAACTCTTGATGAATTTTGGCAGAATGAACATATCTTATATTTTTGCTTCCTTACTTTATAAGATTCACTCTCCGAGCTTGTATCATTTTCTGACATTTTATCTATAATAATATTCTATAATATTGCAAAATATATAAGCTTATAATATTACAAGAATATTTGAATTTCGAGCCACTATAATATAGGAGAGACGTACAGCGGGGACGGAGACGAGGATCGAAGCTCTGGCAGTCAAGCAGCAAGAGCTAGATTTTGGCATTTTTACACATTTTTATTTCTTGTTTATTAGGCTTGACAAAAAAATAATAATGGTCACAAACCGGTATTCACGCGTCTCGCAGTGCCCACTCACCAATACCCAATGTATCTATGGTTGCATCAAATACATTTGTTTTTGTTTTAGCCCTACCTATCAGTGACTGACCTTACTAGCGGACTAGCTAGTAAGGCTAGCTAGTAACTTAGGTTTCTACCGTATACCCGAAAATCGCAAGGACACATTCGTTTCCGCCAGTTTTTCCCTGTAGATTCGCTAGCTACCAGAGCGGCTATATATGTACCGGTTTCGCCACCTTAAGCGTATTAATTGGCGCTTCTTGGTTATGACCAATTCGTCGATTTCGTTCTCATTTATTTTGCCAAATCTATCCATTTTCTCGTTTTCAATTGCTTTTGCAGTAAAATTATAACATGTAAAACTGTCAAAATTAAAGTCGCGTCGCCTACTTCAAATTTAAAAATGTCACGTGATCGGATATATCTACCTATTAAAATAGTCGCTGATATTCCAGCTAACGCATACCTCATCTCGTAGTAAACACACATGAAATAAATAATCAATTCAATATTTAAAAGTATCATTTGAATTTTAAAAAAGACCATTTGTAGATTACATAGTAAGTAAGAGAAGAGAAAAAAATATCAAGTCTGTTATGGTTTTTAATCATAGCAACGGTTGGTTAAGTGCAAATCAAAGTGTAACTTGATAAACTGAAGCACAAATTAATCTTTAATTTGCACCATAATTTGCACATAACAAACCGTTGCTATGATAAAAGACCATAACACACTTGCTTTTTTTTACTTACTAATCTACAAATGGTCATTTTAAAATTCAAATGATACTTTTAAATATTGAATTGACTATTTTAAACTACAAATGACGATTTTGAATATTCAATTGATACTTTTAAAATACAAATGACACTTTTTAAAATTAAAGTGATATATTTAAAATAGAAATGATATTTTATAATATTCCATTGATTATTTTAAACTACAAATTATGCTTTTGAATATTTAATTGACAATTTTAAAATACATATGATACTTTTCATTATTAAAGTGATATTTTTAAAATTTAATTGACGCTTTTGAAATCACAATTAAAAATGGTGTAGTCGCAATCTAAGTTGAGTCCAGTTTATTCCAGTACAATTTAAAAATAAAGTATGCAACTAAATAAACATTTTGTATGACTTAATTTTGGAATTAATAGTACTATTCTTTATATTGTTTGGTGAGCTTAAAATAGTGAGCTTGAGACATAATGATAAATTTCCACGAATCAGTAAATACTCTAACTCATAATACTGTTGTTAAACCTGTTCAATTATTCACCCTACACCGTTAACAAAAATTTTACAAACTTTAGAATATGAATAAGTACAATATATTTAATTTTTGAGTATTTTTAAATTTAAATATGGTATCCGATTTTAAATTGGATTTTTATGTTTCCTACACGCAAGACATACAACTCCTTCATGGAATACTATCTACCACATACATGTAGTAGTAGTGATGATGAGAAAATAATATATTTTTATTAATTTACTAATATAATAGCATATATGATGCATTCAAATTTCATTATTTTAAGTTATGTACAACTATCGTAATTGTATGTACCTATTTTTTATTACATAAAATTAATTAGAAAAAACTTAAACGTGATATAGACATAGATAGACATAGACATAGATAGACATAGATAGACATGAAAACTAAACGTAAAATAAAATATCTTACCTCAGGAGTAAAACGTGATATTTCACTAATTCAGTGAAACGCCTTTTGAACTTAATTAAATCGTTGCTAGTTTTAATAGAAGCAACATCAAGAGAATTAAATGAAGTGGAAAGTAATTTCACTTGTAATGTTAAATCAACTGCAAAAGCACAAAAAGCACAATCTGCATTGATTATTAGTTCAACAGCTGTTGTATTAGACAATAATTGTAATATTGCAATGATATTCCATGGTACATTGTATGGAACGTAAACTTCTAAAGGAAATTCACCATACCAAAATATTCTTAAAGTAAACAATATTAGTTCCAAATTGGCAGTAAAACAAATATAATAAATAATAAATGTAAACAATTTTATTGTTTTTGCAAATTCGGTTTCAAGTTTTGGACCGCAAACGTCATACTTCCAAAAGGATTGTCTAGTTTTATACAAATCCTTTAAGATTTCTTGATTTACAAGGCAAGCAAAAAACTTTGCAAATCCCTAAACAAAAATGATATTAATTTATATACTTAAAATGTTTCATCACCTATGCAATTTACATGTGTGTAAACCATAATTCCTTCAACTGTTTTTACAACTAAACTTAAATCATCAATAACCATAATTGCTTGCGTTATTTGCAAAGCATACATAAATAAATAGTTCAAAGTATAAAGAAGCACGTACACTTTTATTGGTAACTTATAAAATATACTTGGATGTAATCCACAATATTTCAATATTGTTTCTTGAAGATAAAATATTTTATCCATATTGAATAAATTGGAATGAAACTACCAAGACAAGAAAATATACTTAACTGTTGTATTTATATAGACTAGCATCCTGTTAATAATTTATTTAAACTTAATGTACATATATTTGATATAGAGTTATGAATTGCCTTGATAGTCATTGGTGTAA